>NW_019384257.1:1641408-1707808 GCF_000648655.2 Copidosoma floridanum | reverse complement strand
TTTTTTTTTTGTATTTTATCGATATTATTCCTTTAGGAAAGGGGGGTGTTAATTGTCTGTATGTCTGTTGGTTACGTAGTTATTAGTTATTTTGTACTTTCTTTCCGTATAATTTGTTGCTTTCTCTCGCGGCTCGTCCGAGGGCCGCGAATTAATGAAAAGCAACGCTTTTCCCTATATATATTTATACATGTACGTTTCTGTGTATCCTGTCTTCCTATACAATATACTATATCGGTATACTATCTTTATTACTCTTATACTCAGTATTGCTTCTGACATTATTATAATTATTATATTACTATTATTATTATTATTAAAACGATTGATATTGTTATAACTATCGTCGTTGTATTCTCTTCAGTTAATGGCTCACAGTCACTTTAAGGTCTGGTGGGGGTGGTGGTTCAGGTGGGGGCCTTGTGCGCTTTTCGTTGGGCTCCCACACTCCTTCTTGCTCCCTCTCACTTTTTTCCTCGCTCTCTGTATCCCATGCATCCTCTTCATCGTTCTCTTCGTCTTGTTTGTTTACGGCGTGGTCGTTGCTATCTCCTTCAAAATTTTCCTTTATGTTATCTCGAGGTTCCTAAGTATTGGAATCGTCGTTTTGATTCTCATTATACAATTTAGGTGAGTGATTGCCGCTAGTTTATTCTACGAGGGCTTGATAGTGTTGGTTTCTAAGATGCATGTGTTTAAATTCTTCGTCTTTTCCCCCACGAATTGTTGGTATACTATCTTATCGGGTGATACTTGCAGGTGTATACATATGTTTGCTCCATATTCTTGTGAAAATATAAAAGCACATTCTCCGTCGCCGAATTCATGGCTGCTATTTAATATTTGTTTGGTTCCTTTTGGGTTCTTACATTTATTTATCCATTTTGACCCGCGTAGAATTTTTCTGAGCTCGTCTGTTGATTCTGTCAATCCGTATAGAAGTTTTAGGCAATGGAACAGACAACTTCCGTCTCTAGGGACATCAATTATCATTAGCTGTCTGTAAGGTTCTGCGCATTGTGTCCCCGATACTCGAATCTTTGCATTCTCTTCTTCGTTCATTCCGGTTGGTGTGCTATTGCTTTCCCATACATCGATTCTTGTGCCCTCTTTTGCTTTGATGCCTTTCTTCTCAACGTCGATTGAGACCTTTGCTCAGAATCAATTGGTTGATTCATTAAATATTGACCTTAAATTGTTAATTTGACCTTTGTTATTATTATACTTATCGTTTTCGCCGTTGGGTAACTGTGTATCTGGCGGTTGTTGGCTCTCGTGTTCGTTCGGTGTCGTTCGGTTTTGTTCGGTCATTTCCGTCCCCCGCTCATCTACTTGCTGTCTACCTTTGGCTCTACTTTCTTTCTGGTCATCTACCTCTCTTTTATTTTCCGATTTCCCTTCGCTTTCTTTGTCTCTGTCAGGTGTTTTTGCTGCTTCCCCTATTGCTTTCCTAGCTTTTCGCTCTCTCTCTTTCTCTGCTCTTTCTGCTGCCTCGCTATTCCGCGCTAGTTGGTAACCCCAATGTTTTTCTTGCTCGGTATCTCTCTGTGTTGCTGCTGGTGTCTCAATTTCCTTTGAGTTGTGCGGTTGCTCGGCAGTGTTAAAAAAATCTGCAATTTTCCTATGTAGAGTATCAAACTGTTGTTTACGGGTTCTGTGTTGTCTTTTCTCTGTTACACCCTTGTTGATAAATGGTGTGCTTCGCGTTTTTACCCCTTTTTACATGTTTTTCTCTCTGCACATGTACGCCAGTTTATCGTCCGCTGGTCCTAGCGACAGAATTTTTTTTTATCGTTTACCGCTGTAAGGGTGTTTTTATCTACCTCATCTTTTTGTTTTTCCGTCATTTCTCGTTCTGATTCTGTATCTATACTACTGCAGTTGTGGATACTTGATACCTGTTCGCTTTCTCTAAGTTTTCTGGGCTTCTTTTTAATTGCCTTCTCGTTTGGCTTGTCTGAGTCAGATTTTTCGATTTTTACTTTCCTGTTCTTTCGTATTAGATTCCTCTGTCTCTTTGTACGCATTTTATATATTCGTGCCAGTGGTGCATTTAAGTCTTCAAGATTGTCCCTTTCCTGTTTTTCCGCAAGCTCGTAAAGCTCCCGGCGTGGTAGTCCTGGGTTTTCTTACCCTTCTTTGAGTACTGGATTGCGAGAAAGAGCATCCGGTGCTTTATTTTTCTGTCCAGGTCTATAAACAATATCGAACTCATACCCACGGAGTTCTGCCTTCAATCTTGTGAATCTTAAGTCCAGTTTCTTTGATGTGTAGAAATGTTTAAGTGGTTCATGGTCAGTTATGACTGTAAATTTACGACCGAACAAATATGGCCTGAATTGCTCCTTGGCGTACACTAACGCCAATAATTCCTTGTCGTATGTCGGATATCGTAATTCACTGCCCTTTAAGCATCTGGATGCATATTCGCAAGGGTGATCTTTGCCTATCTCTCCCTGGCTTAAAATTGCTCCAATGGCGTAGTCGGATGTGTCGGTTGTTACGATAAAGGGTTTGTTTATATCTGGTGCCCTTAGCACTGGCTCACTGCACAGAGCGTTTTTAAGTTTTATAAATGCATTTTCTTGTTTCTCTTCCCATTTAAATTCGGCTGTTTTTCTTGTAAGCTTTGAGAGAGGTTGGGCTATTTTTGCGTAATCCTTGATGAAGCGTCGATAGTACCCCACCAACCCGAGAAATTGTTTCATTTTCCTTGCATTTGTTGGTTTAGGAAAACTTTTTACTGCTTCAATTTTTTCCGGATTTATTTTGATCTGGCCGTTGCCTACAATATGACCAAGCACTTTTGCTTCTTTTCTAAGGAATTGGCATTTTCTTGGCTCTATCGTGAGGTTTGCATCGGCTAGCCGTTTTAAGAGCCTTTTGAATTTTATCCCGTGTTGCTCCAAATTTTCTGCGAATACCATGATGTCGTCCATATATAACTTTATCTCCCGTCCTTGTAAGCCTGCTAGTGCCAGTGTTATCCTTCGCATGAATGTACTTGGCGACTCTATGCATCCCATCGGCATTTGTTTATATTGGTAATGTCCGTTTGGTCCTGAGAACGCAGTTTTATGAGCGTCCTCCTCGTGAATCTCTACTTGGAAAAACCCGCTCTTCAAATCTACCACGGTTATATATTTTGCAGCCGCTTAAGCAAGCACGACTCAAAAGCAAGTTTATGAGGCTATAAACTTAGCTTGACAGACAAATAACTGCAAAAAAAATAACATTGTTAACCTCACGCAAACACAGATGGCGTTAGACGTTACTGAAATACTGCCACTCGGTCGAGATTTTAACGAAATGACGTCAAATTTCAATAAAAAGTATGCTATAAAACATTTCAAGGATTTGGAATTTAACTTACAAAATTTAAAAATAACTAAAGATGTGAGGGAATTGACAAGAAAAACTGTCAGTACAAGAGTGACGTCTCCTATACGTCACAAGGCTTATATACAGGAAGAAGACAAGTTTTACTCAGTAAAATAAAATAGACGAATCAGTTTTTAAAAGATAACCGACAGTTGACTGTTTAAAACGTGGATAAAGGTCATGTCTCTGTTTGTATTGAGAAGCAAGATTATGTGGACATAATGACTTAGCTACTTGACGATACCACCACATACACACAAATAAAGGAAAATCCTTTACAACAATTGCAGAAAGACGCTTATAAACAACTATAGTACCTAAATAAAAACGAATTTCCATAGTACATATATAAGAATGTTCACATAACAGAAACAGATACACAGTTGGCGAGGGCTTATGGCCTTTCAAAAATACATAAAGAGGATACTCCACTAAGACCAATTATCACTTTATATAATTGTCCAACTTCTTAGCTTGCCAAAATACTTTATGATAATTTAAAACACTGGATACCAAAATCAAAATACAATTTAAAAAATAGTGCAGATTTTGTTAACAAAATTAAAGCAGCAAAAATTCCAGTGAATTATGTGTTGATATCGTTTGATGTTGTGTCTTTGTTCACAAATGTTTTATGCAATTTTGTAATTCAGAGTCTCAAAAGACGTACACACTACATTCTTCGGGCCTCAAAAATTCCTTTGACTAAAATCATTAATGTAATAAAATTCTTATTTAAAAATACGTTTGTTACTTTCAATAACAAACTGTGCCCTCAGACATTTGGCACACCCATGTGATCAAAGATTTCTCCTCTTTTTGCGAACTTAGCGCTCGACAAGTGTATCGAGTTTTGTTAGGAAAATATAAAAAATGAACATGGCATAGAGCCGCTCTTCTTTTTTACAAATGTTAATGACTCAATAGCTTGTATAAGAAAGTACACTATTGAAATTGTTCTCTAAACCTTTGGTAATGTTAATAAACATTTATAACTTATGAATCAAATTAAAACTAATAGCCANTTTTATTAATATTCACGCTTACAAATTATATAAATTTCATTGTTAATAGCTATCTCGATGATACTTTAACCAAGTAATTAGAATAAAGTGCTTCTAGAAAGTGATTTTCGTCAGCTGGCGAGGCTGTAGGTCATCTGTCAACGTAACCTCACTTTGAGTATGTCCTAATAACTGGCCAATGTTTATTGCATGAAATTCATACGACTAATTATCAAGATAGTAACAGCTTCACCTCAATAGAATTTATATTAGAGTAAGCCATTCAAAAGAGTTTAAGTAAGAACTTCCACAGCTAAACTTTGAGCACTCTATGTGCTGATGCAGACCTCCTAACTGAAAGAAGCGTGCTTTTCTAAAAAAAATAATTTTTGCAGGATCGCCGATTTCAACAAATTTTAAAAAATTTAAGAACGTGTAGTTGTCATAACTAAAATTCAACGATTATTTAAAAATATTTTTACGTAATATAGGGCTCAGAGAAATTTTAATTTTCAATAATTTTTTTAGGTTATGTAGGTATTTTTGTGCTTAATTCCTTCATAGAGACGAAACGATAAAATTCGGTCATTTAAAAAGACAAAATTTTATAGTTTATACTTTAAGAAATCATGGCATAGAGCCGCTCTTCTTTTTTACAAATGTTAATGACTCAATAGCTTGTATAAGAAAGTACACTATTGAAATTGTTCTCTAAACCTTTGGTAATGTTAATAAACATTTATAACTTATGAATCAAATTAAAACTAATAGCCAGATTAATTTTTTAGATGTTACACTATTTATTTGAAAAAATTAATTAATCACGAATTGGTTCTGTAAAAAAACGTCTGAAAATAGACTTTTCAATTTTACTTTAGCCCGTACAGAACAACAGAAAATAAATATTATCTATAACTTAGTAGATACGGCAATAAAAATCTCAGATTGTTCGTTCCATAGTAATAATATCAAGCTTATAAGACAGACGTTACAACAAAATAAACATCCTATACATTTTATTAACAAATGTATAGGAAAAAGGCTTATGAAAATCAATAATACAGAATTGTTAAATTATACAGTTATAACACGCGATAACAGGAATTTCATTAGTTTGCTGTATTTCCCTAACATTTTTAAAAAGCAGAATTATCCTTAAAAAAAATTTTAAATAAGTACCATCCCAAAAATAAATAAAAACTTCAATAACATTGTGCAATCAGGAAAAGGCAAAACAAAAAAGTTGGAAAATATTAACGTGGTATATGAAATTTCGTGCAATGACTGTCCCGCAAAAAGCATAGGTAAAACAAAGAGAGGAGAAGAAAACACTTATAAAACTAAATTTGTGGTATTGTACATCAAATTTCTAGTAATCATACTTTTAAATGTGATGACATCAAAATAATAGACAAGGAGCCAAATCATAAGAAACAAAATATTTCTGAAGTGCTCCATATAGTGTCAGATGACAATAATATAAATAAGAAAGAGGACCTATACACTTTGAGTCATACTTACAAAAGCTTTTTCAAAAATATACTTCGCTGACCATGTCCTTTAGTTCGATACATTGACCTTACAATATATCTGTGTAAATATGCGTGCTCTACTATAAATTGACAACTTTGCGAAATGTGGATGCTTTTGCCAACTTGACTTGCGTGCGGAAAAATATCGTTACGTTAAATCTTTTCCTTCAGTGTCTGTAATGATGGTATTCATATGGCTTGAACTTTATATCTGTTATTCGTTGGTTTGTACTGATTTTCTGTTGAATTTGTTTGTAAAGCCTGGAGATGTCGACGCGGTGTGTGTGCTTTTTTCAGTTTCAAAGTTAGCCATAAAAGATCAACTAAGCAAATTTATTATTCATACAAAAATAGAGGGTGAGAAACATTATATAGATAAAATCTTAAGACTTTAAAAAAAATCAAACTTGCCACAGGTCACTACCTGATAAAGCTGCCTGTGCACTTCATGGCTCCTGAAAGCGTTAAGTGATAGCTAAAGTGAGCCACGAAGCCTAGACACATAAAAGCCGCAAGTGTTAGCCTTATAGTATGTGAGACAAAGAAGTTTTTACTGAAGCTCCACACAAGGGGCATAGCTTTGCGTGGCTTCTTAGTAAGTAGCTCGCTGCCACTCATTGAGAGAAGTACTGAGTTATACAAGTAAGTTGCTAAGCATTTTTGTTAAAGAGTGACTTACTGTTTGTTTCTTTTCTTTGACACTTTGAACGATTAGTTTGTATCCAAACCTTATAAAAAATAAACCAACTGAAACAAATCGAATACAGTAGAAGTGATAAAAATTTTTAAACGAATTCACCTAAAGAGGCTATACATAAGAAATATTTTGAATTTCGTTATCCACCTTGATATTTGCTCCTTCGGTGGAATACGTAGTAAATGCCATGTATACATTCTCCCTATTATCACTCGTGGCATGGAGTCTTACATAAGTAATATTATTAAGTGGGTAAAAAGTCATCAGATATTTAGTAAAATTATCAGTTATAATTACGATCGGTCCTTTGACCATAACTTGGCGTTAAATTTTAGTCATGCTGCCAGAAGTGTCTACAACTAGCAGAGTATTCGTTAAAGTTATATTTGTTGTTGTGTTGGCGATGACGTTAGTCTTCTTTTTTTTGAATTGTGATGCAATGTACAACTATTCTCTACATTTTCTTAGCTTCATATTTTGTGCCATCTTTCATATGGACAGGTACTATGTTTTTCCTTAAAAAGTTTACGTAATACAGTTAAGTTCAAGCTCACTTCTGCTTGACAGGTATATTGTATCTGAGTGAGAATGTTATGTCTACTCGTTAAGGTTAACTTGTGTGTTAATTTGAGACCTTTACCTTTTACTATCTCTTGTCAATCCGTTTTGTCAGGGCAGATAATGTTAAATTGTTCTTTATAAGAAGACTAGAATCACTGAAGAAGTGAATAATCAGCATGTAAGTAAATTCATAGGATTTGCGTCTTAGGTATAAACATAATTTCACGGTATTTGAATCTTTTTGTTCCAAGTCGTAATAGCATGAGAATTTCCCATTTGTTCATAGAATAGGGTTCTTTGAACGGTTCCATAGCAGAGCATATTCAACCAGATACCATTTTATCACATTGATTAAATGTATTTTACTTTAATTGTTAGTACGAGTTATGGTCTGCTGCTACTGCTAAGTAAGGGTACGATAGTTTCATACAGGCAGATCCATTTTGTCAAGATTGGGGTATCGTGACTGTATGAAGTCTGTAAAGATTATAAGGGGTTAGATCTACGGATGACAAATAAAGAATTACCATGGTTCTATTTTTTTATGCACAGCATCTAATTTGCTTAGAGAGTTTATTTCACTAGCATAAAAGTTTTCTATGAGTGCTACAAATTCTAGACTTTCTACCAGGTTCTTTACACCCTGGGCTACTTTTCTGAATATATTTAAATAAAATAGCTTTAGATATGCTTGCCCTCATTGTATATCATGCAAGATATTAATTGGATCTTCTTCAGAACAAATAATGTGATCTAAGGTAGCCTTAGTTCTTGAGAGGTAAGCTGATAAATAAATCAGATTTCCGTCGAGAGTAAATTCTTGTCCTGAAGTCAATATATTAGCAATTTATTTTAGAATATGCTAATGGCATTTCGTAGTGTTACATAGTTCTTTAAATGCAGCTGCAAAATATGACTATTCTGTTCATACAATTTAATACACTCTAATCCAAAAGACTGAATTTGGGCAATAGAAAGGCGGAATTAATAAATTTTGACTTTTAAAAGGCTGAATCATAAAAGTTCTACTTCATAGAGACGAAACGATAAAATTCGGTCATTTAAAAAGACAAAATTTTATAGTTTATACTTTACGAAAGAACAAATATTAGTTTAGCCTTTGCAAAAGATTAATTCGCGTAATTCATAAGTTTAAAAAGACAAAAATAACAAATTGAATCTTCCTAAAACATGAAATTTTGTTTTTATACTTTACAAAAGAATTGAAGTCAATTTAGTCTTTTTAAATGAATCAATTTTATGTTTTAGGAGTTTAAGTTTGATACAACAGCTTTTTTTAAGACTGTGTTTTAGTCCAGGGCAAATTAGAGATTAAACAGCAAAAATTGTTAGGTTAAAATTTTTTGAGGCTGTCTGATTAAAAAAATGTCCAAATATGGTCTGGTATTGTTTCAACAAATTTTTTTTTAATGAATGAGTAACAATATCTTTTTTGTCATAAATAGATACTTTCATATTCTTTGGCACATTTAAAACAAAAACCTTTTTTGAAATGTATATACCTAAGCCCCACAGTATTTAAGTAAAAAGCTCCCAAATTATTCAAAAGTGCGTTTTTTCAATGATTAAATATTTTAGAAAGACTAAATTCGTAAGATTTTTTTTTTTTAAAGTGTAAATCAAAAAATTTAGTCGTTTACAAAAGGGAAATTGAAACTTCTACTTTTTGGAAGACGAAATCAGGTCATTTGCCTTTTAAGAAAAAATAAAGCCATTGATTTAGTATTTATTATATCTTAAGTTGCAGATTTAATGATTCTAAAAGACTAAATTTACAAATTTAATTTTTTTAAAACAAGAAAATGCATTATTTTTTCTTTTTAAGGTAGACAAACAGAATTTTATTCTTTCAATAAGCATAAATATCACATTTAATTTTTTTGACTCTAAAAATTTTGTCTTTCGACCACCCAAATTTAGTTTTTTGGTTTAAAGTGTACATTCTTTATGATCAATACGCAAGTTGTTAATAATACTGTTCATAATGTTGATTTGTTTGTAGTATATTCCAGGGTTTGTTTTAAGTGGTTCCATGCTATAGTTACCAGGACTAGCGTAGTTTACATATGTACAACCTTTAAGCTCTATTGACATTACGATGCCTAATACAATCTGTTAAAATTACCATTTCTTTGAGTGTAATAATTATTAGAACTTTCGTTATTATGTCGTCTAAAATTATTCTGATAATAATTGGAATTCCTTGAATGATTTTGAAAATTCTGATCCCTCTCCTGATTCTGAAAACTTCTAGGGTAATTCTATCCCACTAGCTATGCCACCGTGATGTAGAGCGTGATTTAAAACCCTCTCTGCATTGAATGGAAGTATTTGCCTTCTAGCACGCTTAAATATGCTATCGCTGTATCTACTCTTGGCCATTGACTAGCATACGTATTGTTAACAGTGTATAAATCTGTGTTTGTATCTCCATGCATTCATGCCAGTATGTGGCAATGCAGGTGCTGAAGCCGTATTGCTAATTATTCTATATATATATCCATACAGTACTTACGTGCTTGCTCATATAAGGTGTTTGGTCCTATTTGTTTGCTCTTTCTGGGTCTTATTTGAATTTATTATATGTCAATACGCTAGGGGTTCAAATTCAGTGTATTATGCATAGAAGTACATATACCTAATAGTCTGTTATAGCCAAAAGTGTGTTCTTGAATAGCAGGCAGAATACAAATGCTGTTTACTACAACTATATTCACTGCTATGCGCAATCCATTGCATACAACAACTTCAATTTTGCAGCTAGAGCCTCTCTGACTTAATTTAAAAGTGAGGGTTTTCTTCTCAAACTGTACACTGACGCACGCCTATATCTCTACGCATGTGGAAGTAATTCAATGGATTAAATACTGGTTTTCCTAAAGTAAAGCCGTCTGTACCTGGCTTTTTTCCATTTAGTAAGGTGATATATTCCTAAAAATATGTGCACTGCAACCTAATACGGTAGATAATATTGATACACGTATATGCATGTTCTGTATGTATAACATCTAGCGCGTTGCCTGACGTGACCCGTTTGAGCGGTCATTTGTTAGTTTTAATTTAGCGCCGAAGTGAAATTTTATTGTATAATTTATTAATACTAATAGTTAATTGTGATTCTTGTGTAGATTTTATTTAAACCTGATGAGGGCCTTGAAACTTGTTTCTGTACGGGCCGAAACGTCGTTCAATAATAAACAGAAGTTAGCAGTATAACCATTTGGGTTCGCTGATTATTTATTAATCCGTCCACTGCTACTAGAGTACACCTAATGCTCAATTTAAATTCTTCTGTTATACTCGATAAGAACTTATTGTATAAACAAACAATGTTTATTTATGTACAAACTCATAATTTTTAATAAATCTATAGTAGTATTAGATGTTCAATGACGACTTCCGTAAATAAATGAATTTTCTTTTTTTTAAAACTATATTTATTTCTTCTAGTATAAAATTTTTAGACTTAAAGAGTTGTACTTAAAAGTTGTCACCTAACAAAGCTGACTGTGTACGTCGTGGTTCTTGGAATTGTGTCAAGTTACAACCGAAACGAGCCGCTAAGCTTAAACACATAAAGTCAGCAAGAACCAGCCCTATAGCAAGTAAGGTAAATGTACCAAAGCTTGGGCACCAAAAAATTGGTTCCAAAAATTGGCCACAATCACAATTTTACGATTTGCATGAATTTTTGCAGCTGTAAAAAATATTTTTATTAATATTCACGCTTACAGATTATATGAAATTCATTAAATAGTTATCTCGATGATACTTTTTAACCAAGAAATTAGAAAAAAGTGTTTCTAGAAAGTGATTTTGGTTGGCTGGCCAGGCTTTGGGACATTTTTCAACGTAACCTCACTTTTAGTGTGTCCTAATAACTGGCCAATGTTAATTGCGTGCAATTCATACGACTGGCCAGTTATTGGAACTTGCAAGTTTCAGCTACAGGGACAAGTTTTTCCTACAGTGGCCAAGAATTGGCACATTCCATCATGTTCAACAATAAATAAAAGCTTTTTTTCTGTGTATGCAAAAAATTATTTCTTTTTGGTACAGCTTAAAATAGTGTTATAATTATAAAATAATACCTATTAGGACTTGAAATTTTACTTTTTTTTATATTTATGGAGTACTTTAGAAATTGGTCTACTAAGATGGCCAACGTATGGCTACGTACATANGTTTTTTTAGGTTATGTAGGTATTTTTGTGCTTAATTCTTAACAATTTTTGTTATGTCCTTTTTCTGTTTTTTTGAACTGCTGTATTTTTAAAATAACTTTTGCACTAAAACATACTTAAAACTAGAAAAAATCATTTTTTCGAGACGTTGTTTTGTTTATTTTAGTACATAATCTCAAAACCGACAGCAAAACAAATATTTATACAAATTGATTACTGTCATTTATTTATTATTATTTAGTTAAACTGCCATTATAAGCATATTTCTTGAATATTACTTTTCAAACACTTGTTTAACAGATCTTCGAACATGTAAACTGTGATACAAACTTTTTTTCCTTTTTATTGTCCTAAAAGACCAGATATAAGCAATAACCCTTTTCAGAATCAAAAAACTTTACATTATTGGTAATCTATATGAATTGGTAATTAAATTCTCTGCAAATTTATGTGTTAATTGGTTAATGTATATTAATATTTCTTACATGAATTAATTATTCTAAAAACACTACTAGTATCTTTAAGTTTTCATTACAATGTTATACCGTTACAGTCTTAAAAAAATTGGTTTATGTATGAAATTTACGATGGTAATAATTTTTAAAATTAATGACTAATAACTTTAGTCTTTGTCCTTGTCTCCTAGCTTAACAGTATTAATATCTAAAGTTTACAATAATTTCAAAAGAATTTCTGCTGGTCTAATAGTTTTTTATGTATATCTTGCATAACTAAGGTGATACATGACTACAGCAATGTGAGAATGAGACCTTAAAGATTGTAACTCATTAGCACAGTTACATACGTGGCGTAGGGTACCACTGTATCTAGTTGGGTCTAGTTTATATTCAATGTTACACTTGTAAGCTTTTTTGTTGATATGCCTGGACCTGACAATACTCTGATAATATAAGGCCTCATTTTAATATATGTTTAATCGATATGATTATCATAAACTAGTTAGGCTTGATAACATATTGATTGACCTACTTGATAGGTTTCGAAAAAATTATTGTTATATCTCTTTCAGGTAACTCTGGAAAGTCAATGATTTTATAAGATATTATCTGGATTGAAGAAGTGGGCTGTCAAGACCATCATCTTAGCTTTTATTGATTATATTCTTTTACTTTTATGAACAATGAACACTATTTAAATGATTCTATTTTGTAAGCTTTTGTCATCTTTAAAATTATTTGAATGTTTACCAAAAAAGTAAGGTACAATAATGAGGTACAATATCCCTCAAATCTCTATCCACAATGCAAACATCATCATTTTTCATGACAGTTCTTATACCATTGGGATCATCAATTACTCTCTTCATGATACTTGCATCATTATCTGTGGCCATAAAAGGACCAGGGAGATCAACAATAAATCTGCTTATTATTATTGAAATAGGAGAAGGCTTGACCAAAGAATATTTCTTGTGACCTGAATATGATTTTCGCTTCGTTGTCAAATTAAATAGTTTTCTTGGTAAATAAAAGTGTGGTCACGGATAAGGTCCTCTCTTTCAATACTTTTTATAACAAAATACTTTGGTAAGACATTTTTTTTAAATGACATAATTACTGAACACCAAAAATCAAAAACTCCTTATTCATCTTTTATTTTTTAATCAGTTAAAATAAATATATTTGATGACGCAGTTTGTATGTTAGTAATTAAAACAAGCAAATAACTTGGACCTGCATAACGTATCTATAAGCTGATAATTTTATGAAAACTAATAATCTTTCCACCTTTTGCAATGGATCAGTCAAAATACTAGTAGAATGGAATACTTTTTTTTGGATAAGTTCTCATAACTTTATTCTATCTAAAATTGTTTTAAGAGCTTCACTCAAAATTTTTAAAAAATCAAGCATATTTCATTTTCAGTTACGAAATAAGTGTTACTGAATACCTATACTAGTTTTTGGTACTTATAAGAGAATTGTTTTTTTATTAAATATTTGGCGCAAGGTTGACTTACATTTTAAATAAAAATTTTTATTTCTTTAAAACACTGCAGCTTAACAGTTGGTGGTACAAACGTTAGGTTATTCTTATTTCTGCAGATGAAACAAACAGGAAACATGTTGTATAAAAAATTAGAGTTCTTTGAAGGGGCCACTTTATAGTAGACTTTTTTCTTTTAGTGTTCTTACTGCTACCTCAAAAATGCTTCCAGAGCTCTGAGAACTTCCCATTTCAAAGCTTAGCTAAGCGTTTGTTGGCTGACTACTGCCACTAATAAAGGATTTTATCTTTACTGTAGGTGTTCGAGTACCAAAAAAAAGTCTTCCACACTTATCGCAGAGTTTCAACCGAAGTTTACTATTATCATGATTCAACTGCTCACAAACGACTTCGACTTTACAAGCTGAACTAATGATTTTGTTCTGAGCAGACATTCTACTTAGATGTTGCTTCAGTGGCGTAAAATTCAGTTATCTTTGATGCAAAAACTAAAATTGCAAATGTTTACGGTATATTAAGAAACTATAAAAATAATTTAAAAAAAAAGACTTATTTAAACACAAAGTTATTGGTATGATAATAAGTCTTTAAAAACTCATAAAACTATCATGTTTTTATAACGAAATTAATCAATTTAAGGGATACCTAATGAATCTAACCTCATACAATTAAAACATGTTGCAAATCACTGACAGTCCCTTATTATAAACCCTCTGCTGAGTTTTTTTTTCAAAGCTTGATATGTGGATGATCTTTTGCCAAAAAAAAAATATTACACAACAATAACAAGTTTATTGAAAAAAACTCTCTTGATTACAGTTGGTTGCACGTGAGTAAAGAGCACTTTTTGACTCCCCCCTCCCCCCACGGGTACAGTTTTATCTAGTAGCATTGTAATTTTTAAGCCATGTACTGGACTCAGAAAAAATTTTTTTATCGTCTATGCAGTCAAACTGTATGTGATTTTAAGATAACACGTCTTATGCGATTTATTTATGTAATGTATTTGTCTCATAAATTTCAATGGCTTATTTAATTCTATCAAAACTGTTATAACAAGATCACATCAAATCATGAAATCAGTGCTCAGGAGGTCAAAATTCATAAGCAAGCCTGCGCAAGAATTCAGGTATGAAATATGTTATTTACCGTAACCGTCGCCTAGACTTAGTTAAAAGATTTTATCCGCTCAAAACATACACAATTAAAGGCATGTTCTATCTTATTTATGCATTTAAAAAGTAAGACTATTGAATAACATGAAAGTATAGTGTTTAAGTAAACGTAAAAGCCCTCGTGAAATCCAAAAAACTGTCAAATAAACATAAATTCCAAAATTCAACATTGAGAAAGTGTGATTTTTTTAAGTTTACGAAATTATTGCTAAAAAATCACGCATCATTAAGAAATAATAAAATTGTTTCTTTGCGTTGATTTAGTCAAAAAATACAATAAAATATATCTTTTACACACTCTTAAAATTTTTGACTTGTTAACAAAACTTGTAAATTACTTTTTCTCCACAGCATTTTGACTTTTTACCGTCAAAATTTATGACAAGGGGACTAACATACATAGAATAATCTTGGTGGAAGTGTGGAGGTCTAACAGCTGCGGGAAACTACTGGGCCCCGTTAGTACATTTCTCGTAATTTTTATTTATGTTCTCTTGTTCTTCTTATTCTTCCTATTTGAAACAATATAAATTGTTTCTTCTCAGTCATGGCTTTTATTTATGTGCTAGTGCCTATTCTCTTTTCTTATTTTGTAATAATAATATCAACTATAGTAATAAGATTGAGCGGTGTACGATATTAGGCTTAGCATAGAGGGACAAGTATAAAAGAAAAGAATTAGGGAAGAGTAAGCAACTTACGCAATAAGAAGTCGTAAAATAAGAGAAGCAAAGTGCCTCCAAAAAAGTTTTTTGTACCTAAAAGAGAGTCTATCTTGTCCTTAGCAGCTACAAAAAAAAAATAAAAAATGTATAGAAGAATTTTTGTGTTCTAAGATCTGCTGAAAAAGTAGGTTTAAGGTAATAATGTAGAAATAAATCTTTTTTTTAGCTTCCTTCTTTAACTTTAGAGCACTATTTAACGCAAAATAAGAAGTTATGGCAGTAGAAATCTAAAAAATTTTATAAATAACTATAAGACTATTTAAAAATATTCATGTTGCTATTGGTTATAAGATTTCGTACTAAAAAAAAGGCTCGAGAAAACAGTTTTTTCTAATTTCAAGAAAAAACATTTAGTAGTGTTATTTATAAATTACTTAAAAAATACCTATATAATCTGAAAAAACCATGGAATAGTTCCACAAATTTTTCTGAGATCTGTTTCTTTCAACAAAATCTGAAAAAAATTGGTGTATTATTGTTATAGAATCTCAACAATTTAAAATTTAAAAAATTAAAAAAAAAAGTGGATTAAGCAGAAATACTGTCTTTTAAAACAGTACGTTCTTTTATGTTAAAAAGTCTGCAATGGCACCTTGAGGGCTAACAGTTAAGCTGAAGTAGTTCTCACTTCATTTGTTTTCAATGATTTACTTAAATATGACATCCAAGAGAATGTAGTTCTTACAATTTTTTTCCGTTATGGCCTTTATAATAGACACTTTTTCCAGTAACTTTCAACCTTCAGTACTAGAATCGAAATAGAGCTTAGCTTCCCTGTGTTATCTTGAGATAGAGAAAGAGTTAGTTATTACAATTCAGTGAGGCAATTTATTGGTTTTTAAATGAAGCATACGCACTGATACTTTCTTTAGACGTACGTAACAAATTGTTTGAGCTGTGCCAGCCTTTGTTGAGCATGTTTTTTAAAATGAAATATTGAAATGAGCTTTTTTCTATTTATTTTCTTACTAATGCGCTATTGAATTCATAGAATAAAATAGAAAATAATATAAAACATTAGAATTTTAGAAAAACTTTTAAAATAAGGACAAAAATATTAGGATTACAGGGTAATGTATAATTCTTTGACATCATTAAGTTGCGTAGGAGCCCGATGAGGTTAGTTTGAAAAAACAGACGAAGCCTTGGTGACTGCACTACTATTTACTTCTGATTTGCATATTTAAATCTTTGAAAATCGAAAAATCAATATTTCGGCCAGTATGCTTTATGTGTTTTGGTATAATTTAGCCTCTTTCATCCTACTTCACAGCTTTATAAAAAAATATAGGTCATTAAGTCGTTATAACAACGAGAATGAGGTATTTGTATCACAAAATGCTTGAATTCATTTCACAAATTTTTTCCTTGTCCAGCCTTTATCAAAAGTAAGGTTGTCGTTAAATTAGCCGCAGGCCAACTTTTTCTTGCATATAATTGTGTTAGTCATGTTCTTAAAAGTAAGGAAACCTGCCAACAGTGTTATATCGGCTACAGATACTTGCTTATATCACAGTTGATAGCACACAGTATTGGGACTTTTCAGTGGCTAAGATGATAAAGCGCTTGCTTCCAGCCTGAAGGGCCCGGGTTCTATACTTCGTTTCATCACTTTCGTCCAGGTAACAAGGTGCTGTTTTCTATATGACCTTACACCTAGGATATCATATGTGTAGACAACTGGCATAAGGCCTTTTACGGGGGCATGCAGATTTTTCGATAATAGTAAAGAACAAAGATGCCTTAAAATAGTGGGGTGGATGAATGACGCCCTTATAGTAAGATCGTCCCATAAATAATCAGTAAAACAAATAATGAAAGACATGTGGCAAATCAAAGTTGTGTATATGTATGTGTGGATCCACAGCTGTTCACAAAACAAGAGAAGTTGTGGCATTTGCCAAAGTAGGATACTTACGTGGTGGTAAATTTTAAATGATGCATGAAAATTTTGATATTTTAAGTACACAAATGTCCTATTATCCTGACCGAAAATTTTGAGTGCCTTAAACGGGAACAGTTTAATTTCAGTATTGTTAAGGATTAAACCTTTTGATTGGTTTTAAATGTATGTTTATGTTCAAATTTTTCCTAATCTGTATATAAAATACACCGTATTGTAGGGTATATAATAACTTGAAAAAATTTTGATTTTAAATTCGTATATCGCTTTATAGCTCCTTTTATATAGGTACGTATTATTGTTCTTGTCTTACGTGCACTATGTTCCCCCTCTTGAAAATGCTAGTGTGCTTTCTGTGTGAAGAGCTCGGCCTGTTGCCATCAGACTAGCGAAAAGGCTAGACCGAAATCAATACATGCTGAGTCGTTAGCATATAATCTTACGTGTGTGGTTGTGCATTGAGCTTAAGCTGTACAGTAATAAGAATTCACCTAGTAATAGTAAAATTAAACGAACTTAAATACAGTGCTGTTGTCAAGTTAATAAAGTTACTCTTTCCTGTAATCTGCCGTTTCACCAAGATTTCAATGGTGAACCATCAAGAATTGAAGCTTTTTGAATACCCTCAAACAAAATTAGAAATCCTGCTACGATAGCGGTAATTAGTACTACATTACTGTTGATGTAGCCCAATACACATATCAGGAAAAGAACAGAAAGCTGGCATGCTTTGTTATTAGCTGTGTGCAATCCATAGTAGGTAGACGTCTTTCAAACAAGACGTACAATCATATAAAAAATCTTCTATGGTCAACTGTAAGAAGTTTATAAAGCCGAAGGTACATAAAAGCCATTGTTAAAGATACGATCCAGAAAGTCGCAATCTTGAGCACTGGTAATTTTGGTTGCACATAACAAGGTATAGGTATATTTACACATTTACAGTGGTGTACTGGTGCTGATGCTAAACGCGCTGATATCTCTGTCCTTATTTCTCGTATGCCTTGGTGAGATTTGAGTGATTGATTTAACACTAAACAAACTACAAGTTTCAAGTAAAAACCATCACTGCAATGTACAAAGATACAGTAGATGATCTTGAAAAGAAAGTTCAAGAGCTTGATGTCAAACAAAAATAGCTTTAGCCACACTTGATCGAGCAATTACATTCACAAAAGGATTTGAACATTTATTTCACAGAGTTGAGCGACCAGTTTGAAGATATGTTAGTATAATTGTGTACTATTTAATTAAAAAATCAATGCCATATCAGCTCTATTGAATTACTCTGCACACTGGTATTTTCGGGAGAAAAATTTTGAGAATGCAGAAGTCAAATACATCAACGTAAAGGATCAGCTTGCTATGTGGTTGTTTTCAAAAATCTAACAGCAGCTGGCCCCTGAGCTTTAAGGACAGGATCAGTTTACAAGTTTAAATTTAAATCTTTCTCGATTAAGTATAACTTTATTTCCTGGTAAAGTTACTGAATAGATTCTATTTCGCGATTTTTTTATTGCATTAGTTAAATCTAGTAATGTGTGACGTGATATTAAAAAATTACACTATTGAAGGGCTAGTATACTGGGTAAGGCTAGTAAAATTTTAAGTAATGGGCAATATAGATACGCCGCAGAATTTACTTAAAAATCAGTAGGACAAAAAAAGAATTGCCTTTAAAGCTCACTTTTTAGAGATTTTTAAGTTTGACATTTGTAAAAAGAAATCTTCTTTCAACTTACATTGTTAAAGAAACACTAATACATATAATTTTGCTGCATTAAAAAATTTAGGTTGCTCAATACAGCATTAAGGTACCTCAGTAATCACTATTGTGTCTTAAATGTTCGATAAGCAAACTCAGCTTAATTGGGATGTAAGAATCTAAGAATTGATTCAACCACTGATCTTGCCACGTACATGTAATTTGACAAGTTCTTATTACAAAGTATAAGGGTCTTCAAATCCATCAGTCATGCTGATTTCTGTGAAGTGAACTCACAATCACATTCTAAGCCTTCAGCTTTTTAGGTATAATCAAACCAGAATATCATCACGCCATTCATAACTATCAGTCTCGGTTAAGGAGTTACTTCTATCAGAACGTTAAAGTTGAATTCGTGAATCAAATTTATGAGTAAATTTCTTAGGAAAAGGTCATAAAGTTAAAGACTGTCCAAGTCTTTAAAGGTGTAGGTATTGTAAGTAGAAGCACCATACTTTGTTGCATAATGATCATTGTAATTTTAGTCATTCAAATAACAAATATATAGTGCCAAACGGTCGAAACGAGCATAGTTCACTTAATATACAGACTCATATTTCAATTTCTCAATTTTTGGGTGCCTTTCAAGTTACGTTAGCAACTGCTATGGTATGGGTGTCTCGTGTACATAAACATCGAATTCGGGTTCATGCATTGCTTGATCAGGGTTCAACGTGCTATTTTGTTCCAGAACGGCTGGCTGAGTATTTTATGAGGTCCAGTGATTGGCGTTGGTGCTTCCATGATTGGTATTTGGCGTGTGTCTGCTGGATTGGCGTGGACTGCCATTGAGAGTGTTATGTTAACCAAGGAAAATTGGGTAGTATGCTAAACCCAAGCTCTAGTTTTGCCAAGAATTATGTAATATGCACATACTCCTAGACTAAATTGGAATCACTTTGCTTATCTGGAAGGCTTAAGGCTTACTGATGATTTTTCAAGTAATAAGGAAATTCAAATGCTTATTGAAGCTGACTATTATGGATCTTAGCTCTTAACATAAATTAGAAAAAGGAAGACCAACTGAATCAGTTGTTCAGCAAATGGTCTTTAGGTGGGTGCTTTTTAGGCCGTGTATGGAAGTTAACAGTTCAACCGATTTGACAGTTCTGGTTCATTATGTGATATTTAATCACGATGAAGATATATTCATAAAAAAATTTTGAGAAATTAAAAGTGCTTCTTTTGATGCAATGCCTTCCCTGGCGGATGAATAATGTGAGGCTCTTCTTTTGGAGATCCATACTCGTTTCCGTGATGGATGGTGTACAGTTTGCCATTCATTCAAAACCAACAGTGTTGATCAGTCAGTTTTATCTCGTTTCCTGGCCAAATTATTACTCAGACGAGTTGAATGTCGTTTGTTCAAGCACGCTGAGTGTAGGTAAATGTATTCTTACTTTATGCACGAATATGAAACATTGAATTACATGACACTTATAAGTGCTTTGGACTAGGTTTCTAGTAAAGTCTTATATTTGCCGCATCACTTCATCATCATACATAATAGTGAGATAAGAAAACTCAGAAATGTTTTTAATGCGTCATCCAAATCAACATCTGGATATTCGTTAAATAATTGCACAGTGACGATTTCCAAACTTCATTCTAAGCTGTTTGTGGCACTGTCTCACTGAAGAACTTGTCTGTTGGTTTTAGTTGCTGACATCCCGAAGATGTATAGACAAATATTGGTTCACGTTTAAAATAGAGTCTTCCAACACATATTATGACGTCATGCTACTGATAGTTTTGTCATTGATAACCGGTCAAATACAGTAACTTATAGTACTAGACCTGCCTCGTTTCTGGCATCCACGGTGATGAAGCAGCTCTTAGCTGATAAAGGGAAGATATTCCTTAAGCTGGTCTGGTTGTGTCTCATGACACCTTCGTCCATGATTTGTTGTTTGGAGCTCACAGCCACGAGGAAGCTTTGGAGTGTAAAATCAAGTTATACAGCTCTTGAGCTGGGCAGGATAAAAATTACATTAGTGGGCTAGTCAAAACATATTTACAATGCATACTATTAAACTAAACACCTACATATAAGGAGTAAATCACATAGCTTTGTTAAATTCAGGCCATATTGACCCTTTAACCACTTGAAACATTGAATGATACTGGTAATAACTGTAGTTCACTTACACCTAGTCATTTCTTTACTAGGAAACTTTCAAACTGTGTTTCTCAACACCCAGTTATCAATCAAAACTTGAATCGATTGGACCGTTGGACACAGTAACATTATAATGTCAAAACCTTTTGGAAAAGTTGGTATTATAACTGTCCTTAGTCGTTGCTCTATAGTATAAAGTGGCGTTTGCCTCTAATTAATTTCAAAGTTGGTCAAATGATGTTGTTAAAATAATCTCATTCTTTTCCTATGAAGTAAAGTTTGGCCAGAATAACTGAAACTCTTCCAAGGTCGGGTGGTCTAGTTAGAGTAGTTAAAATTAAGACTGAAAATTCTGAGTACCTTTGTCCACCTTCAGAACTAGTTTTACTTACTATTGATTTTGAATGTGACTTATGTCATTGATGTAATAGGAGAAAAAAGAAAACCATTTAAACCTCAACTAAAGTACATGTTTTTACGTTGCATAATTTGTCAGTTTATTTGTAAAAAGTCACCCTACTCGGTAAACTGCCGTTTCACCGAGATTTTAGTGGTGAACCATCAAGAATCGAAGCTTCTCGGACAACTTCAAACAAGTATCTAAAGTTAAATTTGTGATGGATAAATTGTCAGCTATAAATTAAATTATTTTTTAATAACAGTGTTAAGTTATAACTCGTACTATTCCTACGGTCTTCGTAATTTGTAAACACGCATTAACTATAAAAAGAGTTAAGTTTTAATAATAAATATAAAATATAGACAACAAATAACAAATCATTTCAAGTAAATTGAAATTTTCTGCCTTGAAAATAACATCCTTAATATGTAGTTGGTAAACTGAATTTATTTGAAAAATAACTATTTTATTAAAATATAAGTATTGTGCCTTTTTAACCGTGTGCCAAAAGTCAAAGCCGCAAGTACGAAATTTACTGCCTTACGTATTATTTAATAAAACAACTGCTTACAATAAATTGAGTAACACAGTTGTAATAGTATAAATAAAATCTGATGGATAAGACAGGAAACTCTTTTTTTTTTGGGTGACCAAAGTAACAAGCTATAAATCTGGGCCTACTTTAACTAACGGATTTTGGTAGTTAGTGATTGTACATTACTAATCAATATTTTTAGTAGTAGTAAAATAAGAAATCATTTATCAAATAGAAATTCTCTAATGACTAGTACATCACTTTAACTGTTTTCGTACGTATTTTCATAATAATTTATTGTGAGAATAAGTCAGTTCTTGGAAAATTGTAATTTGGAATGTTCTGATTTCATCATACATAATACGATATAAGAATAAAAGCTACTTAAATAAATAACACCTTTGTGATCTGTGATAGGTATAAGTACAAAGTCTTTTATCAAGAGATTTTGTTGAATAGAGTAATTTAATTTATGTAATTAGTTTAAGAAAAAAATTACTGAAAATTATGAAGTAAAGTGGCTTACTAAAAAAAAGAAAAAGAAAAAAAGCATCATGGATAAAAATTTTGAAGCTGCATTTTTTTAGAAAATTCACTTCGGTCAGTAAATTTGTGAACTATTTGTACAAATTAACCTTTCTACACATTAATATTTTTAAAACATCTTTATATGGGCAATTTTGAGTTGAAATAAAGTAAAACCATTGTAGATCACCGTATTTATGCTGTAGAAACTTTGTGTCTATCTATAATTTTCTAGTATAAGCGATGTCTAATGCACTTAAGTTTTGTGAAATAAGAATGTAACAAATAGTATACCCCTGAAAAGTTATGATATCCCCACAAAAATACGTTTAAGTAAAACAAAAAAAAGGGTAAATTTGATGTATTGAGTGATTATTTTTTAAGGAATTTCTTTGGCCTTCATTCACTGATAATGGATAGTATTCTTTCCAATAAATTAGCAGCCTTGAAAAGTTCTGGAATCAAAATGTAAGAACAATGAAGTTTTTTTGCTGCAATATACCTTTAGTATGACACTTAAAGTATAATACTGTTTACTAATCGTAGTTAAACGAAGTTAAACCAAGTAATATTGACTTTTACCCAAGTATTTTCATGTACAGTTGACAATGCAGGGTATTTATAACATTATTGTGTTTAATGTGAGATTTGAATAAAGTACCAGTCAAAAGTCAATATTATTCATTTCTATTATGTTAAAGTACGAGTACTTAACACTATTATACTACGCGTGTCGTAATAAATGTATATTGCAGCAAAAAAATTCTACCGTTCTGACATTTTGACCTAAGAATTTTTCATGGCTGCTGATTCAGTAGATAAAATACCATTCGTTGGCAGTGCATAAGGGCTTAAGAAATTTCTAACAAAATATTGACTCAATACATCAAACTCACTTATCTTTCTCGTTTTGTTGAAAGGTAATTAAATGGTGTTCTTATAGCAAAGAAATACAGTAAAAAAAGAAAGGACAAGCTACTTGTAACTGAATATGTTTAATACGTACTTGGTGGCATTGCTATTCCATACCCTTTAGAATCCAATAGTCCGCCAATCTGAGTCAGCTCACAGTTACGCTCAATAACGTACTCAATTGAAGTTGATTCCATTAAAAAAGCATAATTACCTTTGCCTTTTACAACTCGTTCTACTCCTTCAACATTACTTTTTGTGAACACTTCATTAGGAGGCTTAGCTGTTTCCATAAAGTGCCACATTCTTTGATAGGTTGAAAAATTAGAATCCTTATGAATAAATAAAAAAGTATTTAAGGACTGAAACTCCAAACATTGTGAAAGCGAAAAATTCTACATTTAAATAATAAATGAAGTTGTATAATTTGCATGATAAAAATTATAGTTTTAATTACGGTCTAAATATATAACATTGTTGTGAAAGACTTAGTATTTTAATGGAAAATAGATTTTAAAAACTTTTTGGCATGTGGAAGAGTTTTTAACGTTCTGTCACGTACATACTTAACAAAGAGTAAGCATTAACTACTATTACAATACAAATCATTCAAGATGCTTTGCGGATACAAACACACTAATCAAGTTAAGTAATGCATTTTACACATATTATAATGTTTAAGAACATTATTGTCACTTGGAGTCACAAAAATCAATTTAATTAGATAATTATAACCAACTGTTAGAAAAAGAACTAAAACGTACAATAGTGGCCATGGTAGCACGATGGTTTAGATTGTGATTTTTATGGCCCAGAATCTTAACACGTTTTTTAAACTGTGTTCCGATGGTTAAAAAATAATGTAATATAGTGCCCCTTTTTCTGTGTAATTGATTACTCACATTAAATCTGAGATGGTTCTTAATATGTCAATGACGATAGCATATACATGCATAGGAACACAGTAATGCAGAGTATATTGGGCTCAAATATCAGAAATGGCTGTAAAATATGTATAAAAAAAAAAAAAAAGTAAATGAATGAAACAAAGTTGAAAAAAAAAATTTTTTTCTATGATTCATTACAGCATAGTTTACCTAAGTTTAAAAAGTAGTACAAGTAACAAGATGAAAAAAAAGAAGAACAAAAAACCATCCAATCAGTAGACAAATTAATACCATAGAATTGACGTTGAGAACGAATAGACGTTTGAGACTAGAACTAGAAGTTAACTTATAGATAAAAATATAAGAAAAATAGTGATTCATTAAATGTCACGAGAAAACATGTATAAAAAAGAAGTTTTCTGTGGAGAAAAGGGAAATGCTCTAGTGCACACCACAAAAAGTTCTATGTGTAGGACTTCGTAGATTTTTTTTTAAGACCACAGTTACTTGCTATATCTTTCCTCCCCAAGACGTGTGGTATAAGATTCATTACGCAACTACCTTAGCATTCCTTCAGAATAAGGCCACTAGAGAGGTCATTGCATCTCACAGTATTCCCAAGCAAGCTTGCCATCACTTATTAGAGGTGCCAGTATTCTCCAGTCCTGAAGAAGACTTGGAATTCCTAAGGATCTGCACTTGTATCTAGCTCTCTTTTACAGGCTGCACTTTTTTCAAACGTCGCCGAATGCTTCAGGCCTTCCCGAGTTGATAGATAGGTTATTTTACAAGAGCTGCGATAAATTAACGCTCAAACTAAAGTTTTCTTATTTTAATGCATACAGATTATTCATCAGTTTTCTCAAGTTGTGTGAATTCCAAAATAGTAAGAAACTTTGGGTCTCCCTTAACAAACGTTTTTGAAAAACTTATATAATTTTAAATGCAGTTTTTTATGTTGCAATAACGATGTATGTGTCATTACCGTAACAGTATTATTTTGTGATTGTGAACTTCGAAGGCGTTGTATATCATAATAACTTCAATTATTACATATGCACCCTAGACTTTTTTACTACAGTCATCTAATTGATAGCACTAAATCCCTTCAAGATTAAAGGTATTACCGTAATGACCTCTTATTTTACGAGGAAAAATGCACTGTATTAATGACGACACTGTAAATAGCTATGTGTAAGCTTGGATTGCAAAAAAATGACAGTGTTTTTGTACACTCTAGAATATAAAACGGTTAAGTTTCAGTGTACAAGAACTAACTGCTTGACTGAATCAAGCCCTTTATAGCAGGCAATATAATAGTGTCGCAAGAAAGCCTGATAAATAAATCATCCCGTACTTAAAAATGTATTCATATTTGATCTAACTATTTAAAAGTTCTTTTGACACCTCAAACTTATAGATAGTACATATTTAGAAAATTAGAAAATGGAAGTCTTCGCACAAAACGCTGCAAAAAATTAAATTTTTAAATGCTTCTCCTTGCGTTGATTACATTTTTTCCTTTAATTGTTAATCTAACTGATACGCAAGAAATATTTTTAGTTAGTGTTAGAAACGTTTTTAAAAAAATTTTTTTACACTATTTAAAAAACTTCGAACTTAAAATAATTAAATCTGACGTTTGTGAACAAAGGCTCAACAAGACATCGCATTTTTTGTGAAACAACCAATATAAATATAAATATACTCAAAGTACTTGATCCTGAAGATAACTGCCCAGTACTTTTCTAGTGTAGTCTACGACTTAAATTTCTGGTAGTATAAGATTTTTTGGCCGAGTTGAAGGTATTTTTGACTTTATGAGTCACCAGAAAGCAGATGATTATCATCTTATAGGAGGGTTTTCATGATCATTGAACATTCCCTGTGGGGTACGTACTAGTTGCTCAAATAGCTAATTTAATCTCCTAAGCAAGTTGGTGTTATCCTTTAAAGCATTTTTCCAGGATTATCTAGCATGCACAATGGTTACAGACATTAGAAACATAAAGGGTGGTTTCTTCTTATCCAGAAAAACAAGCTATGGGATCTTCAAATGCTTAATACCACCCAGCTAAACCAGAAGCATTGCCACCTGGCGTTTTCAAGATCACTGACCTAAAGACATCACAAGTTATGAAAAGCACTTCACTCTCACATTCTTTCATCTTCTTTCAGGATTTTTTGAGAAGAGGCAAGGAATTGCCCTCAATAATAAAAACTAGGTGTGGGTTTCGGGACCCCCGACAAATGTGAAACAATAAAAAATATTGTATTAAATTTGGTAGTATTTAATTGTCTATCATATAAAAAGTAGCTTTTTTCAAAGAAGTGCTATCATCTCCAGGGCTATTTCGCAGATCAACAGAGTCCAAGGGAAGCAACCACGGAGCAATGGCTCTTATGTAGCGAATCATTTTTTTCTACTGAGTGCACACCAGACTTTTCAAAACGTGCGAGGTATAAAAAGTTTTTTTTTTTACTCTAAATCATCTTTATTTCATATTTTTATATTACAAAGACGGTTTATTGATGAATATGTATTTTTATTAGTGAATATTATAGTTTACGTAAAAAAGAATTATGTTAGTATTTTTTTTGTTCATTAACATATAAACAACGGAAACGAGAAAAAACAATAATACACAGTAAAAAATCTATACGACCTACCTACACATAAGTACATACATTATTTTAACAAACGTTCGTGGGTCTTACTTTGTCTGTCTCTCTGTCTCTTTTTAGATACCTGCGTACTGTGCATAGTGGTACACGTGCCCAAATTTCGTTGTCTCTTTACTAATTACGGTTCAAGATGATGTTTAAATAGATATAATTAGAAGATCCCGGGAAAACTTTGCATAATGGTCAAATATTCATATTTTAAGATAATCCTGTTTACAAAGAAGGATTTTTTTTTTTTATAATGAAAAAATGATACTAATTTTAATACTATTTCATCATTTTTTACAAGTGCAAAATATTTTGAAAAAACCATGAAAAAGCCCTACCTGTATAAGTACAATACAGAAAGAGAGAGAGCGAGCACGATAGTAAACGATCAATGGCACTCTCTATTTCACAAACTTATATAGGTACTGCCAAAATACCTTTCTTTATTTTTTTTCTCAACATTTTGCACTATTTAAAGTAAAATTGAAAGTGCTTATTTCTTTCGGGCTTTCGCCCTATACGCTGTTATTTTTATTTCTTCTGTATATCAAACCGTTAAAAGATATAAGCAAAACGAACCTTAAAACATAACTTTACACAATTTTAACATTATTAGACCACTTAAAAATATTTATAAACTATGTCTTATGAAATCGGTGGGTTTAATTATGTATAATATAATAAACACCCAATCATTAATCAGAAGTTCCTAGGTTTTTAACTCAGAAGTACCTCAATTGGTATCAATAAATAATAAGAACAAAGATTGAAGTGGCGTGCTACATGGCACTATCGATAAGCTCCCCGACTACCAATCCAAAGGATGTCGCTCGATTCTTGGAATCAGTTAAATTTGAAAATGTTGTTTACACATATATAGTGTATAATACATAATATATATGTGTGCGTATGTAAATGCTATATGTACAATACATGTGTGATACTTAATTATTTTTTACTCTTCTATATACGGATAGTACACTTTCCAAACGAAAGAGGGGTAGCAGTAAGCGTTCAGAAAAAGACAGAGAGCCGAGTCAAGCCGAGCCAAGCCGAGTATAACCGGAGATCATGCCATAACACGAGTTACTTTATCGCGTTGGCTGCACCCCAAGCGTGCCAATAGATATTTCACGTCAAAAGGCTCTATTGGTTCTCTTCAGTCTAAGTCATGCAGTCTTGTTGGCACCATTTAGTAGCATAGGCCTTATGAATTTCTTTTTACTTGAGCCATGAGTTCGTGCCAGCATCGGTTTCTTCATCACCCTCTCTACGACTTTTCTTACTTTTCTTATGTGGCAATAGCCACCTCTATATTTCTATAATCTTAGTGATAGTATGTAAAATAAGGCTAATGTTGTCAGAGCATGCCTTTCTGGGAGGGCGCTACCTTTAGAGCAAGCAGGCAACACGCAAACCAGGCGTCAGTCAGAGCTTTGCAGGCTGAGAACTCAATGGCAGCGAGAAAAAACTCACATAAGCGTGGACCATTGCAGTCGTTCCACCACATGTTATTCTGACTACGAGTTACGTGTGTACATTATTTTTCCGGTCGTCCTGATACTCCAACATGGTGGCAGCGGTGTTATCTGAACCAATGCATCCGAAGATACTGGTGATGTATTCAAAGTCGTAATTTTTTGTAAACTCCGCAAAGAGAGACCAGAACTGCGTTCCGCAGTCGGTTCGAGCGATCTTGGGTATGCCAAGTCTGCCAAATTCAGTTTTGCATTAATCAATTATGTTATCTTTCATAAAGAATTTAAGTCGCAGACTTTAAAGAATCGAAAGTAATAGTCAGTTACCAGTAAATACCAACGCTGCTTTACATGAAATAGGTCTATGCCGACCTTTTGCCACAGGTGACTTGGAAATTCTTGTACAACAAAAGGTTTACGGTGGTTTTGTTTACGCATGACGGCCAACTTTTCACGAGGTTACGTAGCTGAGAGCTTATGCCAAGCCATTAAATCGATAGTTTTACCGTTTTGCAGTATTTGTTTATACTGAGGTGTCCAACATGGATTTCATGCAACGATTTTAATTGAAAAGCAAGTGGAATTTGAAGTCTCAAGTTATAGAGTAAAAAATTGTGGCATACCTACAAATTATCTCTAAATCCTTGATACGGTAAAGCACTGGACGAGGTACGATTTTTGGGTGGCCAAGAAGAGGTGCAAGAAATTTTTAATTGCTTGCAAATTGGATCTAAGTACTATTCTTGCGCAATTCCTTCTACTATTTTCGAGGAAGCTAGTAAAGTGCCCATTACAAAATTCACGTGATAATTAATTTCTTCTGGTGAGTCTTCCTCCTTCATTTTTTTAGATTCTTCGAGTGGGCTTCTCGATAAGCAATCTGCGAGGACAAAAGTTTTGCCAGGAACAAACATTACAGTATAACTATACCACATTAACTTAAACTTTATTCTTTGAAGTCACATCAGTAGATCATCTAATGTTTTGGTTTGTAAAATTTGCAAAAGAGGTTTGTGGTTTGTCTCGAGAGCATCTATCCCCATGATATACTCTTTGAAGCGATTGGTCACAAACGCCAAAGCGAGTGCCTCTTTCTTTATTTGGCTATATCTTTGCTCGCACGTAGGTAAAATTTTTGGTGCGTATGCCACTTCTTAGCGAGAATTTTCTCCATCTGTTTGCAACAGAACTGCTTCCTAGACATAGCCTGATGCATTCGCTTGGATTACAATTTTTTTTAAATAATAAAAATGCGCAAGGATGGGAGCTTTTTTAACAAGATCTTTTTTTTGTTCGAATGCAGTTTCCTAAATCTCAAGTCATATAAACTTGACAGCATTTTTTAATAAGGCACTTAGCGGTTCCATGATGGTGGACTTCTTAGGGATGAATTTAGCAACATAATTGACCGTACCGAGAAAAGGCTTAGCAGAATCTTTGTTGCTCGGCCTAGAAGAGTCAACGATAGCTGATACGCGTTATGATGAAATTTCAATGCCTTTGCCAGAAACGATATGGCCCAAAAATTCCAGATTTTTTCAATGCAAACACGCATCTTTTTTTGTTCAAGGTCACGCCTTCTTTTTTAAATGCTTTAACACAGAATTTAGAGCTTTATCGTGCTCCTCCTAATTTGGAGCGTAGATAAACACGTTTTCTATATGGACACTCACGCTTTGGATGCCTACGAACAGTTTAGAATACATTTGTGCAACGTAGTCAGATGCGCAGTTAACACCAAATGGCTGTCAGTTGCGAATAAATCTGCAAAATGGGGTAATAAAATAAGTTAGTTTTTTGCTCTCTTTGTCAAGCTAAATTTAGTGGTAACTGGATCTAGCATCTAATATTAAGAAGATTTTATTTTTGTTCAAAAAAGCAAGTAGCACATCCACTTTCAGTAATGGGTGAATGATGCGTCTGACGCTTTTATTGAGCTGTGTAGAGTATACGCACAGCCTGATTTCGTCAGAGCCTTTCTTTGGGACAATTGTGATCGCTCTGCACTAGTCAGTTGGTTAGTCCACCGGCTTTATCACGCAGAATTGGAGGATTGGAACATACGGTAACTGAAGTTTGTCAGCCTGCCAAGTCAAATACATTAATGCGTTTTCTTAACCATTTCAATTTCTTTACGTATTTGACATTGTTCACAAAATCTGTTCAACTTAAATTGAGTTTTTCGATTTCCGGTTGGCCTGGCAAATAATTTTTCAAATTGCTAATCACACAAACTTTAGCACTTGCCATTTCATTGTAAGTAATTTTCGGTCTTAAAAATCCTAAAACAACTAATTTTGATGAGTCAGGTCCACAGAAATCTTTACCTTTCAGAAAGTGTTTGCTCTTTAATTCATTTGGTACGCATTCCTCTGAAATACACGTTATTTCTGTGCCAGTTTCCACAAAGAACGTGACGCCACTTGAGTTGAATCCTGAAGCGTGTAAGCTCACCTTTTATTCGTTCTTCGTATTAACGCATTTACCACTGATGGATCCTTAGAATGCCGGCTTTTTGTCAAAGTCGTCGTCACTGCTGCTGTCAGTCTCTTCTAGTCGTTAGACTTTCTTCAGCCTGCATGTTTTTTACCAGTGCCCCTTTTTTCGGTAGTTATAGGTCTAGAAGTCATTTTGACGTTCCTACGAAAGAAGAAGAAAAAAAAAAAATAAATAAACAAGAAAAAATGTACATCAAAAGGCACTGCTTGTTGAAGCTTCGTGATTTAAAAGTTTGAAAAACCGTGTGGATTATTGATATGCAGTGTTATTGCAAAATTAATAAGTGAAGCGACTCCTTACAAGCACAGCGTAAACGTTAACGTTGGAGATGGTTAGATACATACAGAACCCACTCCGCAGCCCAAGCCGACAATTCCTGCTTCTTAACGGCAGCTTGTGCATGATCTTCCTGTCAATCCCTAATGAGTGAACGATCAGAGTGATACAAATAAGCAAACAAAAAACAGCAAAAATGCAAGAACGCCAGGCCCTGTTAACAGTGATGTAAGCAGCGAAGAAGCTCCTGACGTTGCGGGTGACAAAAGTGACAAACAGCGTAACTAAGCCATTGTAAGCAATAGTGCCATCAGCAGAAAAGATAGTTAACCTGCGAGTGATGCTAATCAAGGCCTACGATGAACTACACGAAAGTCACTTGAGCGATACGGTGAATAACGCAGGTGTACAGTTACAACACCTTTCATATTTATCCCTATATCATCTCAACTTTTAAAATGCACTTGAGGCCTTTAACAACCAACATCCATGTCTGACCCTTCTTCGTAGGCTGCACTCTTTGCGAATGCTACCTTATGCTTGATGAATTTCTTAGCTAATAAGTAATTCATACTCAGTACACTATAGATCAGCATTAAACTTTTTATCTGTTTAAAAGCTTTACCACTTTACTTGCACTCTACGTGAACCGTTTTCCTTATATTTTACAATGTTTGTCTGAGTATAGGACAGTTTGTGCTGTTAGCTTTATTTTAACGCATTATGTCTAGCAAAGAAAGTACCAAGCTATTTTACTGTATTCTGCATTTTTATAGGGTGACTTGAGCTCTTCAATTTAAAGCACAATTTCAATTAGTTTTCTTCTTTGCAGTTGTGGTAAACATCTATTTACTATTTGGAATCGGTAGCACCTTTAAATAGTAAGCTTTTTTTAACGCCGTAGAAGACAAACCAAACTTTGACCTTGGTTGTGTGTACTACTTGCTTTACAAACGATCGCCAAGGGTGACTGACGCCATTATTTGTGCTTCATCTGTCGCTCTAAGAAGTAAAACTTTAAAGTCTTTATTAATTTTTTTAGTAACGTTTTTGAAAAATTTGTAACTTCTTTCTTTTTTAATACTACTGTCTAGATCACATTTTTTAAAACGTCATTTTTCCTAAAATGGTGACCACCTTGCCTTGACCAAGTATTGACATTTTGACGTGTCCAGAGAATTTTGCCATGTTTTTCACACCTTTCGCTTACATAGCAAATCTTTTTTTTTAGTAGTGACGATACAATGTACCACAGCTCCAGTCTTTTTAGGATTAGAAATAGTTATCACTGACTTTAGAGCTCCAGCTAAGGCTTGCCCTTTGGTAATCTTGACAAAAACTTGTTTTGTAAAAATATTTTTTTTTCTATTGTGAATTCTAATACAAGATACTTGTTTGTGGTTTTTCTATACATGTGTTGTGTACCACTAGGTAGGATCTCTGTCTTTATCTCCCTCTCAGAATTGCTCGAGCTATCTCTTTTTCGCTTAGCAGCTTCTATTTTCTCTAGTGCACCTTTTACTATTTTTGTCTAAGGGTAGCATACAGATTGATCCTTTCACTGCGTTCAACGTTTTATATGTCAAACTGTGTTCTTCATGTATTGGTAATAAAGTTTATTCGTTTCTAGAAAACTACTTTTAATTTGTTTTAGCTTCGTTTAATGATAGCAGTGCTTTAGGATCACTGCCCCCACATTTATGTTATTATTGAGCTTCTAGACTTCTTCTAGACATCATCCGATGTTTCATGACTCTTTACTTAATATGATTTATTATTTTAGTACTAGGGTGTACTGAAGTCTTATTTCTATAGATATGACGTTACTTCTTACACTTGCATTTCTGCCTAGGCAAGTACAGCTGACCCTTAATCTAAATTAAATAGAGCTCGAAGATAAAAGAAGTCTCTCCAGTCTAGCCACTGCGTCTTTGTGGCCTTTTCTTAAATTTCGTAGAACCTGCAGAAACCACCCAGGCACAAAATTGGAGCCGCCAGTGGACTTTCACAGTGAGGTTACCGTAGTTCTTGTTTTACATCAACGTTTTTTATGATAGAGTCTTTTTGTGCCACACTGACTGATAAAGTCTAGTAATACTTTTTTCAAGAAGAAAGATTTAAAAAGGGTTTAGCCAGCGACACTCTCCATAGCCAGAGAAAGGCACTATTTGCTCAGGACAATCAGAAGTTAGCACTCTTTGTCAGTACCACCATCAAAGACTACCCTGGCGTTGTGTAAGAAGAGCTTGTATAGTGTTTGTGTGGAGTAAATGTTCATTTAGGCTTACTAAAAGTGCTTCAGGAGGACTTACAACAGGCATACCTACCCATGGCTGAAGAAATAGGCTGACGTAAGCTATGTGCTGAGAAATTTCTCTACGTTGCATGATGAGTGATAAGAAGTCTAAATTAGTCAGCCTAACACGTCTTTTGTGTGTAAAAAACGAGCAGCTACATGATATAAAATTACTTAGCATTACCCGAGCCTCATGGTCCAGTTTCGTCCACTGCCAAGGCTCTTCCACCAGGCAGTGAAATATAACGATGTCCGATATCAGGAACAGCTTGTTAATGTGCTTGTATTAGTTTGATGTAAGTATAATGCCTGCATCTGAGACGAACGTTATAACCCTTACTGCTGTACAGAGCTGGTATAATTTCTAGTTGGCAAATTTAAATTGTCCCGTGCCCCTTAGATCTGGGAAGCATATCTCTTTTGATCCTTGTAAGCACCAGGTATGGGAAAACTAGTAAAAACTCAAAAAAGCTCTAACCAGTTTGCTTTTTAGTGACTGTCACTGTTCATGCCACTTCTCACACTGGGAAAAAGGTGTTATCATTTGTATCATATTCTTCAGAACAACTATGACAATCAGGTATTACTCCTAATGGTATGCGAAAAACATAGCGTTAAACTGTCTGTGATCTAAAAGAAGCTATAGCTGTCCAGGACGTTCCTTGAGTAATGAGATACTATCTAATAGTAAAGCTGCTTTTTTATCTTAGACCACAATGACAAGTTAAAAAAGTTCGTTAAACTAAGGGTGATTAGAATTGCAGCATTTTTGTCTTGTGACAAACTGGTTATTTCTATTTTTCATACTTTAGTATCTCAAACAGTGCATTTGTCAATTTAAAGACCATACTGGTTTTCAGCAATACTTACTCCCTACCTATAAGTGCTTAAAGCATTTCATTAAGTGTCTCACTAGAGTTGTTTAGCACACAAAGTTGCCAGAATTACATTAGGGTAATACGTAGATTCTAACTCCCCTCCAAGACAACAAGTTGTCTGAAAATGTATGGCTTATCAAATAGTTATACTTTAAGTATTAAATACATTTTACAGAATATTGGCTTTTTTGCTGTAACGATCCTGAAAACTTTTGTAGAAGTTTTTTCTGATCCAGAGGCTTTTTTAATCAAACAGAGAAAATTAAACCAAAAGTAGTGCTAGACAAAGTAGCAAAGGATCCTTGTATTCTACGGCCGTTTCAGTCAACTTTTCTTTTAGGTGTACTAAAAAAAGAGCCTTGACAACGTCCTGCATAAGTGAAGGCTCCATCAGCCACATCAGTCTTAAATTAGTAAGTCCTTCCATGACTATTAGCTAACTTAGGCTCCATGTGCCTATGCTGACTACGGTAACAAGCTTACACCAACAACGGGATCCTTTTCTCTTGAAATTGCTGAGAGTAGAGATCAAGCCAGTGACATTTCTTCTATAGGCCTTGGTTTCCTAGTAGCTCACTTTCCAACTAAATTTGGCAAATTCATGAGACAAACTTTTAACTCACTACTCTCATGCGTTGCTTTGTGCACCTTACCCGTAAGCTTTCCACTTTTATTCTATCTAGGACAGCTAGAGGTGATTGCCCTTACCATATCTCATTAAGGTGATTTCAAATTAGATCACGTAACGTTTAACTTAGTATGCTGCACCTTAAGTGCTTCTTACATATCACTTACGAAAATTTTTAACCATGGACAATGATTTTTGTCTTACATAAAATGTTACGAAATGATCATTAATTAATAAATTTATTAAGCTTCCTAAGTCTCTCAGTATACTTAAATACAATTTTTAGAATAAATTTGCATAAAAATAAAATCAGATTAAAAGAAATGTTTACTTTTTTTTTATTTTGATTACGATTTCATCTGAAAAAATCGTGAGTGTTAAAAGTTGCAAATACAAAAAAGTGTCTGAATTTATGCTAAACCTTTTTTGTAATATAAAAAAAAAACACACACACATATCAAGGTGCACGTATATAAGAAAGTCCTGTGTTTACCAAATTTTACTTGTCAGCTATATACTTCCTTGAATCTTGTTGCTAATTCCAATAATATAATATGAATCCTGACGATGAGACTCTAAAACCTCTTGAGCTTATACGTACCACCAAACTAATACTAATTTTTAATTGAAGTGGCATGGGAATTGAACTTTAAACCTTATTTAATTTTTTTTACTACTTACAATATTTTTTCTGGATTTTTCACATATCAAGTTTTTTTACACATTGCCTAAAATTGATACACAATTTTTTAGGCTCAAATAAAATGTCAAGAAAATTTTAATCAGGTGTCCGAAGCCTTCGAAGAAAAAAAATAGAAAAAATTCAGAAATTTAAATTTTTGAGCTTTACTGTTTTGTGTTCATTCAAAGAAAATATCGAAATAAAGTAGTATACATGAAACTTTAATATTTTTAAAATAGAGGAAAGTATTTAAAGTGATAAAAAAATGAAATGAAGTTTAAGATTGAAAATGTCAAGCTATCAGAATAGAAAAGCCTTTTGTGTGCAGTGGTCCTCGTTAGCTGTATACTTTATTTAATCTTATTGTACGATTTTTTCGTTTTAGGATTCAACAATAGAATTCAGGCAGGTACATGACTAATAAAAAAAAATTTGGTATAATGTCTCCTATCCCCTCAATAATCTCTCATTTTTTTCACTAACTGAAATAAAAATTCTTAATAGTTTATGTTTAAGCTTCACTTCTTTCTTTTTCTAAGTACGTTGATGTGAGTAAAAAGGTTAAGCCAACCTCTGGTAGCAAAGAAAAAAGTGTTACGATTATGACAAGATTTAATTTTGATGTAAGTTCGTTATTATATGGAACTGAATTTTCAAAAGTATTGAACTAAGAATGCTCTTCGAATCTCCTTTTTGATAAATTGATAAATAGATTTACATAATCAGTCCTAATATCCTACCTAAGGTTACCAACAACATTTCAGTACATGTACATCATAATTACTTGAGTTAGCAGAAAAACTTGATAATCTACGTACATTCATCTGTACGTACACCATGTTACTGACTTATATTATGGGTATTTAGTAAATCAAAACTAAGTTATATTGACAATAAAATAAGCATATGTCTATATGCCACTATACTATACTTTATAAGTCACATAGAAAAAATTGCTTCTTAGTCGTCTAAAGGTGATTGTTTAGTTGTAATCTCTACATTTCAATACTATGAAAATGTTGAGAATTTGTTAAATAATCTTATTTGTTACCAATTTGTAAAACGTGACCTATTAGGTGGTCTAAAAAAAATGGGTGAAAAATTTTTTTGTAAATAGGAAAGATAAGTTTTTTTAATTCTTAAAAGTGCAGTTTGTCCTCTGAAGTTAAAGTTCTACATGAGCCGGAGTATATGTGTTTACATTAGTACACAAAAAAAATTTTTCTGCCAGAATTATTATTTTGATCATTGGTTTTTCTCTTTTTTTTAAAATGAAGTATTATCTAAGTTGCTTATAACTAAAATTCTGAAATCTAGCCGTACATAGAAAAAAGTTATAATTTAAAGAGTATACTTAAATTTATCGTGGTTCCATATGTTAAAAAGTTATTTTAATTAAGTATTGTATCCTTATACACTAATCTAATACATGATTCAATAATTCAGAGTAAAAAAAAAGAGAGCTTCTAAGAGGTTTCTTACACATGTCAAAAGAGGATTTCTAAAATAATTTAAGATTTTTTGATGACTCCACATATTTTGAATTTCAATAAAAAACAATCATAATGGCATCACCTCAGTTATAACCATGCTTATTAAAAATACAACGCTTTTCGAAGGTTCGTGTGTTTGATTCCCGATTAGTGCAGATTATCACCGGAAAAAATTTTTATGCAAGCCTGGCTGTTTTAGAGCGGGTTTTTCCGTGGAACTCTCTTCAGACTAATTCCAGGATTCTTGCTTGCCTCACAGGTCTTTGTCCCTTGGTTAATGCAAGATAGAGTTAGACCTATAGATAGGAATTAGCAGATCTGATGCCAGACACCAGGCAGGGATTGCCAGCTTTACCTGCAAGGACTAGTCCCTTAAAGATGCGCTCTCCAGGGATGCTAATTAGCCTGGATCTGATGCTTTAACTTAGAGCGCCGGCTGAACTAGCAAGAAGTGGACATCATGAAATACGAAATCTTCTCCAGGGAAGGACTACACAGTGGCGAGTGGACCTGATGCACTATTGGTGCAAAGAGTGTCAGCTTAACTGGCAAGGTGTCTCACCAGAGATACTTACACTGTACCCGTGGTATAACAAGGTAAACTATCAATCAAGAGTTTGAAAATGGGTGCGGCAATACACTTCATCACATAGGTAAAGAGTAGAAGGCCTCAGTGAATAGGCCTATAGGCTGTCATTGTAATTCGTAGAAAAAAGAAAAGTAAAAATACTATAAACACCTAATAGGCTGTCCTGTATGTAGTTGTTGTAGTCTGGTATCGTCTTATATATTTTAAGATACAAAAGTAATTAAAATAATTAACTTTTAATGTTTGATTAGTCATTATATTGAGAGCTTCTTCTCAGGCATAATTTTTAAATACTTTTTTCTCTATAATATCTATGTTGAAAAAGCAATTACACAAGGTTTGATTGATAAATACTTAAAGTTGTATAACAGTATATTAAGACGGCGAAAATAACAATTTCATATTTTGCATGTCCTCAAATACGTGTCATATATATATAGATACAGACGCATCCGTAGCATCGACATATGTGGCGTCTCACATCTCTTGCGCTTCAGGCTCTACTCGCCAGGTGGCCAAGCCCCTAATAGTCAACTCCCGTCAAGCGGCGAAATTCCCACACAATTACTATATAAGCGCGATCGAGTTAGTCTAAGCCCACACCTCTTCTGTGTCTAAGGCAGGGAGCACGTCATCAGCCTTACTGATGAGTCCTGGCGTGCTCTCGGGACGAAACACTTCTTTCTCTCTCAAGTAGTTGACTACATTTCCTACATTGGTGATCCCGACAAAGTAAAAAACGCAACCTTCGGATACTCTCACGCATCTCCGCATCCTCCACGCCGGGTACACGCAAATCGTAGCTAATTCCCCACACACACTTCGCTCATCGCACAACAACAGTTGCTCACACACGGCAACGCGCGTCGCATCGTGGCTAGAGCATCATCTGCTCGCCTCCCTCAGGACTCTTGCAATAGAGCGTGGAAGACGCGGAGGTCTAATGAAAACTTCTTCTCAACATCTTTCTTCCTCTCAGGCCTGTTCACCTTCGTCATTCATATCGTCACTTCCTCCTGTTACACCATCATCGTGACTGGGTGAAGAGTGATGTGGCGTCTCACATCTCTCGCGCTTCAGGCTCTACTCGCCAGGTTGCCAAGCCCCTAATAGTCAACTCCCGTCAAGCGGCGAAATTCCCGCATAATTACTATATAAGCGTGATTGAGTTAGTCTAAGCCCACACCTCTTCTGTGTCTAAGGCAGGGAGCACGTCATCAGCCTTACTGATGAGTCCTGGCGTGCTCTCGGGAAGAAACACCTTTTTCTCTCTCAAGTAGTTGACTACATTTCCTACACATATATATGCTATGTCTATGTACACGTTGGTTAACATTTGAGTGAAAATAAAAACAATACCACAACTCGTCTTTACATTGCATACTTAAAATGTGCGATCATACAGTGAAAATCCAAACATCTTAAACAGTTTTATAAATAAGGTCTTTATAAAAAATTCTTGCATTATTCGTATCCAACATTCCGTTAATCATGTTAGGGTTAGCACGAATGTGTAACATTTCAGAGAAAATTCGTTTAAGAAGGCTCAACACACCAACAGTCAACAACATATATAGGTATAGTCATGACCATCGCCATGTATATTATTACTTCCACTGCAGAGTAGAACAAAAGCTTCGTCTGCATCATGTGGTTGTTAATGTTTAAGTAGATATAACCTTTCATTCTACATAAGGACAGTTAATATCAGTTGCTAATCGATGTCCACGAAATGTCTATTATAAGTCAATAAATACCTTAAACAAAAGTTTACGAATTAAAAATAACTATTTATATTCTAAATCATATGGTTTTTTTGTCAAACTACACTACTTTGTTCTGAAGTAAAGAAATATGTTTATTCAATTTATTCACAATAAATTTTTGTAGACATTTCTGCTAGGCACATTTTTTTGCAGACGACATTCTAACCAAAATTTTTCTCATCATATCCATTAGTGTACTTTAGAAGAAAATATCTCAATAAACTCCGCACCAACCTATATATTTCTTTTGTTTATTTAACAGAGTAATAGCTTAACTGAATGTTTCTAGTTTTTTTTTCATGTAGGAAGTGATTTGAGAGAGTTATGAGATTTCCGGTGAAAAAAGTGCCGTCTTCATAAGAGGCTATGTATAAGACGCTCACTTCTAACGCGTTTTACTAAAAATTTTCTGAAGCAACCTATGTTGAAACTTTGCACAGAGGTAAAAAACATACTTATTGACCATAAATTTCAATTTAATCCATTTCACAAGTACTTCGATACGTCTGTTGAGCCTCCTCAAATCAATAACATTCTTTAACAAATGTTTTTACACCATTAAAATTGAATAAGTGGTCAATTATATAAATACAATCTGCTAATACTGATTTTTCTCTCATATATTTACAATCTTTTTTTTGTTTGCTAATTCAAGTTTTAAGAAGTCTGGAAGTTTTTACCATGTAAAAAATCCTACCATTATTACATTCAATTTGGTATATAATATTTTATTTGTTACAATGGACTACTCGATTGTTTTCCAGTTCAACCGACGCAATGAACTTATCTACACACTTAAGAACTATTCTTAAATCGTTTTTATACTTTATTTTTTTAACAACCTGATTAAACCTTCTGAAGTGCGGCAAAATAATTAAATTATGGCGTTTAATAACTCAATTTAAAAGTTTATTACTGTTGATTTAATATTATCTGTTATTGATGTATTGATCAAATTAAATAAACAGTTTTTATCTAATAAGAATTACTTCATAATTTTTAAATTTAAGTAGTTAAATTAAATGTGAAATTGTTTAATACTGTAATCCACTAAAATGTATATTTTCTCTTTTTTTGACATAAAGGGTGGTGTGAATTGAAATTTCAATATCTCCCAAAACGGGTACGTTTTCTGAACCAGTTAGCTATAATAAAATTGTTTTCTTTAATATGGAGTCTTAAATCAAGAAAACTATATAATTTGTTATTTGCTTTTTTAATCATAATTTTTCAACTTTGTCATCACTATTTGAAATTGTTACTGTTTTGTCAATTGGATTTATAGGCACACACTATATCGTTGATATATTGCACATCTTAAGAAATGTTAACCATTTGTTTTATAAAGCAAGATTCTTCAAGAAGTCTCATGGCTGAGTCACACAAAACGTAAATTACAGTACCAGCCATTGGTAAACTGAAAGTTTGTTTAAAAAATTTTTCATTTAATTGAAAAAAGTGGCATTTAGTAGAATTTTAATGCCATCTAAAAACTTATTACAAGACAAATCTATTTTTTTGTGAAAAGTCTTCCAGATTTTCTCTATGGACTTTAAAATTAAATCTTTTTCAGTATGGATAACTAAACTAACTACATCTTTGCCTTTTAAGGTTAAACTAGGTGGTATATGAATTAAATTCATTTTCCTTTTAAATTAAAACTATTTTCAACAACTAAATTTGTTTAAGGAATGTTGTCATTTAGAAATTTTGATAAATATTCTGACAAATTACACGTTAGAGAATTTACAACAAAAGTTGTAATGCAAAACAGGTATCCTTCCTTGTGTATCTGAACCAAGCCATAACATCGTGCTAGGCTTGTTATGCCTACGTCCAAAGGTTTTAAATTGAGTTTACAATTGCTGAACATTTCTATATCATGCTAACGTTTTACAAATGTTCTAATATTTTTAATCTGTTTTTTCAGCGGTTTTTCTTATTTTTAAGTAGTATTAATCGTTATTTAGTTGTTTTATAACACTGTCAATGTATACTGATTTGTCAATGATAACTGTGATACTGCCTCTGTATGCTTTTGTTTTTTTCAAATTTATATTTTGTTTGAGAAATTTATAAGTTAGTAGAATATTGTTTGTCGTTTGTAAGTCATAAAATTTTTGTTTAGAAGTATACTTAAAAATTTTTTTAAAAGCTTTGAATATGCCATTTCAACTTTTATTAGCGTTGAAACACTGTTATTTTTAGTACTTTAAAAAACTTAAACTTCAGTGTGGTGGAAATGTTACGTGTTAAATTAAACAGTACACCTAGTTTGAAGATATAGACAACTGGATTTAAAATATTTTCACTAATTAGATTATAGAGATACTTTGTACTTAAGTAATGACTTACGTACTACGTAGCTCTATAATCTTACTAGTGTAAATATTACAGAACCAATCGTCGGTGTTTTACAACAAAGCCAACTGTGTAATTTTACAAGTCACATTGAAACCAAATAAAAGCTTAAGTTTTTTAAACTACTTGAAGTAAGACTTTATCTTTTTCGTTACTACGCTGATAAATGTTCTGCGTTCTAGTTTCTGCTGTTAATTCTCCAACATGTAATTTATCAAAATTTTTTTAAAAATTCTTAAATGACAATATTCCTGAAACCAATTTATGTATCAATAATAGTTTTCAATTAAAACAAAATATTGTTTCGTTTATTATACCACCCGATCTCACCTTAAGAAGCTTAGATGTAGTTAGTTAGTTTACCTGTTCTAGTGAAATGTTTATTTTAAAGTCGATTAAGAACAACTGAAAACATTTACGTTATAATATTAATTTGTCTTGCAATGAGTTTTGTAATAGCACGAAAATTGTACTTAATTCCACTTTTTTTAATATAATTTAAAAATTTTAAAACAAACTATTGGTTCACCCATGGGTAGTCCTGTAAGTCTCGTTTTGTGTGACTTAACCATGAGACTTTTCAAAGAATCTTGCCTTTAAAATCTAATGTTGAGTGTTTTATATGTGCAATGTATTGACAATATACAAATGCATGTGCCTACAAATTTGATTGATGAAACGGTGGGAACTTTGAATAGTTATGACAAAGGTTTGAAATTTCTGGTTAAGAAATAAAATAACAAACAAATTAGGTTTCTTGATTTAAGACTTATTATTTAATAGAACAATTTAATAATAAGTAACTAGTTTAAAAACCTATCCATTCTGGGAGGTACTTAAATGTCAATTCACACCACCCTTTATGTAAGAAAACAGCCATAGCTTACACCTTAGTAGTATAACAGAGTCTTAAATCATGTTACGATAAGCAATAGTTTAATTGTTTACCTTAGTTTCAAAGATTTGTCCTGTTTTTAGAAGAACTATGTTAAATTATTTTAAAATAGTTTTTGAGTGTATAGATAAGTTCTCTGCGTTAGTAAAACTGGGAGAGGATCGAGTAGTCAATAATGACAAATGCAGTACTGTATACCAGATTGAATGTAATAATCGTAGGATTTATTATACCAGACACTTTTACAGATATCTAAAAACTTGTGTTAGTGAACATAAAAAAGATACTAAAATTCTAAGAGGAAGATCAATATTAGCAGATCATACCAAAAAGGTCAACCACTTATTTTATTTTTATAGCTTGAAAAAATCAGATACAGAAAGTAATAGATTTAAACAAATTATCTCTGAAATGTTACACATCTTTGCCAACCATAACAACGTTGATGAAATGCTAGATACGAATAATTCAAAAATTTTTACCAAAACCCAATCAATAAAATTGTTTAACTTGTTTGGATTGTCACTGTGTGATCGCATATTCTTTATTTTAAATTGAAAGGTGAGTTGTGGTATTATTATATTTTTTACTTCAATGTTAACCAATGCGTACATAGACATAGTATTTGTGTATAATTGGCACCTACATGAGGACATGCAAAATATTGAGGTGCTATTTTCGCTGTTTTACCTTCTTGCGTTCTACATCATTGTTACCTGAGTCACGATTGTAAGTGTTCCTTATAGTAAAAGTTTTAAATATGATTTTTCGTTGATAAAACGTTTATTACATTGTGGTTTTAATTTTTTTGTGTTTTTACAAAGTTTTTACCTGGCGAGGGTCTTGTTATTCTTTTAAATGTATGAGCTGAATCATCGAAAGTAATTTATTACTTCATAATTTTTAAATTTAAGTAGTTAAATTAAATGTGAAATTGTTTAATACTGTAATCCACTAAAATGTATATTTTCTCTTTTTTTGACNTTTACTTCTATCGTGGGTCCCACGACCGATTTTTTCTCTCTCGCTGTAATCAACAAACAAATCTGAAAAAGTTACGAGTACACTTTGGATGACTTCTTTTGAGTAGAATTTTCACAGCAGTTGTTAAGTGTCAACAAAACCTAAAGAAAGCTTAATAAATTTCAAATTCTGATTTTGATTATAATTCCAGAAAGGTACATACAATTTTATATTCTGAACTTGTAGAACAAACAAAAATACAATTTTTATGTTTTTTTTTTTTTTTTTTTACATAAAAAAAAGCTTCGTAGCACTAAAACATTTTTCTCTGAGAAGTTAAAAAGTTATTACATACATTTGTAGAGTCTCACAAAACAACAATGTTTCTTAGTGAAGATATGATGAGGACGTACTAGGGACCACTCAGATAGTAGAGCATGAGACGATTAAGATTGTTAAAAGTTATGTATTAAGAAACAATTTTTATATGGTTTTACTTGCTGGTAAAAATGATATTAATGGTAGAAGTGACCGTTACTACATTCTGACAACTAAAAAAATAAAAAATATCGTTTGTTATTTGGATGTCTACTTCACTTAATATGACAAATGTTTAGACGTGCTTGTTTGAGATTCATGAGCAACGTTATAGATTTTGTGAACTAATGTATTGTCTCATGATAAAGCTATATTATTAAACTATGTAAATCTTTTATCTTGCTAGCAGGGGCCTAAACACATGCTACCCAACGTTTGGAGAATGGTGTAGCACGCAAAAGTGTTGAGGTAAGATTCTTTTTTACTCTTGTCAATGAAAGAAAAGTACTTTTACGTACACAAAAAAATAAGAAATATTCTGCAGAAGTAGAAAATAGTCATTTTTAACTCAAAATGCCTGTAAGAATGTAAACAATAAAAATAAACACTAAATTGTTTATAACTACAGTTGAAAACTTGATGTTGCAATAATTTTTTTAAATTTATGTAAAAATGTACTTAATTATGTGAAATAAGTGACAGCACAGTTAAGGACTAACGTTACATTGATGTTTTAAGTGGCAAAATTCAATTGTGTGCAAAATGGAGGCAACATTGAAAAAAATTCTATTTTTTCTTTTATACTCAACTTCTTAGCATCTTTCATAGAATACTCAAAAAAAATTATATCAAGCCATACTGTAAGATTTCAAGTAGTGAAGAACATTGTTAAATTTTTAACCGTATTGTTAGATTTTTTTTAATTTTATAAGATTAAAATTATTGTACGTGGATGAAGATTTCCATAAAAAGTAAATAATTCTGAATTAGAAGTAATAGTTTCCTGCAAAATATAATAAGTTGAGTAATGGTTATGTATAGTTTATTTCGTAGGATAATGCCTTCCTTCTAAAATATAAGAGAGTAGCGTAACAACCGGCTCCACAGTAATAACTACTCAGTAATACAAGAACATCAGGGTATCACGAAATTTGGTTAAAAATATGAACATAGTGGTATTCACTACAGAAATAAATGTATCAGCCCTTTTTCTTTCTTGTTACACACATGACAATATGTGTAATTCCGCAAGCACTAATAGTGTCCTATTACAATAGAAGTTTAGAGGTTATATTTAATGGATGAAAGCAACGGTTGGTATAAGTAGCTCTCTAAGATTATGAATCACAGTAAAAGGAGGTTAAAGATGCACGGAAAAAGCAAAAAGTTGTTGACAGACTGCATAGTAGATTAGTAATAACTATAGCCTTTAAGCCTCTTGCGTACTTTGGCTTAATACCACCCAAAGCTTCCATGTCACACCATCTTCTCTCTTAATTATTTGCATACGTGCTACAAGTGTCTCACATTTTTCTAAATGTCAAAAAATGCCTAGTTTTCTAATTGTAAGAAACTACTTATGCAATTTCGTTCTTAAGATTTCATAAGTTCTGTATCAATTGACAAATACTGCATTTGTAACAAAATTTGTTTATTGCAAAAAAGGGCAATAGATACAATAATTCTTTTTCTTTTGGTCCCTATCAAAAAACCATATAACACTTGTGGTTAAAATAATTGTCTTGAAACTGCTATTTGCGTATGACCATTTTAAAAAGTTCATTGTAAGCAAAATAAATTTTTGTTATGATATCCTTACATTGTATGACAGATAAAAGAAAAACCACTTGACAGTCATGGGACTGCTAACTAAAGTAAGAAGTTAAGACTATAAATTGTATTTTTACTTAAGTTCTAAAATAAATTTGTAGCTATCCGAATTATATACTGTTTTTTTAAATAAGTAATTTAAAATTATTGCATTTATTTTACTTTGTGGGTCGTGATAATACTTATAATAACATGCATATTTTTGCTCTTTATTAAACGTATTTTGAACAATGAATTATAAGGTTTATTACACGATAATGAAGATATTTCATAAGCTGAAAATAATGAAAATTATGTGGTTTGTCGTGGAAATATTTGTTTTAAACTTTACTACAACAGATAATAAGAAGTAAGAAAAAATTTATGAAGGAACTTAGAGAGTTAACGTACAATTTAGGCTTATTATAATTTTTTAATAAACTTATAAGGTGTCCTTTACATGCAATTTGTAAATAACCAATTGATTTTTTTTGAAATGCAATTGATTTTTCAGCTGAAACCCTAAACACTCACGTCAAAGAAAATGTTATTTCGATTTTTTTATAAATAGTTGAGTTTTTTAAGAAGGCTATTGAATAATTTGTAGAATAATTTTTAACCACTACTAATAAATTTGTTTAAGAAAGAATGTACGGTAATCAAACTCACAATTAAATATTAAATTATACCTTTGAAGGTTTTAATAATTTTAGTATAATGTAAGATATTATATAGCATTATTTAATTAATAATGAAGAGTGGCAATGTGACGACAGTTAATTGCAAATATATATATAGGTGTGTGCGTATGTGTACGGTAACACAGCTTATAGTGTCTTACTAGTCACGTATAGACACCACAAATCGCTGCGCACGAGTGCAATTATACGGAATTTAACGAGCATGGGTAATGAATACTATTGGAAATACACTATATACTTAGGCAGTAATACTGTAGTAACATGAACTATATACAGTTTACAGTATACACATTGACACATGACAAAAAGCTATGTACCATTATAGTACGTAGTTCCACATAGTTAAAAGTTACCTTGGTATCTCGATATCTGAGTACCTGACTCGATAGTTACGTACACCATTGGGAGATATTTTTATTTTTTTTAATGCCCTTATCTCGTTAACCGTAATGCCGTTGAGGGGGAATCATGGTCATGGGCTTACTCGATGCTAGACGACAATGTGCATTTGACAATTGAGACAATTAATGTGCACCAACGCTGAAGAAATTCGAACGGCTCAAGCACCGAAGGCAGAGAACAAAAAGGGACTCAGAAAAGTGAAGAAGGCAGGCAAAATAAGTCGAAAGGGGCTCGAGGTTGGATGTTGAATAGGAAAGCAGGAAAAAGCGTAAGTACTTTCCCCAGAGTCTTTGGTGATGACCTTCGTGAATGAGGGTAAAGAGCGATCGAGGTCGTTAGTCCTTCTATCGATATACGATTTGAATTGGCAGACCTTGGCTCACCATCACAGGAGTATTACAAATTATTTACTTACTTTATGAGAGCTCCATTATTTCTTGCGTGTCTCCAAAGTGAAGATTCTTGTTGCTTTTCTGCTCAGCCTAATAGAGTCTCTTTGTTTTCTTTTCGATCGGGGAATCGCTCACTCTTCCGTGCTTTGTTTACCTTCTAGAGATCGGAATAGTTGTTTTTTCACGGGAATGTAATATAATATCGGTCAATACCAGAGCACGCTGGAGTAAGTCAGTCCTGACGGAATGTAAGACCTCCTTTTGTTTAGTGTACCAAAGGAATTTGCATCGCCAAGGTAGCGTTATGAACCAGTACATCATTTAGTTTGTTTATTTATAAAATAAGTTTATTAGGAGTTTCGAGAACTAAACGTCGACCCAGGTTCTCAGCAAAATTCACTTCGTATAGTTATTGTTTGGTGCGTGTTTTGTAGGAAGTTGCTCAGTATTTTACTTTAGTCAATAAGAAAGCATTATTTAAAAGATTTTCATTAGGAACAATCCAGTAAGGAATTGCCATGATTCCGGTGCGTGTTCAGTTTTCACCTTGTACTCAAGAAAATACGAGTGTGCTCGAGTTTGTAAAAAATAATTTTTTTTGTCACGGGCCTTTGATTAAAGGGGAATTCAGTTCAATTAGGAATGTGACAATTAATATTAAAATAAAATTAGTATTTTGAGTTGAGGGAGCAACGTTGCCCTAATAAAACAATTGATTGGACGGCAGGATAAAATTATTGAAAGTCATTTTTTTTTGTAGTTAATATAAGGATGAACAGCGCAAAAATTATTAATATTTTTGATTTGTATCTTCTCAATTTTCTTTAACGCCTCAAGGCATCACTCAGATCTTTGTAAGAAATCTTGATTTTTGCAAGACCGCCATTTGTAATGGAACCGTGTTTCCGAGATCCTCTGTCCTACCCCACTTACATGGCCCACAAGCAATAGGTGCTCACACCATTCAAGAAAAACACCTTCCACCATTAACCTATACATATGCAGTGTGATTTAAAATTCAAATGGGCACCATGAGCACTGCTCAGCGGCTGCCGTTAAACAAGGAGATAGTACTTGCGACTACTTACTTACTTAGGCCACCATATGCATACCCATACAACCATACCCCGCTGCACCACAAGCTACACTCTTCTTTTCTATCGCTGCCCAATACAGAGTGGGCTTCCCCTTTTTTCCTGCCCCCCTTGGCGACACTTTATTCTCTCGTGCTCACATACGACTTTCTACAGAGGTCACCTTGCTTTTAAATGAGAGTGATATGACGCAAAATTAAGAATTTTTCCCCATCCAAAATCGTCCAATGTGCCTTAAAAAGTTTTCACTTTAAAAAAATAGTTCTTTAGAAAAAAAAATAAACTAAAATATTATTTTTGCGAGTAATTAAGTTTATCGATATTTCCCATTCATTACAATATTGCCAAGGCAACTCGATTTTTTTCAGTTAAAACTACAATTTGTAGGAAAATTATCATAAGTAAAAATTAAAAACAAGTGCTACGTGGACCAGGATTTAGACCTAGAATTCTTTTCGTGCCGGGAAAGTGCGTTACCAGTTTTGCCAACGAGGTCTCAGTGACTCCTCTTCTTAATTACTACATTATATATTTTCGAAAATTTTTCAGTCAATGTCCACTTGTGTGGTATATAAGAATATTAGAAATTAATTTAATTTCATAAATGTGTTAGTATTAATGCAAGTAGTTAAATTTATCGACTTTTCCCATCTAGTACGAGATTGGCAAGGCAACTCGATTTTTTTTTACTTAAGAGTAAGATTTGTAGAAAAACTGTCAAACATAGCCATTAAAAAAAAGTGCGACTTCAACCACGATTTGAACCTGGAGCCCTTTTCTTGCCGGGAAAGTGCGTGACGAATTTCGACATCGAAGTCTTGGTGATTCCTTGTCTCAATTGCAACATTTTATATTTTCAGCGATTTAACGCACTTTTCCACAAGAAAAGAGTTCCAGGTTCAAATCCTGGTCGAAGTAGCAGTTTTTTTCAATTACTGTGTATGACAATTTCTCTACTAATCGTAATTTTAACTGAAAAAAGATTGAGTAGCCTTGGCAATCTCGTACTGGACAAGAAATGTCGATTAATTTAACAACTTGCATTAATACTTACCCAACGATAAAATAAGATTAATTTCTAATATTCTTAGATACTATATAAGCAAGCATTGTTTGAAAATCGTCAATAATATATAAAGTAGCAATTGAGAAAAAAAGTCATTGATACATTGAGGGGAAAATTGGTAATGCAGTTTTCCGACAAGAAAAGAGTTCCAGGTTCTCATCTTGGTTGAGGAGGCATTATTTTTCAATTACTACCATAAATAACAAGTCACAACTTCTTATCATCTCAGGGAACCTGGATGATTCTTTGTGTCAGTTTTTTTTAAAATGTTTATTTAATTTTAAAATATTAAGTTAGGACTGTACTCATTTTTTATTCTTACAAAAATAATATAATTAACTAAATGACAAAACAGAAAAATAGACTTTACAATATATTTACAATGAAAAATGTGTTAGATCACCACAATAAATTTAAAAAGAAAGTCGTAATATTGTTTTCTTACATATACAAATAAATAGAAAGAATGAAAATATGGTTATAAACAAAAAAGAGTATTAATACTAAAAGGATCTAGTAAAAGACTAGTGTACTTGTGAATTATAAAATAAAACTCGTGTTCTTGTTTGACCAAGAAAAAAATTAAACGTTTAATCCAGGATAATCAAATCTGGATTTTTGGCTAAGCTCAAAGCTCTAAATTGAACCGTCACCCTTACGAAATGTGCAAGCACAAATTCTCGTGAGAGCTGATGTTCTAAAAATAGTTTTGAGCTCGTAAAATCAGATTTTTTTAAAACATTAATGCCTCACTTTTTTTTGCTGTGTCTATAAATGCATGTATCGTGTCTTGATTACTCTTTGCCTTAAAGAGCTTGGACTTAAAGGAGTGACGGCCGTGAGAAATCTAGCAAGGACGTGGAGTACTGCAGCAGAAAAGCGTCTGTGGCGATGACAACCTTAATAGCTAAAGAAAGGAGCCGTTGGTGCTGAACGCTTTTTGATGGCAGGCTAAAGGAAAGTAAAGAGAAGAATGTGCATATTGAAGTCTACAGCACTACAAAAACAAACAAACGAGTGAAAATTTGCTAAAATGATAAAGAAGGTGATACGAGTAAAAGTTTGCTTTTTATGTTGGCAAGGTAACGCTCTTACCTTCGACCAACCATTAAAAATCTGCTGCCCTTTTTTTTGAACGTTATTGGCTGATTTGATACCAATAATAATTGATACTAGCCTCTTTGTATAATTGTTATTTTTTCTAAAGTACGAAACAGCTATGTAAGTAAAAAAGCAAATCGTAGTTTTAACTGAAAAAAAATCAAGGTGCCTTGACAATCTCCTGTTGGATGGGAAATGTTGATAAATTTAATTATACGCATTAATACTTATCCATAATTAAAATAAGATGAATTTCTAATGTTCGTATACACCAAAATATTATTTTGTTATAGAGCAACTAAAATAACAAATTTTGTTTTATAAGCAATTGTTTCAGTTTTGTGAGCAATAAATAAAAACATATAGATTTTTTACTTTTTGCTTTGCTCACAGAATGACCTGTACCACAACTTTTATGATTTATCCATAGGAGCATCTACTACAAAGAGTCCGGTAACTACAATTGATTTTTTATAAGGTATTGTTAACCTACATGTATTCCACCATTACGAAAAGTTTTCAATTCTTATAACTCGTAACAAGTTTGTTGTGTTTTATTAATTTGTAGACGTATTGCAACTTAAAACAAAGAATAAGGGAAAGTTGATGTCACTTTGACGCTTTATCTGAGAGAAATACTTAATATCTGAGTAAATTTTTCATCAAAATATCAAAAGAGCAGTAGTGTGCAGCACTAAAAAAAAGTGTGAAACATAAAAGTAGCGAGCAGTTCATTAAAAAAATGTACTTAATGTTTACTAAATCATTTTAATACAAAGAAAATAACTTAAAATTTTCCTATTAGTTAAGTTTACTCGTAAACTTTTGGAATCATCTATGCATGAAAAGAAAAATTCATTTTTAGCTGCAAAATATAAAGAAAATGCTGTGATAATATATCTGTGTGACCCAGCAAAATAGCTGGGTAAAAAAACAAGAAATTCACACAGAATAAAAAGAAAGTTTTAGTTACGTACAAATTTTTTTTCTTATTATAGAACAGGAATATGTTACTTGCAATGTTTTACGGTAAAGTCTCACGCAAGATCAGAAAAAATAGTGAAGTCAAATAAATTATCTACATGTAATTTAAAACAAAGATTAGCTTATAATCTAATAGTAAGCATAGAAAAAAGAAAAACTTTTTGTAGAGTTATGAGGAAACAAAATTAAAAACGTTTTTATACAAATTGCATAAATGACATTATATCTTACAATAAGAATTTATTTTTTGTGCATAAAAATATGTAAGACACCTACACTGAGAATGATCACCTTAATTTTATTTTTTATGGGCTTAAAATTATTTTTTGGGGCTTAAAATAGAGGATATACATACTGAGTTATACGCCTTAATCTTTTTTGGGCACCAGAATGTCCAAGAACGCCCTTTTTCGTGTTTCATTTTTTTGAAGTGAAACTTCTTACGGCACGCTGTGAATTTTTTCGAGCGACACGAAATTTCTGAGCCCCCTACCACTCCAGCCGCTCTCTCTCTCTCTCCGCGTCCCCCTTGCCACCACATGCTATACTAGCAGTGCATCCCTACCACTCCAGCCGCTCTCTCTCTCTCTCTCTGCCGCGTCCCCCTTGCCACCACACGCTATACTAACAGGCATCCCTACTAGTCCAACTCTGGCCGCTCTCTCACTCTCTCTGCCTCGTCCCCCTTGCCACCAGAGCAGTGCATATCCGCGTAGAGTGGGACGTGGGACGGCCTTTCTCTCTGCCTCGCTCCCCTTGCTACTACATGTTCAAATTTTAACGTATATATATGTGTGTGTGTGTGTATGTATGTGCAATGAGGTATTATTTGTTATTAAATAACCTCAAATTCGTATTTTAGTTGTACTTTTCTGACATATGAGTTATAAATTGCGAAAAAATTATAGTATATCTTGAAAATTAAAAGAGATGTCCACAAATTAATTTTAAGTGTTTTTGTAACAATATAACCTCATAAAATAAGAAAAATCGTCATATCTCGATGGAGAAGCAAAATAGGCCAAAAATACCGACTTCTTCCGGGTATCCTATAGGGGACATAAAATATTAAGACGCACAAATTGAGGTGTCATTTGTTATGATTACATAACCTCAAATTTGTATTTGCGGTCTATCTTTATGAAATTGTAGGTCTATCTTAACTCGTAGCAATAACACATATAATTGCTTGTCATTTAATTTTTTGTATAAAATGAGTTCAATATTTGATACTTAAAGTTTTACTTCTATCGTGGGTCCCACGACCGATTTTTTCTCTCTCGCTGTAATCAACAAACAAATCTGAAAAAGTTACGAGTACACTTTGGATGACTTCTTTTGAGTAGAATTTTCACAGCAGTTGTTAAGTGTCAACAAAACCTAAAGAAAGCTTAATAAATTTCAAATTCTGATTTTGATTATAATTCCAGAAAGGTACATACAATTTTATATTCTGAACTTGTAGAACAAACAAAAATACAATTTTTATGTTTTTTTGTGATTCCTTGTCTCNCGTACTATTATTATATAGTGTCTAAAAAAGAGAAGAAAATCCGGAAAAAGTAATAGTACAGTAAATGAGGTAATTTTTGGCTCTGTTACTTTTAATTTTTTATTGAAACAGGTCTTTTACCTTTTTTTTCTATAAAAGTATATTTTTTTTAAAGATTTTATCCTTGTAGTTAGTATCAAAAATCTTTTGAACTTTTAATTGCAATTTTGACTATGATGCATGTGGAATGCATGTAGAGTGAATAAATAGAATTTTTTAAGTTTCTTTTTAGCTTTTTGTCCCGAATCACATTTTTCACAATTCTTTGCATCTTTTTAGTATGTATTTTATCAACTACAACATCACTACTTAAGTGTCATGAATGGTGCCTTGGATTTTTTTTATAGATAATCGTTGCCTTAAATTCTATAGCGCAAAACTAGACTATCGTATTCCGTAACACCATTTGATGGTCACCTCTCTTGTTTCATCATAACAACACAAAAAAAATAAGCCAAAGCTGTTATGAGTCCTAATCTTTTTAAACGACACATATTTTAATTTTCAATTATGGTGTGTACAAAAATCTCAGTCTTTACCAGCGACCCTTGGCCCTACCACTGTATTACTCACACATATACAAAAAAAGTTTTTTCTTGTTCTATTTACTAAGTACAGATGTTTTGTAAATGGAAAATCGTTTGTATTGAGTCCACGAGCTGCTATGTACTCTATAGCTTAAAATGTCACTTCCATACTTATCACTTCCGTACCCTTCAATAGTAAAAGTGACTTTGCCCATATCTTTTACGTATTGGAAGCTTACAAAACTTTGTTTCCAGTATCGTTAGGTAAAATCATAAGACATTTGCCTCGGCATTTGGTGTGATCAGCATTTTTTTGTGAGATACATCAATGAACATCAGTTACAATATCGTTGAGATAGCGATGGAGTACAATATTTTAGGTTATCCAAAATAGTCTTACATGACTGCTGAAACGAAATTTAAAAATTATAGAAAACTTTTTCTTACTTTGGTGCCACCAATTAAATGTTATAGAGATTTCTTTAAAAGTTAGGAATTTTTGGCAAAATCTACGAAGTATAATTATTAGCGATTTTCATAGCTCCTCTTTCAGCAGCTATAGCTTTCAAACAAAGGCTCTTAATAAAACAAAACTGTTTTAAAATAGTAGAGTTCAATACTAACTATAATTTTATTTAAGTCAGAACACTTTAAGTGTACAATCAGGTAAGCTATTCGTATCAAAAGCAGACGTATTTTATCGAAAACTGATTAAAATTGACTCATTCAAAATACCGGAAAACTTTTGACCTAAAAATTTTGTCGTAGAATTTCTTTGAAAATTAATTGTGGATGATATTTGAGATAGACCTACTATAAAAAATAATTTTTCATGTTTAAGCCACTTGCAGCAAAATTGTATAGTTTACAATTATCATCTATCTAAAGACACAATTTCAATCTGAAACGTTTTTATTGGCCTTACGTAAATCTTGATAAAACTATTCAGCAACTCCAACTTTTCTCATAAGCTCCTGTTCATTCTTTTCTTGGTATGTCATGCATGATAGTAGATGACTTGATATATTTTAATGGACGTGCAACACAAAACGTTCAGAAGGAATGCTTCGTTTGCAACCAATATAAAAAACATTACCGTACGAATGTTCTGACATATATCAAAATGTCTCTTTTTCTTTGCAGAATAAGGAGGCAGTTATAAATTTCAAATATTTAATATCAATCCTTCACTTTTTGTCTAAATATTCAATTCTGTTTAATTCAGAAAATTGTATGATCATGTCAGTCACATTAAAATGGTAGTTTTATAAGTTATGACTCTCATTCTACATTTATTATAAGAAACTTAATCACTAACAACTACAAGAGTGAAAATCGAATTGTTTTAAAATTCTTTGTTTTTGTTCTTTATATTAGATCAAACCTATTGTATTTTCAAACACTAACCTTAGATATATAAACAGTGACCTCGAGAACTTTTTTATGGCTAGTTATAAGAAATTGTATTAAAAAGTTATAAAAAATTAAATGTTCTTTCTAGAAGTTCTTCCAATTTTCGTGACAAACTTAAATTGTTTATTAAAATATTACGCAGCAACCTACAGTTTTTCTGTATACCTAGTATAATTGTATTTTAAATAAAACTAAAATGATTTTAATATTATTAAAATTGAATTCACCCTCTGTGTGCTAACTTTATCTACCGTTGGTCTTCAGGTTTTTTGTTTCACGAGTTCAGTGGTAACACAGTTTAGTGCGTCTGCTATCTCAGTTAGTGTTAAGCTCTAACCCGAAGTTCTCAACCTAATGTACTGCACAATTTTATAATACTGTAGCTATAAAAGCCCTTAAAGACTTAATAAAGCTTCTAAATAAACACACTACGTAAGAAGGTATTTATTAAAAAAAAAAAAAAATATTGCAGCGTCTATATCCTTAGTGTTCTTCATATCTAACACTTTTGTTTTTAACTAAAACTCTCATTACGGTATTTTTTTTTCAAGTCTATATTGTATGCTACTATACGTATAGCAAAAAAAAAATACAAAAACGTAATAATACTAGATGGATTCCAATTACAACCATACGGCATGCGTTTGGTTATTTGGTTTGTTTGGCCCGTTTATTAAGTTTCCTAATTGTAATTTTTGACAAGTACTACCTGACAAGCATGCACTGTGTCAGCAACGTTTTAGAAACCAAATTGTTCCTCCGAGTTCACGTGGTTCTCAATAAATTGTAACCTTTTTGCAACGTTGCTTACACAAAGAAAATAGTCAGAAAGGTTACATCGTGTACAAACTCTTTCTACTTAATAAAGTTTTGGAAGCGTTTTGAAGACGCTACTCACATTAGGCAATCATATATTCAATTTTTTTGTGTCAATCTTGTTTCCAATTTTACGTCATTAGTTACTAAGAATATGTTAACTATAAACTTATTACAATATTATGTTCAAGTTTATTTTAATTCATAATGTTTTGAAAGAGAAAACAATCAGTTACATTTATATTTCAAAATTTAATTCACAAATTAACGTGTAAAAAAATAATATATACACATTAACTCTTAAAACAAGTAAGTTTTTTTTCTTTACATAATCTTTCATCCATGGTCTTATGTATAATTACAAGATAAAATATTTATCCTTACAAAACACATTTCTTTTTATGATTTTATTAGAAAAAATTGTACCACAATGCCATGACAGCTTATTATAATAGTTAATAATACATCCCATATGTTGAATAAGATATTTACCAGTTAATGTTAACTAATTTCTTCCACCTTTTTTATTAAGAGTACGATTTACTTTTTTTATGTATTCACAAAAATTCTTAAATATTCAATGGTACTCTAATTTCACAATTATTTACGTACTCACTCAATATTCCATTGAAATATTTATTAGGACTGACTTATCAAGCTTAAATAGTCTTTTATTTATTTGAATAATTAATCAGATTTATGAAGTAACAATTTCATTTTTTTTCATGTAAATGTACGATGGGAAAGACGGAAAAAAAAAAACGATAACGTGATACTTATACTTATGTAAGCCAGTCATATCAACTTCAACCGAGTCCATTGTAGCCGAGTGGATTAGCGTGTTTGTGGCACACGCAAACATTTGGCTGCCGAGGGTTCGAGACCAACTTACTCAGTCTTTTCGAAAAAAATTGAGGTTACTCATATTTTCTTTTTTTTAATTATGTCTATAATTTTTATTCGATAATAATACTTTTAGAATACTTTTGAAGTTACAATCTGAACAATGTACTCTTTAAGAACTATTTTGGAGCTTGAAAAAGGTGACATATCCCTCATTCGTAAAGGATGATTTAAGTAAACTTTAGGGACAGTTTTTGAACATCTGAACGAATACGTTCAAGTTGCTGAAGTGTCCGAATCCAATTCGTAACGTCCTATGTGTGTCATCTAGGTAATAACGCTTAGTATTAAAATAATTTATAAAAAGAATTGAGCGTTATTTAAGGGAGGTTAAGAAATAAAAATAAATAGACAAACGAGAAAAAAACGATTGTACTTTTTTATGAGTAAAAAATATACTTTGTGCGTTGCAGTAATTTAGTAAAGTTAATTATTATTTTTATCTAGCACTATTGCTACTTATTAGTCATTATACACGGTTCTATAACTGTTACTTATTTTATCTTATTATAATGAATTACTTTGCTCGTAGCTAATTTACCTCTGACGATAAGAAAAAACATTAATTTTAATTTTTTTTAACTGGTAACATGCAAAATGTATTTAAGTAGGTAAACTATGGCGGTTCTGGCACCCCCCGGCTCCCCCCCTGAGGTAGTGGTGGGGGGAGAGGCTCTAGCTATGGCTGTGGGTGGAGAAGAGGCGGTGGAGGAGAGGCGACAATGGGGGGAGAGGCTGATCGGGCGGTAGAGGAGAGGTGGTGGTGGGGGAGAGGCTGATCGGGCGGTGAGAGGAGGGGTACGGGCGGTATAGGTAGTAGGGGCGGTGAGTGGTGCGGACTACTCGGGTGGTAACGTCAGGGGAAGGGGGCCTCTTCTGGTTGCTGCGTCGGATGGTACTGACGGCTCCCTTCCTTCCCGACCACGAATTGAGCTCCGACGTCATCAGGATGGGTCCAAAAGGTGTAGGTGACAAGCCCAACGTACATCACGAGAGGAAGATTATCAAGCACGAACGTATATTTCTTATCAGTGGATTTTATTTTCTTCTTCCGCTCATTGATTTAGGAGTCTCAGCGTAATCGTTGATTTTTTTTTGCTCTTTTCAAGAGCGGGCGCATCGAGTTTTTGGAGAGAAAATTTCATTGGGAAAAGCGGATTGCGTATCCCGTTTAGCTGCGACTAACGAAGGGGGTGATCCCACGTGTTGCACACACACACACACACACACACACACACACATACGCACACACATACATGGGCGCGCGTGCACCATCAGTCGTAGCTGATGACGTTTTTCTCTCATAATTTGGGGGTATAATACACCAGCATCACACTTTTTCTTATCAAGAGCTTGTGTACTTATCGAGTTGTGAAAGAAATAATATATACTGTTTTAAGACCAAAAGCAGATTGCGTATTTCTTTGAACTGCCCCAAAACTGGCCCACTCATTTTCGGCACAGTACTTTGCCAATAGATACATCTATCATTTCTTATCTATATGCATGCATGCATGCATTAGCCGTGACTAATTATTCACCGCTTCTTACTAAGGCAAAGAATTTACCAGCAGAATATTTTTTTTCTTAGCAAGAGCGAGTGCATCGAGTGATACGAGGTCCACATACACGCAACAATTTTTGTACATTGGAAGTGTGTAAGTTCGAGTGATACGAGGGGTAATATTTTCATAACAAGTTTAAGCAGGCACTTGCATAACATTAAAAAAATCTCTGTAAAATGTAGTTTTGTATGTGTGCGTGTGCAGGCACGCGCACATTAATTTTTTGTTGTTTTTTGAAAGGTACTGAATTTCTTAAATAAACTCAGACACTTCCGTTTGAGTTGAGCTTCAATCAAAATGTACGTGTTTCATGGTGTGTACGATGTCTTGATAAAAATATGTGAAAGAGGAAAAATTTTTGCGTCTTTGACAAGAGATGTTTGCTTAAAATATAATTTACCAGCTGCTCACTAGATAACGTAAGTAAAAAAGCTTTTATAATTGACAGTAAAGACTTGTACAATGTACATGAGGCGCTAGAGTTTAAAGTCAGGTAATTACAGTCACACAAGTACAAGGCAGTTATGACGAAGTGGAGTCTGCAAGTGGGAGCAGTAGTGATAATTATAAATACACAGATCTCTACGTGGCCTTGTCCCTGGCTGTCTTGGATAAGAGGATGGAGATTAAAAATCAACACTAATCAATACTTTTTTGTGATTATTTTATTAATACACATAAAATAATATCACTCCTCACATCTTAGAGTGAAAAAAATTGGTTGACCGTTATCGCCAACTCTATTTTACTTACAGGTATTTCGTTAACAGCATCCTTATTAGAATTCATTTTTTGGGTGAAGAGAAGAGCTTGACTAGTGTCGTCGTTGAAAGTTTTAGAAACAACAATTCTATAAAAAAGTCAAAAAAACACATTAATAGCGCATAAAAATTACAAGAAGATTAATTTTATAAGTCAATGTTAAGAAAAAGCATACTACAAAACAATTTTTAACCGTTGACTATTTTAAATCAATTTTTTGTTTAAAGTGTTTTTGTATTAATTTTAGCATTAAAGAATCTCTGCATTGCATATCAGAGTTAAAATTTATTCTACAAAAAATTGTATCTTATTGTAATCTATAACTGCGTCTTAGAAACCTCCCGTCGCTTCAGTTTTATCCATCAGGTGATAAGCAGCACAAAATTGTTTTTTCATATCCTTATGTTTACTACACACTGATGTCCCGTAATACCTTAAGTTGTTGCGTTAAATACCTGGATGAGGGGATATCACACTAGCCTCATACAAATACAATTTTTTGAACCTGCCATTTTTTGCCATGTATCTATTCCAACTCTTCTTCTTTTCTTATTTTTGAGGTAACATATGCTTGCATAAATCGTAGTCTGTAACATCCTCGTACATTAAATATTCATTCCAAATTTTGTTGCAATGTTGCATGACGTTTATCAGAAACTAACCAATATCATGACGTATGAAATACATTTTTTAAGATAACTGATGATACTAATGCTGTAAAAAAAAAAAAAAAAATTAAGAAATGTGATTCATTAAAAAAAAAAGTAGGTGAGCTATAGCTTAGAAATAATGGAATAGAAGATTATCTACCTACCACTGTCATAGTTACTTTAACTATTGGCTTTTAATGCAACTGCTGCTTATACCACTAGTGTAAAAGAAAAAAGTTTAAAATGGTTTATTAGGTAAGGCTATATTGATCTAGAGTAACAAGTAATGTCAGAAAAAATCTTATGTATAGAGGTAAAAAAAACTTCCATGCTCTACTATTCAACATCTATATTGGAGCGTACTTTAAATTTATTACACACTGTAGTAAATTTTATGAAAGTGGATGTGTCATGTAAAAGGATTATATTCTTTAAACGTGTTTGAACAACTGACCGCTTCAGAAGATAAATCTTCTTCTGTCCTCCATGGTAAACCTTGAAAGTTCACAGCAGCACAAATGTGTGTAAGTGTCTTTTTTAAAGTATGAGATCATGAGTAATAAATTTGCATTACTTTAAGCTTTAAATAAGAAGTTATAAGTTTTTCATGTATTCTTGTTAGTAATAAATTCTGGATATACACGATTCACTTGTTTCACTGGAATGTTCCACATTTGAAAAAATCTATAACGATTTTCTCACAGTAAAATTTCTACGATCACGATTTCTCTAACACACTTAAAAGTAAATCGTTGGTGACGTCTTAACCTTAACAATATACTAAATCAAGAACTTACTATTGGTAAAGTCGCACTCTCGATTAAGAGTGTAAAAAGTACGTTGGGAACGACTGCTTTCTTGCTCGAAAATATCTGAACGACTGCAAATTTTTCAGTAGATCTTTTGTTATCAAAAACTTGAAGCTAGAAGAGTTGAATGATTTAATTGTGAATATAAAATGAATCCGTGCGTCTATATTCTAAAACCCTAATGTATAGCTGACTTTTTTATAAAATTACAATATAGGGTGACATTCAATATGTCTCAATAATAAAAGAGCAAAATCGTTTTGCGTAGGCCCTTGAAGATGCCTATGCTGAAATAAAAAGTGGGCACGTGTTTCACAGATGGAGCGATGAGAGCTAAGTCAATGTGTTGCATAAATAAAAGTTACCCATTATCGTGGCTCCATTGAAAAGGTACAAGTATAAATATAGTGTATTTATCTGCAAAAGAGCAGGTGATAGATCTTGTTACTCAAGAAAAGCTCTGCCAAAGTGTATTAGCTTACATACGCATACATATTGATGTGTGATACTTAAATTTTACACTCTTACTTAATTTATTAGCATCTTAGTAAATGAGTAAAGCGGCTAAGGAAGATGGAAATAGCAAAATAACACTTAAAAATATTTTTTATGATCATTTTATTGATACACATAGAATAATATCACTTTTCGTAGGCGGTGGTGAACAAAATTGGTTGACTGTAGTTTAAATTTCTATAAATTCATTAAAATAACATTCAATGGTGGATCTGTCAAATTTTGTATTTATTAAAAAACAAAACGACGTTTCAGCCGTTTGGACAATGTCCTGGCCCTCATCAGGAAAAAAAATCTATGAGTAATAAAAAATTCTTATCTGGACACTAAATTTACCTACTTATAATTTTTCAAAATTTCTTTCTGATTTTTTGATTAATAATATACCACTGGCAAAATCACACGTAAAAATAGTTATAAGATAAAGAATAAATTAAAGGATATTATCATTTTATCTGGTTACACTCTTATTAGTCTAGATGTTGTTAGTTTGTTTACTAATACTAGTGAAGCCTTAATCATAAATGCAATAAGACATTTTTGGAAATTCTTAAATGGTAAAATTAATGTTTACCTTAATAAATTTTGTACAGGTGTATCTTTGATTTTAAATTCAACTTTTTTCCGTTTAAACAACAAATTTTATGAACAAAGTTTTGGCTCTCCAATGGGCAGTCCCTGTAGTCCAGTTCTGTGTGATTTTTTAATACGTTTACTTGAAATTTTATGCTTGGAGAAGTTATGATTTGATGTTCCACTGTATGTGTAATGTGTGGATAATATTCTCATATGTGAGCCTACTGAATATATTAACTATACTAAAAACATTTTTAATAGCTATTGTCCAGAATTATAATTCACGGTTGAGACATGCAATAACAACAGCATTAGTTTCGTAGATTTAAAAATCATTATTCAACAGGATAACACAGTGTTAACTAATTGGTACCAAAAAACCACACATTCAGGCAAATACTTCAATTTTCTCTCCCACCATCTAATAAAATATGAAATAGGTATCATTTACACATTAGTAGACTTTTCCATTAAGTTAGCGGACACTCAATTTCATAACGATAATTTAAAATTAATTAATAAATTTTTACTAGCTAACAACTATCCTTAAAAATTTATTTATAAATTCTGACACAAAAAAACTAATGCATGAAAAAACATGAATATGGTTGACATTTGCAATACAATCAATAATGATTATAAACTTATCCTATCATTACCGTACATTCCCCCCTGCACGATCCTATCAAATATTTTTGTAAGAAGCTTTACATTGGTCTTGCATATAGTTTAAACAATAAATTGCAGTAGATCTTTTCACTTTGAAAAGATGTAACCGAGCCACTCGTAAAAAATAATGTCGTTTACCACATACCATGTGCGGATTGCAACTGCTTTTATGTTGGTCAAACATCGAGAACCTTAAAATTAAGAATGCCAGAACATAAAAGAGACATAGAGAAAAAAAGGATACACTTTTACTATCACAACATGGCATTGAGTTCACATACAACTTTAATTTTGATAAAATAAAAATTTTAGACACAGAACAAAATTTTACAAAGTGCCTGTTTTCCGAAATGTTAGATATACATTATTTCAATAATAATATTAATAGACAACAAGATATAGAAAAATTTTCAAAATTGTTAAAAGTCTCTCATTGAGTCAATTAAAAAAGCAGGCTAACTCTATGTACATTATTTGAGGGCCCCTTCCATTTATGGTATTAGGAAAACATGATCTGTTAACGTGTGTCTCACAAAAAACTGCTTGCGATTCTTACTTGATTGTATTATGTGCGTATATTGTGTCATTTGTATGTAAGCAGGGTATAAATGCAACAAAACTTGAAACTCTGACTACATTACGATTTTACATCCCTTTTGTAAGAGTCAGAGTTATATTATACACTTTACTCAATTAGCGTTTATTGTATTTATCAAAATTTGTATCGTAAAAAAGTTTTTAGTGCTCATAGATTTTTGTAGCTGATGAGGGGTGGCACATTATCCAAACGGCTGAAACGTCGTTTTGTTTTTCAATAAATACAAATTTGATAGTACCACGATTGGACGTTATTTTTATAATTAACTTACTGTCATTGGACGTCTTATATTAGTCTATAGATTAACTTTATATCAAGAATAGCTCAAGTAGATAGACTAGGCCGATACGAGCACACGCCAAATCCAGCACACGTCCCCCTCCCTGCCCACGTGCACGACCGTGCGTGGACAGCCACGACTCTGCACGATGCGCTAGGGGTTGTGCACAGCTTCCTTTTCTCTGATTTACCTATAGAAGAGCGTGTTGTTTTGTATTTATGGATGAGATCCCCAACTACACGCTCATGTCTGTGAGGTATGACAAATAAGTTTTACATTTCCAAGGTAATACGTGTACACGTATACATGTTCATCTACATACATAGATAGATACTTACGTACGATGCGTGTATGTACATGTTTTTATAAAGATTTTTAATTTAAAATGTATAATGGGTAAATAATAGGGTAGGACTAGAGTAAGAGATGTAGCACAGCATCTTTAGATCGAGTGGTCCTTGGTTTCAATTTGACTATGTGTAGATTTTTTTATGGGTGGACTATTAATGCACAGCAGAAATAGAATCAGCAAAATAACAGCAGTAAAAATCATCTTGTTTATGTATCGAAAGGTCCTTGGTCTGAATTTGACTACCAGCTTATGTTTAATGTGTTTTATTGGTAGACTGTTTACGCACAGCAGGAATATAATCTGCAAATAACAGTAGCAGCGGTAAAATCAGCAGTATAAGTTATCTTGTATTATTGCGTTTCTTCGTATAACTAAGAGATTTAACGATACACGTACCTGCAGGGTACATCAGCAGCCAGAACTATCTTTTATTTATGACCAAAGTGTCTCAGCCATACGCTTTTTTGCGTGCAGTACAACCAATAGTTATTTCTAAGAGAGGGTTGATCTGAATAGATACGTACACGAATGGGACAAGGATGAAATTTTTAAATTATAAGGTAATAAGTTTTGTTAAAAACAAATTTTATTTAACTTTTTTACCATTTATTTTTTAAGTAATAANGGTACATCAGTAGCCAGAACTATCTTTTATTTATGACCGAAGTGTCTCAGCCATACGCTCTTTCGCATGCAGTACAACCAATACTTATTACTAAGACAGGGTTTATCTGAATAGATACGAACACGAATGGGACAAGGATGGAATTTTTAAATTATAAGGTAATAAGTTTCGTTAAAAACAAATTTTATTTAACTTTTTTACCATTCATTTTTCAAATAATAAAAATATTCGTTTCACAACATTCAAATAAAATTTAATTTGTATATAATACTTCGACATACTTTTTTTATATAATACTTCGACATACTTTTTTTTTTTCTTCTTTTCTTCATTGATGGTACTCTTTCTCTTCCTTTCTTTGTTGATGGTTGTCGAGTTTTTAAGTTCAACTGATGGTGGTGGTGGTAGTGGTGGTGGCATATTATCCTGCTGACTGAGGTTTTAAGTTGATAAATACAGAGGCTGCAATACATCTTTATTCGGCTAACTATTGGCGACGCTGCCCTGGACATCACCAATTGTTTGACCAGTGACCATGTAAGATCAATTTTTGGTGGTGATGCAGGTGGCAGTGACAGTGATGTTGCCCGATGACTAGTATGCTTCTTTTCGAGCTCCTCCATATATAGAGGAGTTGCTCTTAATGGTGATATTAACGGCAAAAGTGTATTTAGTATTACTGGTGGTATAGGGTCAACATTCGACAACGTTGCCTTTGATACGGCTGATTTTTTTACCGGTGACCACGTGAGGTAAATTATGGGTGGCAGTTAAGGAGGTGGCGATGATGTCTGACGTCTATCGATTTTATGCTGCTCATTGTACTCCTTCGTCAAAAAAGGAGTAGGACTTATTGGTGTTATCGGTGAAAAGGGTCCATCAAATAATAACGGTTATATTGGGTGAGCGGCCAATCTCTACCAAAACAAATCATCGTCGTTGCGGTCATCACTTTGCAAATATTCAACTAACTCACCCAGCTCTTCTTCAACAGGCAGTGATGCAAAAAGGCGATCAGCGATGAGCGGCACTGCATCCTGAGAGTTATGTGGTTGCAGCAGCAATAGATGGTCAGCGACGACTTGTCCTGTACCCTGAGACTTGGTAATTGGTGAAGACTCAAACAATTGCTTGCAGACTTCCATTTCCAAACGCTCCGTGGCTGCAAAAGATACTTGGCGAGAATCCATGTCGATGAATGAATGAATTTCTGAGGGACTATCACCTCGTTTTAATAGGCAGTCGAACAGCTACGCCAAAAATTGTAGTATTAGAAAAGGATAAAATTATGTCTGCTACTATATCTCTTCTTAAAATGCAAATAGCATTATACATAAAGAAATTCATAAGAAGAGGAAAACTGCGTCTTGCATCTATTAGACCATTAGTGAGCAGAAATCCATAAGTAAGGGAAAATTGTATTAGAAAAGGATACAATTATGTACAAACAACACAAATCTATCACTCTTCTTCAAATGTAAGCAGCATTATACATGGAAAAAACTATGAGTAGGGGAAAACTGCGTTTTGCAACCATTGGACCAACATTGTGCAAAAATTTATGAGTAGGAGAAGTTGCACATCCAAATAACACCCCCCTCCCCCACCTAATACATACATGTGTGTGTACACAAGTTAGTCATGCACTTGATTTTCTTCGAGTGGCAAAATAAATTTGCCCACTTCTACAACAGCATTCAAGGAAGCAGCAAGTCTGAAAGAGGAAAACAGCAAACAAGGAGCTTAATTCTAGAAGGAAGAGGAAAAGGAACATCAACGGTAGCCAAAACAGAAGCAGCAGTAAAGGAAACAGCTTTCAAGTGGTCCATAAATTTGACACAGCAAAAGTAAGAGTGCCTCGATTTTAAGATCATAAGATCTTTCTTTTTTTTTTCCTTTTATAGTTGCCTAAATCTGTATTTCTAGAGTTATTTCTAGTTCTTCCCAAGTTTGCTTGACTAAAACTATCTCTCTGAAAAGCTTTTTGTAGAGAAAATATTTTTCATAATTTTTTTCTGACCCATTTAACTTAAAAATTAAGCTACTAAAAATTTTTTCTTTTCAAACTAAAAATATTTTTTCTTATAGTTTATTACATCAATCTCCATAGGTTTGATACCAACTGCTTTTCATAAATTATTTTCTACTT
>NW_019384257.1:1614930-1640944 GCF_000648655.2 Copidosoma floridanum | reverse complement strand
CAGATAGAAAAAAAAAATTTTTGTTTTTCAAATAATATATAATGCAGTGTTTAATCACGTATATCTATTTTTTTTTTTTTTTTACAGCATTACGATGGTCAAGACAACATCGACTTATCATTCAGGGAAAAATTTAACATCACGGTCTAAAGATCGATCAGCAGAAGAAAAAGGAACAAAAAAGATAGAAAACGGTATCGTTCGATTTTTTTTAGTTTTCCTAATTTTACTTGCTTATAATGTAACATTACTTTTAAACTCAAAAATTTTTTTTACAGAGCAGATGCCAACATTATTTAAAGATGTCTTCGACCAAGTGTGCAAAAATTTTATCCGACTACCACCACCAATTTCACCAATTCAATCAGATAGTGCTTTATGGTGGCTCTTTGATAAAGAGGATGACGACGAATTACCTCATCAAAATCAAACACAATCAGAAGAAAAATTCGAAGTGCCAGCAATAAAAGAAGAAGATGTCCCTTTAATGCCACCTATAATAGAAAAAATAGAAGTAAAGGATATACCGCTACCATCTCCTATATCATGGAGTGAGTGGATGGAGCTGTACAAGCAACCACCGCCACCTCCTCCATCATCAACACCACTATTACCACCAGCTCCGACACTAACATCACCATTTAAAAATTCACCGCCAATACCATTATCACCAACACTACCACCAACATCATCGCAGCAGCAGCAGCAGCAGCAGCAGTCACTATTGTCGATTCCACCGCTGCCAGAGAATATTGGAAAATGTACAGAAGATGATAAAAAAGAAATTATTATGAGAGTCCAAATCTTGCTTAAGCAGCAAGAGTTAGAAATAAGGGCAGGTGAATCATAAAAATGATGAAGGTTTGGTTAAAAGTAATCGAAAATAATCGGAAAAAATTAGAAGAAAAAGAGAAGCGTCACGCTGCTCAGCCAAAAAAAAAACGTTTAAATCGAAAGAAAAAAAAGAAAAAGAGAAAATGAAGAAAAAGAAGAAAAAAATATGAATGTAAAAAAAAAGTTATAGTTGAATAATGAACATTATATTTGTAATTTTGTAAGAATATAACAGTATTATTAAATGTAAAAAATATTGTTTCTAGAAATACATCTCATTTACAAAATATGAAGAAGGGACTGATGTCAGTCTTCGATTTATAGATTCCTTCAAGTTAATGACGTCATCTCTTAATAAATTGTCATCTTATTTAATGAAATTAATAATATTGGAAACAGTATTTTTAAATGATGATCATTACACTACTGATCAAATAAATTTATATTAATAATTGTATGGATGGGCTATGACCAAACTATTGCCTGATGAAGGCCTTAAATGGATTAAAAATGTAAGTCCAGTTGGTATTTTGAACGTGGCAGATGATGGAGAAATAGGTTACATACTTGAAGTGAACCTTGAATATTCTAAGACTCTTCACGATGCCCATAAGGATCTACCTTTCTGTGCTGAGCACATTGCACCTCCAGCGTCTAAGCAAAAAAATTGATGACTACACTATACGATAAAAAACGATATGTGATCCACTATCGCGCGCTCAAACAAGCCGTTAGCCATGGTCTTCGCATAAAAAAAGTTCATAGAGTTTTACTGTTTAATCAAAGTCCATGGTTAAAGAAATATATAGACTTTAACAGTGAAAAGCGTAAAAATGCCACAAATGACTTTGAGAAAATGTTATATAAATTATTCCATAATTCTGTGTATGGAAAAACGATTAAGAATGAGCGCAAACGTATAGACGTCAAGCTTATTAATAAATGGAAAAGGCGTTACGGTGCTGAGAGTTATATCGCTCGACCAAATTTCCACAGCTGTGACATATTTTATCAGCAGTTAGTGGCTATACAATTGTTACGCACCGAAATCAGCATCATGAAGCCAATATATGTTGGATTGTGTGTCTTGGACCTATCTAAGACACTTGTATATCAACTTCATTATGACTTTATGAAAAGTCAAATGGCAGATCAATGCAAACTTTTATACACAGACACCGACAGTCTTCTGTATGAAATATCAAATAACAATATCTACAATGTGATGCGTAAAAATATCATAGAATTTGACACATGGGAGTATCCTATTAATAATAATTTCAACATGCCTCGTAGTAATAAAAAGATTGTTGGCCTTATGAAGAATGAGTGCAATGGAAAAGTCATGTTAGAATTCGTAGGGTTGAGGAGTGAAATGTATAGTGTAAAGATTTAAGACCAATAGCCATTGAAGGAAGCCAAGGGTGTCAAGAGCTCAGTAGTTAATGCTATGAGACATCACCAGCTCCTTACCAAAAAAGAAACAAAAATTGCGCTCAGTGCGCACGATGACAAATACTATTTTTAATCCGATTCTACAGACACCCTACCATGGGGTCATTACAGCACAGTGGAGAGGGGATTAGTAAACCAAGGTAAAGAGCTAGAAGGGGGAAAGACAGCTAATCTGATCAAAAATAAAGAAGGAGGGATCGAAACAGCAAATCAGAATAAAGAAACAGGAAGAGAGAAGACTGCTCATCTAAAGCCATCCAAAATAGAGGGGGAAGTTGCAGTGGAGGGGCGAGCCACAGTGAAGGGGCTAGTGACTATATATATATACTTGCTCCATATAAGAAAGTGTCACAGTCAGCAAAGCTCATTATTCTACCAGTCAGAAGTTCAAATAGAACTGGACTGAAAAGATAACAAGAGCCCGTATCGCCATCAGTAGTTATTTCTGACAACGTTACACCAAGTGGAAAGCTTTGCGCAGGTTAGCAGGTTTTCTGCCAAAGAAAAAAATTTCCAACATGATTCTACATAAGAAATATATTGTGACCAAACTAAGAAAGGTCAACACTAGATTTGGGCCAACAGTAGAAGCTGAAATGGCTGATGATTTTCAAATCTTTTTACCGTTTAAAATATGCATAGCTCTGTATGATAATGATGACTTTTATAACGAACTGCTGGATTCTGTTAATAAGTTTAGATTATTTTTAATGTTCAATGAAAAACATATTGTATTTTCTTACGATTAAGAATAAGTAAATAAAATGACAATTTCTCTCAAATTTGAAGTATTTATTCCTCGAATACACTTCCTGTTACAGTAAGAACGATTTTTTTTGTAATACAATATTCAATTTAATACATTTCATTGAACAAAATTTTCTTAACACATTTTTTTTAAATTGAAAAAGTTTTATTTTAATAATTTATTTGATCAACTACATAAGGAATATTTTTTCACTTATTATTCTGAAAAAAAGATTTTTTCATAATTTATGCTTATCAATCCAACTTTTATAAGTGTCGTTGAAACCCAACTACTTCACAAAAACTTGCTGTTCACGTCTTCGAAGAACTTTTTACCAGGTGAATAACAGGATTTCTTGTTTTTTGCAGTTCCTGCTCATAAAAACCTCGGGAGATAGGTTGATCTCAATAACCTTTGAGACGATACGTAGTTGGATTAGTTACTGCTACATGAGTAATTGTAAATAATTCTGTTGATCAATTAGGAGTATAGCCTTTTTCAAATACTTGTTTTATTTTCCTCACGTGTACTTTATCACTAACTTTTAATTTTGTGTTTGGTTTGCTGCTACGTTTGCATCTTTTTTCAAATTTTGTCAGGACTTGAATTTCGTTTTCAGTAGTAACATCTTTTGGTTTTATACCAATTGTTTGATGTTTTCTATTATTATATAATTCAATCTACGTTTGTAAAACATGAAACCATATGTAATTGCCTTGTAAGCTAAATTGTTTCCACATAAGGTTTTTTTAAGAACGATTGAATCGTTCGCATATAGATGCTTTGAGGTTGCTGTAGGTTGAGCATAAGTTTATTTTGTATTTTTGCATTATATTTTAAAACTTAAAATGGTAGAATTCCTTGCCGTGGTTAGTTTGCAAGTTTACTGGCACCCTTCCGTCCTTTAATTTAGACTGCATTGCTGTTGACACTATTTCACCTGTTTTTTTTTTTTATCGGTACAGCCCATGCATACTTTAAAAAAACATCTATTACAGTAAGTATATACCTATAACCTTTGCTTTTACTAGCGTCAGGCTGCATCTCGACAAGGTCCGCTTGCCAAGTCTCATCTAAGCCACGCACGTCAAATTTTCGACAAGGATAATTACGTCTTGCTGCCTTGTGAAGTTCCTCAACAACTCGTTCCATGCATTGAATGTCTAAATTTATTTTTGTTAAATCAGCTTGAATAAGTGGGAATTTTTTTGGTCAATTGTATATGAAAATTCGAATGGTACTTCTGTATGGTCTTTCTTTTTGAATACTTATAATTTTTTTCAGTTAAGTAAGCACAATTAACAGCATTTCGAGGTTCTTTCGGTGCTGCAACATTGCACAATCTTTTATCATCTAAGTCATACTGTCCATCTGCAGTCAGTTTGTATCTGACCCCAGGAGGACCTTGGGTACCGCCTTTACTCCTACCTAGTTTACGACCAAATGCATCAACACTCATTGTGATACTCAAACAAAATGACTGCTCACCTTAATATTTATACCCTGCCTCACGTAGCTCTTCAATAATTGATATTATTTCATTATCATGACTTGGATTTCCTGCTGATCTTTTTTCTGTGAGTAATCGTAAACGATCCACAAGTTCGTTGGGATTGTCCTAGTGCACGTAATCTATATGCTGCGCTTTTCGGGCGATTTTGTATTGGGGTAATAAAAATCCTCCGGTTTTACTTATAACGCAATCGAACATAGGAGCAATAATTTTATTAAATTTATGACTATTATGTTGCCTAATAGGTTCATTTTTATCAAATTTTCTTCTATGAACACTCGAAATTTTGAAAAGCATTTAATATTTTTGCATATCCTCTTCCGTTGTAAGATTTGTATTCGGCTGTTTTTTTATAAGTAGCTCCATTAATTCATCGGTCATTGGAAATTTAAGTTTGTCCATTGTAATTTTATTATTATCAAAAAATGTTGGTAAATTCCCAAGTTTATATGTTCTATTTTCTTCTCGTACCCCATACATCAAATCCAATAACTTTTTTTGATCATTATCAAGCATTTGCAAATATGAGTTTCTCAATAAGTTTTCATTGGTTTCAACATAATTAGACATATATTGAATAGTTTTATTCATTTTATCAGTATCTTCATATATATTATCATCACTTTCACTGGCAGAAGACTCGAACACCATGGTATTATCATCGTTGGGTGGTTCTTTAGTTTTTGCTTTCGTAACTTCTTTATTTTTATCGTTATTCAAGTAGTTATAGATTACAGATAAATTTCTTTCATTTTTCTTGGTTGTAGGAACGATTTCCTGTAAAGGATCTGTTATTGGTTAAAAAGTTTCGCTTTGGACTTTTTCAATTTCATCTTTTCCAAACTTTAGCTGTCTGTACTTTTTTTTACGGCCTCTCTTGCCTTTACTTATTGATTAAGTGCGTCTTTTTCTCCTTCATACATGTTGATGCTTTAATGGCTTCCGTTTGACTACAAATGTTTGCTATGTATCTCTTATATTTAAAGCAAAATTGTCAAAACCTTTTCTATATCGACAATTTTTCATCTGAACATCCTTGTTTATAACAAAAAATCCATACCTATCACAGGGTGTTTTGGTACTTGAGCATATGACTGACAAAGATAGAAACAGTCTACATTTTTAAGTCTTACCATGCAGAAAAAGGCTTTCACATTATCTTGTTTTTCACAAGCTATATCATCGAAAATCATAATAGAATTTGGTAAGGCATCATCTGGTGAGACTACTGCTTTGCGTTCACTGGAAGGTAAGTACTTTACACCATCTATAGGTTCTAATAGCTCTTTTAAAAATTTAAATTTGAGTTCATTCAATGACTTTGAATATTCGCATTTATTCTCAAATTTCAGTCTGTTAGGATGTACTAATTATGTAAATAAGCTATTGGTCTTACCAAAGTTAGATGGACCACAAAATACAGCACGAGTACTATTTGGAAGGAGTTTCCCATGTCGATTGACACGCTTTTCTTGTTTTACAATAGCATCAAAATTTGAAACTTGCAATGTTACAGACTGTTCTTTAAATTTTATGTCTGTGCTGTATAACGTAACAGTTACAACTGAACTGTTAGATTAAATGATACTGCCCTTTACACTCTTGCATTTTTATGTTATACAATGGCTACATTGCAACTGATCTGATGAATATAAGCATACATATTTTTTTCGCAATACTCAGTTACAACCCAACCTTCAAAATAAAATGATCATACATTGCAAGCAAGGATATGGTCTTGTAAATAAAATCATCAATTCTTTACCTGTAGAAATTTATTTACCGGGTTATCAGTACTCTGGTTCAGGAACTAAACTTACGGAATGCCTTGCTAGAGGTGATCTTGGAGTAAATCCTCTGGATGCGGCATGAAAAGAGCGTGATATAGCTCATTCAAAGCATTGATACAATCTTGAGACTAGAAACAAAGCAGATAAAATTTTAGCTGAGCGAGCTTGGCAAAGAGTTGAGGCTTCAGATTCGAGTATTGGTAAAAAAACAGCTGCTGTTCTGGTAACAGGTGCAATGAAGCTTAAGAGTAAATTAGGTATAGGTTTGGAGCAAAAAAAAAAAAGAAACAAGGTTCAAAAAAGAAATCCAGTTTGAAAAAGAAACTAAAAACTACTATGAACACAGTTATTAAGGCTGCCTCTCATCAAATGAATACTAAGAGCAAAAATGCTCGTAAAGTATTCAGTAGTTCTTCAAAAGATGCTTGTAATAGAGTTAAAATGTATGGTGGAAAAAAACGTATTACAATTCCTCGTATTTTACGAGTTCCTGCTCGAATTGGTGGAGCTTTATCTCTGATTTCTTCATTTGCTGGCTGGACTGCAACAGGCACTTTGGCAAATGGTATTGCAGAAATTATAAAGAGCGTTAACGTAGCTTAGTCTGCAAAAAAACAGCTAGAAGAAAATCAAAGACACACTAAAACTATGGAAGCTATTGCGTTAGGAAAAGATCTCTATTTTAAGCCTCATAAAACTGGATTAGAAGTATATTTAAAACCATTTTGTAAAGATCTGAAAAAAAAAAAAAATAATAATAAAATTACCTTTAAGAGCTTTAACAGCCCAGTGATGGGCCATGGTATCATGAAACTGCTATAGTACATCTTAACGACAAGAATGGACCTGGAACTCACTGAGTGGCATATCGAAAATATGGCCATAATGTTGTTTATTCTGACAGTTTTGGATATTTGTAGCCGCCTATTGATATAATGTAATAGTGAGGTGTTGATACAGTTCAGTATAATCACAAACGATATAAAAAATTTAACTCTTACAAATGCGGTCATTTGTGCTTAAAGTTTTTGCCAAAACATAAATAAGCACTTACAATAGTAAAAAAAATCTCAATTTTACATAGACGGTCATGAAAGAAGCATTAACACTTACTTTGTCTGGTACTTCTTTTACCCTGGAGGCACAATATTTTTCACTTATTGAATTATTACCAAAATACAAATATGTTCTTGGTTTAGTAGAACTCCTAACGTTTAATTTAATTCCTAATATTGACGTTAGTAAAAATAATTTTTACGTGGGTGATCAAGTGGTAGTTATTCCAACTGGCAGTTATAAAATTGAAGATATTCAGTCACATTCAGTCAATGTGTTACAACCGAAAGATACAAGTATTAGTATCAAGCCAAATAATAATATGCTTCGTAGTGTTGTTAGGTGTAGTCATACTATTGATTTCAGACAAAAGTTTCGATAGGGCGACTACTAGGCTTTACTGAACAATTACTAGAAGATAACTTAACTCATGACTTTGACTTACCTGTATCCATTCTCAAGATTAACACATTATGAGTTAAGTACAGCATCACTTGTGGAGCTTATGTGAACGGAAAAAAAAGTTTAAACAATTCATGAATTTTTTCCTGTGATACTACCAGGATATAAAATTATTGAAGTCCCTTCACAAATACTCTACTTACCTGTCATTGGACGAGTCATAGATCACTTACAACTACGCGTAGTTAATCAAGATGGTAATTTAATCAATTTTCGTGGAGAAGTCATCACGATAAGATTACACATTAAACCTTCATCGTAATGGGTATCATTTATATTCACAAAAAGTATATAAACAGCTTGACATGTACTTCTGCGCTCAGTCAACGGCAAGCTTTTAAATCGTCGAGACGTCAGAAAAAACAACAGAAGCATCAAAAATTGACAAATCAAAACATACAGTTTCTTAAAAGTCTTGGCTTAAAAATAAAAGGTGTGAACTAACGTTTAAGCTTTTACCTTAAAGATGGATGACATTTTAAGCATTCAGTTTTCCGTTGCGTTTGATGAGTCTATCGCACACTATATAATTCATGCTCATTTACCATATGCATCATCAACATATAATAATAGTGATGAAATTTGTACATCAATTCAACATCAAGACCTATGCCTGCTACCGTCCCGCAGTTCTTTACATATTAATGGAAGGGTAGTCAAAGCAGATGGTACTACGACGGCTGCAAATACTTAATTAGTAAACAATGCTATCCTTCATCTATTTAAACAAATAAGATATGAGATTAACGCTATAGAGATAGATAAGTGTAAAAATGTAGGTTCGATAGCTCTCATTAAAAACTGACTGACGCTCAATCCTGATCAAGACGTATTAACTGAAAATGCTGGTTAGCTTGGTACTTTAAATAAACTTTATCTAACAAATAATTATGGCTACTTTGATCTTTTGATTCCTCTCAGTATGATTTTTGGTTTTGCTAAAGACTATTGTAAAATAGTTGTTTATGCAGAGCACGAACTTATACTTACAAGATCTAGAAATTATTTTAATGCAGTTTTCATGGACTAGCCTGAAATTCAGGCAATATAAAATATACTGAGATTGGGAATATTCTACAAGAGAATCTAAAATATGCCACAAAAATTTTTGTGAATGCCGAACTAAAACAAAAGTGGCTTTAAAGATTTTTATTTAAAGTCACTGATATGACAGATTATCCTTTGTTTGAGCTCTTAAAACAGGTTACCAGTTGCTTTTATTATAATGAAGCTTACAAAACCATGTGTGCTCTTCACAATGTCAAACGCATGAAAGAGTCCTACTTATATACAGAGTGGGAAGATGAAAATGATGATAATAAAGAGCTGTATACATAGTGATTTAAGAATTATTTGATTCGTACTTTGTAAATTGTAATTCAAAATATATTTACTGAAAAATAAGAATAAATGTTTTAAGATTTACTATTATTTTCCTAAAAAATAAAAATCCACTACTTGTCTCATCCACTCTCTTCATACATTATATACTTACTTGCATCGTACGTAAGTATTTATCTATGCATGTAGAAGAACATGTATATGTGTACACGTATTACCTTGGAAAGGTAACACTTATTTGTCATACCTCACAGATATAAGCGTGTGGTTAGGGCTCTCATCCATACATACAAAACAACACGTTCTCCTACAGGCAAAGCAGAGAGAAGGAAGCTGTGCACAACCCCTAGTGCTTCATGCAGAGTCGTGGCTGTCCACGCACGGTCAGGCACGTGGGCAGAGAGGGGGACGTGTGCTGGATTTGGCGTGTGCTCGTATCGGCCTAGTCTATCTACTAGCTCATGTGTTAAGCCTTTTTTTTTATATACTTTTTTTATAGCTGCAGCATTCTTTACAGCACACGAGGCTGATTTAAATGTATGATTTTTACATGTTACATAAATCGTGTAGAATTATCAAGGTGAAAAAAAATACTTCAAAGTTGTGAATAAATCAAGGAGGAAGAAAGCAGTCCTTTAGTTTTTATTTATTATCTTCTATTTGTTATCTTTAATTTGTTATACGTTGAATTTTATGAATCATATACCTATTGACGAGCACTTAAAGAAGCCATCTCAGTTTTGCAAGTCCTTTAACATATATTACGTCATCCTCTTTAATAATAGACTGAAAAGTCATTAGTAAATCTTTATAGGGCAGTTCTCTAGAGTCTCAAAGAAGACCACAGCAACTAAGTTCTAACCATAGATTTTCATGCTCATTTTTAGGCCTTGGCTGGCCCCAGGGATGAGGGGGCTTCAAAAAAAATATTGTTAATGTAAAATCTTTTTTCACTAAACGTAGAATTTCTCCCTCTTTGAAAACGGAGTCGTTAAATATAGTCTGAAGGCCTCCAATAATAATTACGTATTTAACAATTGTCAAGCTGGTACACCTAACAGTTAAGTAACATCAATACTCACTTACACTCTCTTTTTACAAACTATGCGTATACTATATTATTCTCTTGCCCCACTACTATGTAGCGCTTTTATCTATGTAACCAGACAGCTTTAAACAAATGTCATAGCACTGTTGGAATTATATGAGGATGATAGCAATCAGTGACAGCATCATGAAGCGACTCTTAAATAATTGTGCTAATGCTGACTGTCCAGTAAATTTGATGATTTTTTGTGAAATAGTGCAAATAGAACATCAATGACTGTTGAATGGTGAAAACATAACAAAAATTTAAGATATAGTTGATACTAGTGTAATAGTGCCTGAAAGCTTAAAAATTTGTTAACAATCTGAGAAATTTTTATTGCACATTAGGCAAAATTTATTAAATAATAAGTATCTCATAACAACTTTTTCAGAAACATTTCTGAAAGAACTGAAAATTTAAGGGTATGGTCTTGGTACTAAGTCTAGCTACAATAACAATGATACTGCAGTAGTGAAAAAAGATTTTGATACTGCGTTTCAGAATTGTATAAGAACTGTCATTTTGTGAATAGCAAGCACTATGATGGGGTAAAATAACTGAACTCTGCGAAGAAAAAGTTTTTTCTTCAAGTGCTAGAAATTTTAAATCATCAGCATGCTTTAAAAGTTAATACAGTTTTAGCAGCACAATTTCTCTAAACAAAAAAAAATACAAAGACTACTTAAGTTAAGTACTTTAATACCAAGTCAGAATGTGTTTTCAGAACAACTGATTTGCATAAAAGTAATGTTCAGAAACCCATTGCTACAAACATTGATAAATTCCAAGAACGAGATTCCGAATTGACTCTGCGCTCTATTATTAATTAAGTGATTAATTTGAATTATTGTCAGGCTATGAATGGTAGCACCAACATATTATTACCCAGTTGTATTTTTAAAAAAAGCTTGCACTAACGTTAAGAATTTAAATCACCAATGTTTTAAATGGGCCACTTTGTCGGCACTATATCCTGCAAGTCAACTTGCCTATCGAGTTTCGTTCTACAACAAATATGAAAATTATTAAGATTCCACTGGCATAACATTTCCAGTGAAACCGAAACAAGAACCAAAGTTTAAAAACTTAAATGATAGTTTGGTTAACGTATATTTCTTTTAAAAAAAATGATTTTTTTTAACTTCTGCCTCCTATTTGACAGCTAAAAACAGGCTAAATATGTAAACTTAATACTTATATAGCATCAATCTATAAAAATTGATGATAAGGAACAAGTGAAGAAAAAACAAGTAGCACTCCGGGAGTGCAGGCAAAAGTGAAAACCTTAACTTATGGCGCGTTGGGCACTTTTTTGAATGAGCATTTTTAGGTGCGCTCGCGACATGAGAAATTGTACTTAAAAAATCAAGTTTATCAAAGCAATGTGGGCACTTTTTGAGTGGACATGGAGTATAATAATATAGAAACTATATTTGAAGAAAGTGGTTTTATTTAAATGAGTAAATATTAGTAAATAGTAAATACAAAATTTTTTAATTTTCTTTAACACAATACCATAGCAACAACACAAGTCAAATAAAATGTTTTGATAAATAAAATTTCCGTTTAATATTCATTTATGAAAAATAAATAAAAAACTCTCAATCTCGTCTGTCGCGAGGGCACGAACGAATGCTCATGCAAAGACTGCGTATCAGCGTTGGTCTGAGCATTATTCCACGCTCACAGTTCATGCTTGATCGCACATAGAGCCACTGACTGGATCCCACCGAGAACTACTTCGGGCGAGAATTTGAACTAAAAATCGTATGATTTTTTCAACAGACAGTAGGCGCAGAAATTGAAATTCAAAAGAATTCTTGGTATACTATTTATGCATGTAATCATGTGCGTTTCACAGCTCTCGCGCTTCAGGCTCTACTCGCCAGGTGGCAAAGCCCCTGATATTTGCTCCCGTCCAGCGGCGAAATTTTCGCACGATTTATATATAAGCGCGATCGAGTCACTGTAAGCCCACACCTCTTCTGTGTCTAAGGCAGGGAGCACGTCATCAGCCTTACTGATGAGTCCTGGCCTGCTCTCGGGACGAAACACCTTTTTTCTCTCTTATAGACAACCTCTTGATTTCTATAATCATACAACATTATCCAATTTTTTAGGCATTAATTAGCCAATACGTACAAAGATTTCTTTCGAATTTGAATTTCTGCGCCTACTGTCTGCTGAAAAAATCATACGATTTTGAATTTGAATTCTCGTGCCAAGTAGTTCGCGGTGATATCCAGGCAGCGGCGCTATGTGCGATCAAGCATGAACTGTGAGCGTGGAATAATGCTCAGACCAACGCTGCTACTGCGTATAGCATGCAGCGCTCTCCCATACCTTTACACTCTGAGTATACACATAGGTTATTAATCTCGTCTGTCGCGAGAGCACAAACGAATGCCCATGCAAAGAGCGCGTATAGTCAACATATATAATAAGAATACACGCGGAGTATATCTGTGTAAAATCTCGTCTGTCGCGAGAACGGCTGAAAATGCTCACCCACAAAAGTGCCCAACGTGCCATAAGAACTTTTCACTTCAATAAAAAAAAAACAAAGATTCTCATAATTTCAACTATTCTGAAATGATAAGAGAGGTAGAAGAGAATAATGTAGAAGAAGATTATAAAGAAAAAATTGACGAGACAAATTATAATCACTTCCGTGCTGATAATAGGATTATAGAAGAGGTTTACAATAAGAGGCATGCAAAGAAGAATAAGATGCAAAATCAGAGAAAAGCTTAGAGAGCACGGTTAGTCGTACCTATGATGATGAAAATCATTGCCATCATGTGTGGGTTAAAGATTTATCTCAGCTTGTAAGATTAGCTTTTTAGCTTTCTTTCTAAATGTAAACGTAAAATATACATTTTTGGTCGTTGCCTGCATTACTTCCAAACTAACGGAAAACTCATAATGCATACAGTGGAGTGCGTTAGAGTTAATAAACATAAAGTGAGCTTAGCCAAATGTAGTAAGGGTATTTAAAAACTTTAAAATCATTAAAAAAAATGTCAAGTTCCGTTTAGAGTATATGCTAGTTTTGAGTGTTGATGACAAACTGTACACAACAGTAAAAGAGCAATACAACATTACGAAGCATTAATCGTTGAATACTACATAAACAACTCGTCTAGGAGAGAGATTTCGAGAAAGGATCAAGTTGGTGACATTACACAAAGAAATAGAGAAATCTCTGCAAATGCAAAACAATCTGCGAAATATGATAACTTTTAGTTTTTATAATAGCCAGCAATGTAATATTACCTTAATGGCTGACTCACTGTCTAGCAAAAATGATAAAATAAATGAAGAACGTAACAAAGAAGAACAAAAAAGTGACGATAACGGGCAAGAAGTAACTTATCAAATAAAAAAACGAGTAGGGAGGAGATCACTATAGTAAAGCTAACTAATGTGGTTGTAGAAAACTTATATTAGAACAACTGCAGGCTAGCTCAATCAGAGTTGCCAGGCAGTGACATCAAGTCATCTACCGCTTAGTATTTAAAACAAGCGGTATAAACCTACAACAACCTTACATGAGAACAAGTGTAGAGATGGACATTTTTAAAGAACTCTTATTAAAAAGAGCAAAAGACAATTTTAACGTAAATAAAAGTTTGCTTTTTTAATGCTTATATTTTCTTACCTATTTTTTTTTTTTTTTTCTTCTTCTTATGTATATAATAATTTCATTCATAAAACTAAAAAAAATTTTTGTGTGTTTTTTGTTACAGAAGTCTGATCTGGCAGCTTTTAAAAATCCGCTTCTAGAGGCTTTTGTCATGCAAAAAAATCATCGAGGTGACAGTAAGCCACAGCTATTTGGTTACTAAATTCAAAAAAGTTAGCACTAAATACGGAATGAAGGCAGTTGTGAAATCTTATGACGAATGTCAAGTATTTATATTATTATTATTATACATTTATTTTTGCATGTTCTAGTGGACCTCTTTGTCTATATATTTAAACTTGCTTGATTTTTTTTCAACATAGCATTTTAAGTGAAGCCTGTTGAAGCTTATTATTCTTAATGGTATAGTTTAATGCAGCTTAGTCTATTTTAACGAGGTTCAATCATAAGTTTACTAATACGACGTATTAGAGTAAAAAAAAAACTATTTACCAAAAAGAACGTAGTTCTTGAATTTTTGCTCAGGAACGTATATCCCCAGGAAGTTAGTCAGCTCTCTATTTTGTCAAGCGACAAAGTAAGCTTTGCTGAAGAATGTGACTGTTTTCGTAGGTCTTCTTCCTTTTTTATTTGCTTTTTTTTCGTAACCTTTTTATCTAGATGAACAAGCATACCTTCATCATCTAAGGTGATATAGCCTTATGGTAGCGTACCGGTCCATTATCTTATGTGGCAAATTTTTGGGATTTCTTGTTTCATAATATAATAGACATTTTGCCTGCAAGTCTTATATATTTATCTGTCAGTGTTGGTAAGTATTAGCCTGGATTTGTAAAAACGTTTTTTTATTTTTCAATGGTAGGAGTTAAATATAAGGGTTTTCAATGAACTGACTCAATGAACTAACGCTTATCTTTTTTCTCAGACTTATCTTGGTACATGTAAGCTGTATAGTCATGAGATTATAAGCAAAGATCAAGCAACAGGAAAAGTTTGGTCAAGCAATGAATGTATCTGCACAACAGCATACTTTTTACTTGTTTTTAAATTTGACATCCATGTGTTTGACTGATTTATATAATGTTACCATACATGGCTTGAAGACATTGAGAAATGCGTTAATTTGATTGCTTAAAACGAGAAGAAGTATGTATTATTTACTATGACAGTGATTTGGGAGTCTAATTTAACGATTTATATCCTTTGTCAGAGAAAAATTGGAACCTTATTAAGATCAGTGTAAGATTACTATTTGTGAATGCTAGCGAGCATGTACTGAGGAGTAAACGAGATTTTTATTAAAAAAGGCAACATTTGCTTACAACTATATTAGTTCTCTAAAGAAGCTAAGAGAAAAAGTGAAGCTATCTAAAGTTAAATTTTTCAACAAGGTAAATAACAGAAAAAGGCTCAAAGTCTTTTATGTCAAAGTAGTACCAACGTAGACATACTCCTATTCGTAGAAAAATAAGTCAGAAGACGTGTAAGTCAATGCTGCAGCCGTTACGCCAAAGCCAACAATTAGTACATAGGTGAAAATAATATCTTGAAAGAAGAGGAAAATATATTATGTACTTTAACTTCAACAGATCGTATGGATAGGCAGTGTCACAGCCATACTGAAAAAAGCTTTCACTGGGTTGACTATATCCCAGAATCAGGCTTTCTCGATAATTCAGATGATAATTATGACTAAGTACTATAAGTAGATCTGGAAAATGCAGTAGCTGATCACAACACTCATAAGGATATCGTTGACGTCGAATGCTACCAAATACGTACGGCGAGTCTTACAACTTGGTAACAAGATACTTTAAAAATTTCTTACTTTTTATATCACCAAGTTAAGATTGATGTCCATAGTATATTCAAATTTTAAAAATAAGAAATTTGTTGAGCTCAGGGAATTCCAATGTTAGAGATATCCTACACTCAAATTTTTTTCAGTGTGGTCTCTTTCATCTCTTTATGCAGACTAAACCATTTTCCATTATCTCCCAATTTTTTATGCTCCTTACTAGAGAACTGTTTGGGGCATGATATAAACAGCTTTAACGTAGCTATGACTTAACTTCTTAATCAAATCTATATAGTAGGGCCAAGGGGTAGAGATAATAAAGAGGAAGTAGGTAGGACGTGTGAAGCTTAGACAGTTGCTAGATACTGCTGAGGATAGACGTGATAGTCTACGGCTCTAAACACTGATTGAACATTTTCGCTCTTTCACCCATACTCTGTGCTATCAAGTTGTGAAGTAGGAAAAGAGGAGATAAATAGTGAGAAAAAGTAAGAAGAAGTGAAATTCATTAGGTGGCTGGAACTAGAAAGCATAGATGCCAGTTAATATATTAAACTTATAGTTTCTTAGTCAAACGCTGTATGTGAAGGGTCAAAACTTTGGCAAGAGAAACGTATGGTTGATGGTTGGCATTAGAAGAATTTTTACGGGATATCATAGATCCTGAAAAGCACATCTTACTAAAATATGGGATCTATTTAACGAAGGAGCAGGAAGAGTAAATACTAGGCAAGAAATACTAAAAGTACTAATAGAACTAAGTTAACGTAAAAAAATGCGTTACATAAGAAAACTAGAGTGACAGTAATGCGACTCTGCTACAATAAAGGCAAAATTAAAAAAACTATTAGACAAAAGAAATACATAGTCCGCTAGGCAAAGCATCAACAGTCACAGACGCAACTGAGGCACTGATGCAAAAAAAAAGGAAAGATAAATTGCACAAATTTACTTGGACTGACGTCCAACCACATAAGCAAGAGTTGGGGAAGAATACGTTTAAAAACTCATAGCCATACGAAGGGAAAGCTTATATGTATCGTGACAAGGACTATACGCAAAGGCCATAACATAACACTTTAGCATTACTTAATCATATGAAAAGCATTACTTTATTTTTTATAGTGATATAATGAATCTGTAACTGTTTGAAAAAATAAATAGAAAGATTTGGACGGTAAAAATAAATAATAAAATAGTATGGGCCCTAAAAAAAGCTATTTTTTCTTTACACCACTGCAAACAGACTAACAGAAAAAATGAATGAACACTTTACGCCCAGATTAGTTTAGTTTAAAACAGTCAAAGAATTTCTTTAAGAACTTCTAAATAGACATGGCCGTATAAACAACTAAGATATGTTAATGGCACAATTAAAGATAATTAAACATCAAAATTAGGAATAAATAAAAGACAACGACTGAAGGGTGCAATATTCTTGTACAATTAGCTAATAATACTGTATAGCTTAAATATAAGCCCAATGCAAATTTAAAAACAGGTTCTTAAAGAAATTGTGGTAGTAAAAGCAGTTAAACCATTGACATATGTCATGCACCAAAAATTAACAAGAGAAATTTAAAGTTCACACAAGCAGTTTTAAACAAGCAGAAAATTAAAAAATACCTTAGTTTATAGCATGCAACACCAGTAAACTCAAGTGCACAGCCGATATACTTGTATAACGTAACAACTAAGGAGGAACCACTAGAACATCTAGCAAGGAAAGAAGAAAATATTAAAGAAATCACTAGTCAAGCACAAGGACCAGAAGCAGCAGGCAAATCAGTGGATAGTGGTTGCTTAGGTACCTAAATACAAGGTTATACTTCTATAAAATTGTTTGGCAAACAATTTAATTATAAGTATAAAAACACATTCTATGAAACAATATTGTGTACGAAGGCGGTGCAATTATAGTAGGAATGAGTATACCTACATTAATTGAGTATGGTTTTAATAAATATTTTAATGTTNTATAATGTATTAAAAAGTACAAAGAACATATAATAGCACAGTACAATGAAAATAATTTATAGGCTGGCTAATAAAAGACTGTACTTTCATTGACTCCTCCAATGGTTTTAAAACAACTACCTACTGCCTACGCTGATAACATTTCTCACGGCATTATTAAATCTATCAAATACGCACACACACACACCCCTAGTCAATTGTGAATACCCAAAATATAATTGTATCTGAAAATTAAGAAAATCATCCTACAGTAACACTTTCTTTAATAAGATAGTATGACATGCTAGTAAATGTTCGTTGGAGACGTTCATCACACACATATTTTGGAGACAGGTATTTAATATTTGTTAACATCAAACTTGTTATTTGAATAGTACATAAAATTGACATTAGAAATAAAGATCTTTAAACTGTACCTTTTTGTACGTTGAATTTTTTAAAACTGCAATTTCACAAGTAAACTTATGAAAAAATTTCGTAAAATGTCATTTATATCATCCGTAGAAATCTTCCAATCTTTTTGGAACAAAAGATATCTTTCAGAAAAACTTATTGAGCTTTTAAAAAAATTAACAAGTAGGTTTTAAAATAAATTAAAAAAGTGGGTAATAAGTGTGCATAAAAGCATGTTTGTAAGTGTACAGAGATGAAAAAAACAAATGCCAACTTTGCTGCATATATTTGCGTCCCTCCCTTTTCTCTTAATATCTTACACAGCAAATATGTAAAAAACATCCTTGATTGGAAAAAAAAATTTTTATATCAAATAGAAAAATTGTAAAACAATTAAAGACAATAGGAATTAATAAATGTATCTGTAGAGTAGAAAAATTTTTTGTATTTTTGGAAATTTTGAAAAAATATGAGAAAATGGTGTTAACTGTAATTTGTTTATGGTAGACATAACGAATTAATGATAAGTCAATTGATATTTATTAATACCTAGCAAAGCTTCTCCAATCAAAAATTTTCATTTTTAGGTTCTTGAAAAAAACATCAAACTAAAAAAATCAGCTTATTACATTCACTATTTATTAATGTCATTTATAAGGAATTAATCCAAATAATTAGATGTACTGTTAATAAAAAGTTTACATTAGAAAGAAGTTATGAACCACAAGACAAAGTTAAGTAATCGAATTCTCGGGACCACCCATAGCAAAGTGGCTAAGGGCCTGGACTATTTTTCTGAAGGTCGAGGGCTGAAGTTTCTTTGGAACCTTTTTTTTTTTTTTTTAATTTGTTGAAAAAAAAAAAATTCTAAAATTCATAAAATAAAAAATGTGTGGTGTGGTGGCAGTGTGTGCTGCAGATAAAACCATAAGTATGTCACAGGAAGTGGGACGAAGGGGACGTAACATGAAAAATTTACTTGCGTTACACTTTTTTTAAGGGCACCAATATAAAATCAGTTATTTACTCTCACGTATAACGTACCTATGGAAGTGTACTTTTAAAAATGCTTCATATACTGCGACGGCAGAATGGTGCATTTCGTTGAAGATTGCTAGTGAGATAGGTATAGATCATCGACCAAAAAGAAATGCTTTTACTGCAAAGATAATAAGACGGATAATAATAAAGTGGTTTACGTAAGAATAAAAATAGTTTAAGACTTTGAATCATGTCAAATAGCGTTCTGAAAAGAATAGTCACAATGGCCAAGAATGAAAAAACTGGAGAGTCAGAAAAAGAGTTAGATCAGTTAGAAAGATATGCAATGTTAGAACAAAGAAAATGAGCTGTGGTAGAATAAATCTGATCCAGCCATTTTTTTCAAATTTGCAAAAAAGTGCTAAGTTGGATCGTTTTTTCAAAAATCCATAACTTGTGTTCTTCAAATATCAGAATTTAAAAATTACATACATAATTGATCTTGTGTATCTTAATATCCATGCCAAATTCCAAGAAGTTCACTTGTAAACTTTTTGTTAACCGCTGCAAGAAGCAAAAATGGTCCCCCTGTAAAAAAGTTGGCATTGTACTCTGTAAGAATAACATTACAACTTCTCAAAACGTTGTTCCATTTAATAAAAATTTTGCCATTCCAGAAGTACGCAAAATTCGGTGTCAAGAACAAGCTTTTTTACTTTGAACCTGGCCACTTGAAGACCCCGGAGCCATGATGTGGAGAGGGGGCATGGCCTACGGCGCGCGGTGGATTCTGTATTGCTGCACCCATGAAAAATCGTTATTTTTTAAATCGATTTCTTGCGTACTTCAAGAATGTCAAACAAAGTGACGTTTTATTACGTTGTTAGGTCACTCTCAACGAGTAAATTGCCGTTAATAAAGTGGCAATACGTTAAAAAATTAGCCACGTCAAATTTGGTGTGAATGGTGAGGGACACAAAATGCAAGAGAATTACTGTTTTTTTTTTATCCGCAAAAAACCATTTTCTGTCATTGTTACCATTTTATAAGGCCGTTAGCTAACACGATTAGTAGTCAAAAACTATTTAAATTCGTTCTGAAGTTGCTCAACTACCACCAAAATTTTTTTCATCTCAGAAGCAATTAAAAAAAATGACGATGTCTTTTCACTAAATCCATTCCACTGTGCCAAGAACTAAAAGTATTATTAAACGAAAGAAAGGCTTTAAAAGACAGCTGAAAAAGACTATTGAAAAATTCCACTTATTATCTGAGTCGGGAACACTACGTAAAAGACAGCTGCTCGTTAAAACAAGATAAAGAGGAAGAGGAGAGACAGTGAAAGAAGAGGCATAGCCCCTGATATAGGTGAGATACTTACTAAAAAACCAAGGATTCAAAAGGTAGACAAAAGCTACAACTACACTAGCAACACTACAGTTGTGATATACTTCAAAAGGTAAATACGGGGACAAATACTATAGTGACCCCTTAAAAACAGAAAACTGGTGGTAAAGACAAAAAAATACAGTGCAGAATACCAACCCCTTAATCAACATGGGAGCATGAAAAGAGCAAGATATGTATGATCCATCGGGAAAAATGTCCGATGAAATTCGGACCCAAGTAAAAACCTATTTTAAAAGACGTGATGGTAAGCCAGAAACGAGGATTGATGTATGGGAGCCTAATGAGGCTCTACCTGTTGAAAACATGGCATCACAGATCTAAAAGACGGTGAATGACTACGTATGAACCTGGAATGAAGAAGCCAAGGCAGATAAGTATGACAAGAAAGCTGATAATAAACTTAATGTACTATTAAAGACAACTACGTATCTAGATAGGGGGTTAGAATGTCTAAGAAACTAAATGCAAAAATAAAGTTGTAAATGCACTCAACCTCATAGCATTTTGGTAAATATGTCAGACATACTATTTAACCCACCCATACTCTGTTTGTTTTACAGTCTTATACTCTTATTCAGTCTTGTCTTATCAGCCAATAAGCTGCAAACAATGATACGCTTCTTAAATTGATTACAAACATTAAGAGAGCTTAATTAGAAAGAGATATTTAAATTACAAGCATCATAAGTAACGTTGATTGCAAACGTCTTTTTTTTCTAAGAATTTAATCAAAACACTTGTATCGACATAGCATTGACTTATAAAAGTTATATTTACATATATTACATTGCACCAAACAAAAGTAAGTTTTTTCACCTACATCTAAAGTGCATTAAAGAAAACACAAGCTACACTTATCTGGTACCAGTCTCTCACAGAGTTAACCCTAATCGTGAGCTAGGAAGCCTTTAGAAGGGCTGTTAAAAGACTACTAGGTAAGCCACGAGAAAGACTAGGATAGTTAGGAAAATGAGAGATTAGACCGAGGAAAATGTGGCAAAAATGTAAAGAGATAGTTGGGAGTGGAGCCGAAACCGAATAAAAAAAGTTTGGTCAGACTACCGGTTTAGAAAACTAACAGAAGTAACCATAAATACAGTGACACAGGACATAGTCTTTGACCACATTAAAGTACAGGGTGGAGAGCAGATCAATTATTTGAGGAAAGCGCTTTGCAAAACGTAATGTTGGGATGCACATCATGCCAAACAATACAACTCATCTAATCTAAAACCAAGCAAGCTATGTTTGTTACCAATACACCAAGTAGACCGTTAAAAAAAACTTCTAAAGATTTGTATGCAGCTCTTAGTAAATCCGAAGCAAATTTGCACACACATACTATCTATGCAAGACTGGCTAATGAAATTCATCGTTTTTGTACCCATAAAATGAACAACAGCTCAAGACACGGTAAGACCGATCACAGATAAGAAATAGTGTTGGTCAGGCCATCAGAATATTTATTATTAAATTGGGGCACTTATTTAATAAACACAAGCAATAACAAACATGCAAGATTATTTGAAATAGAAATAATGGGCTGCGTGGCTTTTAACCCACAAACAAACGGCGCTGTAGAACAAATGCATTGTTTTCTTACGTAGTAAATAAAGATATATGTAAAATGAAGTGATTAGTGGGATCAGCATGTACCAATGTGCATGCACTTAAACAACATAATGGACTATCAGAGTACGGAATGTTTGAATAACGAGCTCCAAAGAGCAAAAACGCCATCTATTATCGAATTGCCACCCAATGGCCAGACATCAAAAAAATATTTAAAAGAGTTAGTAAAGAGCTTGATGTTAATAAGAATAATCGCAGAAATAAATCGAGTTCAGGCGAAGTACCGATTAAAATATTACTAAGGCTGCAAACTTAATACCTAATTTGTCAAAAAAGCGTACATGGTAAAAGCTCCACTGAAAAGTAGGGATAACTAAAATAACGGAGAACATGAAATGTTGTCAATAATGTATAAATAATAACCGAACATGTCCTTAATTTTCATGGGCATTAGACAATAAAAGAGTAAGACACAAAAAGCATTTACGACTGAAATTACTCGTCGTGAAGAGCTTCTAATAGTTATATTACATGCACACGTTAACGATTCCTTGTAAATACATTTACTATCTAATGTCAACTACACTACCTACTACTGGCACTTATTCAAATTTGATGACTTGGATTAGAATAGAGATACCACGAACTTATTGGCCAGCCATGGGCACAAAAGTGGGACAAGCACACAAATAGATATAGCAGCTATGGGTGCTACTGGAAAAGGTCGTAATCAGCGATCCCGAAAACCTTTAAGCACTGATTTTCGAAGTGAATTTTTGAAGTTTAACAATTGTTTTTCACTTTTAGTTTTGAAAATGACTGGAGGTTGAAAAACTATCCTTATCCTCTCATTTTTCGTGCAAGCCTTATGGTAGTGGTGATAACTTCTTCTGAGGTAAGATCATGAACAAACAAGAATTCTTACAAATCATTGTTCGTTGCAATCTTTTCCACATTTTCTGGCTTGTTTACTGGGCTACATGCTACATTAGCCCTAAAAGAAACAAACTGGGTGGTCCTGGACCTGCCTAGCTACGACGCTATGGACATAATCAAAGCTAGGTAAGGGATAGATTATTCTAGTACCCAACCTGTTTACCTACTCATTGTAATTTTGCATCTTTAATATGTACGGAATTTGCAAATTATTAAGTGACGTACTTAATGCTACGGTAAAAATTATTATGTTAATGGAGTTACAAATTTTTTTTTAAAGATAACATAAAGAAAAATGCATAGTTGAAGTAAACACGTTAGTTACTTTCTTTTCTACAATGATATTATCTTAGAAAATTTGTTTTAAGACACTAGTTATAAAAATAATTAGAGTACGTTATTAATTGTAGCATTTTAAACTTGCCCAAGTTTTCCCTTTGGTTAAAAAGTGAGCTTTGTAGAAATGTTATATTTTTTTAAGAGAAATAACATTAAATTATAGATAGGTAAAATAAGTAAAATAATCAAGTTGCATATTAAAAAAAAAGACGAGATAAAGATAAGCTCTGTTCAAAAAAGGTGTGATATACTAGAATTCGTTCCAGGCAGTTATTTGATTAAGCACTATCACATCAATAAAAAACAGCTTTTTAAATGAGAGAATATTTTAAAGTTAGCTATTAGGCTCGTGGAAAGTTAGCCTAACATGCCTGTAAAGAATGGTTATTTATTTTTATGTCCATAGATATAGATATAGGTGATTTCCAATGCAAGTGATGCTCTTTTAAATTGCTGCATAAAGCAAAGAATTTAACTGAATTCATAAATTTATAATTAACAAATTGAGAAAAATACTCCTATCTTTTGCTGAACAAAAAATACTGTAATACAAATGCATTAATTTTGGGATTAATGATCTATGATGTTTTTTTAGTAAACTTTTTTCTGGTATCTAGAGAACCTTTTTTGAATCTTGTCAAAAAAACTTAATTACTGTATTTTGACATTTCTTCCCGTTAAAATATTCTGTAACTTAACATACTCAAACATTCTTATATGTCATGCATTTACCTATTTTTATCATTATTCTCTTTTTATTAATCAATAACACTGATATATTTCTAATAATATTTATTAAATTACTTAGTATTTTAAAAAAATTCATACTGCTAAATATTTTGCATGGCTCACAAACAGTGTTAGAGTAATGTGCAAATTACCAATTTTTTGCCAATTCTTTTGTTAACCACAACAACAATAATTATATATTTCTGTATAATTATTATTAATTTAGGTTGTGAGCCAATAGAAAATTACTTTTCTATTTTATCGCTTAACAAACTTACATCCCCTCATTGCACGTATGTTATGCTCGTTTCAGCATTTTTATTCCAAGTCGAAGCTTGCCAAAGGAAGTGCTTATACAAGAAACTAAACTTTTTTTACTGTTAATATATGTTTTTTATTAAAAAAGACTATAAAAATCTTACGAAGGGCTTCTACTATTAATGAACAATTGCTCCATACATTGCTAATGGTCACATTAACTTTAATTCCAAACTTTAGCTATTCTCACACGTCAGGTGGTTTAATGAATAATGATCTAGATCTTATGTGTATTGTAACCAGAGACAAAGCCAAGCATGTCCCTTGTGTACTAATGATTTCCTGTCTTCAGATGCTTGGTACTTCAAAATTTTTCGTGATTTTTACTTTCAGAGAACCAGTAACGTAGAAATCTTAACGTCTTAAACTGACAAAGTAAGGAGTTATAACAATAAATTAGATGTTTTTGGGATATTACTCAGATAAGCAAACGGCTCTTTGGTAGCTCAAGTAATAGAGCAACTGTCTAGTCAACAGATGGTTGTGTGTTCGGTCCGTACACCGGGAGGATATTTTGCTCTTTCATATTTATTTCTTAAGAAAATATCTTGAAAAAAAGTTATGTGGTTAAGTATTATGAATCTTAAGTATGTTGGATGATATGAACAAAAGATGTATGAAGGACATAGAGTGCTTGTCTAAGAAGTACCACCATCTATACATGTGTGCCTCTTGATACAATGATAAAGATATATTAACATTTGCTTGTATACCTATTGGTCGTATAAAATTTTTGACTTACCTACAGACATTAGAGTTAGAGACCTACTATGTAGAGCTTAGGTAAAGGACAGCTTTTAAAATTAAGAATGAGAAGTTATCTAAACTTACAATGCTAGTGAATGTACGGCTCCTTGGTAGCTTAAGTGGTAGAGCAACTGTCGAGTAAACAAGAGGTTGTGAGTTCGATTGGCAGCCGAGGAGTATATTTTTCTCATTCTTATTCATTTCCTAAGAAAATTTCTTGAAAAAGAAACTTTGTAAGTTTTTAAGACTTAAACTTGAGAGGATGGGTTGGCCTTATTTGTTTACGCCTGATACAGTATAAAAGTAACTTTTAGAACGAAGTTCTTTATGTCACGCACGGGGGGGGGGGCTGGAATATTAGAAACGACAGATTGTATGAAACGGAAGTGGCTAAGTGGAAGTGTCTTCCTCCTAAGTTTCCCGCCTTACCCCGTTGCCCTCACCATCAGTCTCCTACACACTTCCCCTCACCCAACCCCACCCTATATCTTTCAACCGTACTGCCCTACTCCCACTGTTCCCCTTCACACTCCCGAGTGATTGATTTTTGAACAAATTTTAATTTTTTTTCTTCCATAATAATATTTAACTTAAAATTTTTTTATTTCTACACTTCTGAAAATGAAAAAGAAAAACAAAGAAAAAACTTTCCAATCAGAAGATTTAAACCCTCTACCACCTGAATACGAGCCGAGTACCTTACCCACTCTGCTACGACCACTGCCGACTATAGAAATTTGGTTTTTTGTACTTATCGTGTGGTTCGTAATCTATTTTTCATTTTCTTATGCATTCACAAATACAATACATTTAACTAATGATAAATTATTTATTTAATTATTTTTTAAAACGAAGTTCTTTATGTCGCGTGCTTGGGGG
>NW_019384257.1:1576618-1614065 GCF_000648655.2 Copidosoma floridanum | reverse complement strand
ATTAAATAAAGAAAATACAAAAAAAGAAAAAAAATGTAACAAAATGAAATATGAAAAAAAATAAAACAAGAAATGAAAAAAAAAAGAACCAATTAAAAGAAACAAATCAGGGGGTACAAATGGATCATGGGAGCCACGGTAAGAACGAAGTTCTTAAAACATGCCATGAGTATAAAGACACCCAATTTCTCAGGTAACAAGGGGGTCGCCAGACCCATAGGAAGAACAAAGCTCTATAAAAATAAGTACTGCATTTATGTAGTTCACTGAAACAAAAACTTGAAGAGCGATTAAAAAAAAAAAAAAAATTCAGTTTAATACTCACGATAGTTTAACTTCCTGAGTAAGTCTTGCTTCAATACAGTACTCACGAAGTTTAAATATCGTGAGTACTGAACTAAATTTTCTTAATTTTTTTTTTTTGTTTTCCAAGTTTTGGTTTCAGTTAATTACATGAATGCAGTACTTATTTTTATAGAGCTTCGTTCTTCCTATAGGTCTGGCGACCCACTTGTAACCTGAGAAATTGTGTGTCTTAATACTCATGTCGTGTTTAAAGAGCTTTGTTCTTACCGTGGATCCCATGACCCATTTATACCCCCTGGTTTGTTTCTTTTAATTTTTTTTTTTTTTTTTTTTTTTTAACACAACCTTATGTATTAAAAAATTTTGTTTACACTTGACAAAAAAAATTTCATTTTTATATTAGTAATTGAAAAAAATGTTAAAATCATTTTCGTAAAACGTACAAAATGGTAGTGCCTGTGGTATGTAAGCAGATCTGGCGTATTCACGAAAGATTCTCTAGCAAACACAGCTAATTTATGATCTACAAAGTAGCATAATAAAGTTAATGGGTTAAATTAAAGCTTTTACACTAGGTATGGTTAAGGAATTTCATACTTCAATCTAGAAACAGCCAGAAGGTGTTCATATCCCTAGTAAAACGTTTAATTTGTAAAAGAGTATACAGTTCATGCAATGGTAAAAGTGTACAAAAACAAAACTTTGTATAATTATGACTGAATAAAATTGGCTATCTCTGCTTTTTGAGACGGCAAAAGCGAGGGCAAAAGTTTTTTAACTGCGTTAATTTAATACGAAGCCACGATTAACTCTGAAAAAAATGTACAAAAATACTTTTAATAAATAGGTTTTATTACGTGTAAGAGTTAAGTTCTGTATTTTTTATCACAACTCCAATGCATACCGATGGTATAGTAGAAATATTTTAATATTTTAAGTTAAGTAGCATCAAAGCCATCATTCAACTGCAAGCAAGAAGCAGCTTACATTATTTATATGAAAAATTACTTATTTGGTCTTACACCAGTTTACTTAAAAATAGTGGCTTTTCTGTTTGCTAAGAAATTAAATTTATTACATGCTTTTAATAGAGAATAAGGTGTGTTTTCATCTTTTACCAAATTTTAACTATGTGTTGACAAACGAGGTATTTGTTTAGCTTCACTCAAATCTTTTGGCAGCCTACCGTGTAAAGATTGGTTAGCAGGATTCATAGCTCGTATTAATTTATTTAACCGAAAAGCCAAGGATATTTCTGCTGCGTGAGCTTATTAATTCCATAAAAAACTATTAGCAGGGACATCCATGTTTAAAAAAGTTATAAATAAATATTATACTGCTAGGAGATTATACAACATGGATGAAGCTGGTGTCTCAGTGGTACCAAAATCGTCACGAGAAGTTGCACGAAAAGGACCAGTCTTAGACAGATATGCATGTCAGCCATAGGTATAAGAGCGTACAATCTTGCTGAGTCGGCTATAGCGAAACCAAGTTTTTCTTTTTAGCCCTCCCTGGCACTGCACTAATAAAATACAGCTATTACATGTCGGATTTAAGGACCATCTCAACAGCTATTTTAAAAAACATAGCAGTTCTGCATTAACGAAATCTTACAATGCACTTGAAAAATTTTTTTATTTTTATTTTAAAAGGCTTTTTTATGAAAACCTAAGATAGTGATACCGTAAAATCTTACAAGAAGAGTGGAATGTGGCCTTTTATGCATTAATATTTTTTGCATCTGACTTTGCAGTATCAAGAATAATAGCATTAGCGCTTCTTCTATAACTGGTTGAAATCATGCAAGGATATGAAATTTACATATTAATATAACATATTTTATTATACTATAACCATACGACCACAATGCATTGAAATTCTTAGAATTTTAAGAGTAAATTGCTAAGTATGCTTTGATAATTGATGAAATTCTAAATGTAAAACCTGCTGCTGCTTGAAGTACTATTATTAATCATACTTTCAGTGCAGCGGTAGTGCAAATTCATACCAAATACAGAGCCCATTGAGTCAAATCATAAAAGCTGTTGAGTCTCTTTAGCAGGATATTTGTTGCATCCTAAATAAAGTTACAGTTGTCAGAAAGTAGCCAATACCAATCTAAATATAAAGTTAGTGGTTACATTACAAAGTTATGTTAAAATTTTATCTAGCAATGTACTAGACCACCTATAAAAAAAAATATTTTGATTATAGTGCTACTCGCTACATCACTGGATTTAAAGAAAAAAAAAATTTTTCTTTATTGAGATTGCACCAAAAAAATGGAAGAAAGAAAGGCAAAGCAACTGTGGTGGCCAGTGGGAGCACAAACAAAACCTTGCCACTAAAAAATTAAAAATTTTTAAAAAGGAAAATGTAAACAACTCTATGCCAGGCATCACATAAGCTGCTACTCCTAAGGTACTAATTAGTAAGTCGCAGAAGCCCAAATGAATTTTTTAATGATTTTGCGAGAAAGGGACATTCCATCCGCAATACATAACGTCAAGCTTTTGTTCTTATTCTAAACATATTCTATTAACTTTTTAAAATTTGAAATGATAAAATTTATCGTTTGAAGTGATGAATCTTTGTCAATAACAGATCTTACAGGATTCATGATGTTACCAACTATTTTTAAAAGCATAATAAAAAATTGTAAGTTCTTACTATCAAAAAAATTATTGAGTTCTAGTTTAAAGTAAAAGTGTTACAGTTTAAAATTAGCAGTATTTCTGAGCCTAGTTAATGCAGTATGTATATAAAATGTCAAATTTCTGCAAAAATAATAATTTCACAAGATAAATATGATACTAGTTTGTAAATTAGATCATCATGAATCATATTGGCTTGAGCGCTATGCATATCATTCGTACATATTAGTTCTTATGTCAGGAGTTAATTTATCTATCACAACAAATATGAGATACGTTTATTTTTTGTAAGCTTACTAGCGAGCACTTCTCTACGTGGAGAAACATAAAATACTTAAAAAGGCAATTTCTTACTAGATCCTTGAAACTAAATACTTTTGAAATGTGTAAAGATGTTCAATATTTTACGTTCACAATTTGAAACACAAAAAAAGCAGGTGTTAAAAAAAGAAAATAAATTATTTACGTTTAAATTGTATACAATGAACAACGTTTAACTGATAAATTGTAAAAACATAGAAAATTTATACTTCTGTCTTCGAGAGAGATTTATATGAGTGTATTCAAATACGATTATTTTAGAGAATTCTTTCTTAAAATTTAAAGTATCGAAAAAATTGTTTCTTAAAGCATTATACTGTTCTTATAATTTTTACATCTCTTACGTTTAAGTTTCACTAAGGCTAAAAAGTCTTTTTTTATAGAATTTATACAGACAAAAATTTTATTGTGAGGGCGTCCGTGCATATGACTGTGGCGTTTATTCTTGAAAAAACAAAAATATGTAACGAAATTGCTAAAAAAAGTCTATTTCATATTTGAAAGTGAATTCAACGAGCTCTGAAAAAATCAGCATGAATAAAAATCTGCACTGAAGACTGATATGATTCACAGTACTTATTTACTCTTATCTATCGAAACCCCACATTATTTATCCAACGGAAGTAACGGCACAATACGTTGCTCACTTGTACTGGCTATTACCATTCTATACTGACCTACCGAAAACACACATCGTTCGTATAGTGTAGGCAAAAAACAGCAACATACGTTGTCTGCTTATACAAAACAGCATCATTCACTGCGTCTTGCTGAAACTACACCTTATTCGTCTCGTGTAGTTGCGATGAAAAGCAAAAAAGTGTAATTTATTTTAAGCTCGTATATTTTACATCTTACTGACTAAATGTTTTATTTTTAGTAGACCCATATTATTTATCATTGTTTTGTAAAATTTTGTGTACAAACTTCAAAAATAATAATTTTTATTTTGGGTACCACTTCTAAATATGGTCTTTTTAAGTCGGATAATATTTTAAGTAAATAATAAGGTATCAACAAGCGAGTTAATTAAAGTGGTACACTTTTTTTAGGTTTTTTCTTTTTAGTTGGGAGATCAAATATTAAGAATAAAATTTTTAAGTTTTCAAACTATTTTTATTGTAGTTTTTTTTTTTTAATAGGTTATACAGAACTGTCTTAAAATAAAATCAAAGCACTTACAGAATGTTTCAATTTTATTTTTGAAACTGTCAAAAATATGATCGGCATTAGCGTGAAAGACGTTGAAAGATCGTTGACAAAATCAAGATGAAGTAAATTCTTCCATTCTATAAACCTGTTCAACGCGCTAATAATTTTTGTGGCTTAGCTCAAAAAGCAAGTAAAAAAGGTCATGAAATCATAAAAAGATGCTTGAATAAGACTATTGAACGTGGTTGCATAAGGATTTGATAAATACTTTTTTCTAATAATTTAAATATAAACATCAAATGTTTTTGGATAAAAACCATAAAAAAAATAGAAGAATTTGTATAATATTTTCTTTGTCAATAATCTTTCAATGCCCTTTACTGTTAACACCTGATAATTTTCCATCGTTTCAACACTGAAACTCAAATTCAAAAAAACAACATTAATTTATTTCTTCTTTTACTTTAAATCTTTTATTACTTTTATTTTATTTTCACGTTACTTAGTTGATTGGGTAAGGGTCTTAGCTAAAATTTATGAATCAAAAAATTGTTAATAACCAAAAAATCTTTGTTATAATTTTCTACATTTACAATTTATCCTGATAATGCGCATTAGACAATCGTGCTGTTCTACGGTAGTGCAAAAGTAATGAGGTCCATTTTTGATAGGGTCATGTTATAAATGATGCTAGCTTATAGGAAGAGACTAAATATAATTCTATCCTTTTGCAATATCAAGCGAATGGTGTGGATTTCCTATAGAACGATACGAGTGGTGCTACGCTATACGACTAGATTATAAATAACGTTGTTTTTCGGCCAAGATAAGCACTATTAATTTTTAACTGCATATCATAAGTCATGTTGATTTTAGCAACAAGATTATTAACCATGCTAACTTACAAAATTTTCTTAAAATAATGAGGATCCTCGGATCTTCGTGAATCATGTTGATATTCGCAGGGTCCATAGAAATATGAATCTTCAAAATTAGTCTGTATAGAAGGATTTTTAATATCAGATAGTCTTAACTAAAAAAAATTTTTATAATATGTGATACGTAATGATATGTATTGTATAACTGCATTGTATTATATAAAACGTAGTAGTCAGGGAATGTTACATATATAATAAAAGATTTTTGCATTAATTAAACAACTTTTCACTATTACCCTTTTCTAAAGTGCTTAAAAATAATCGTAACTAAGACCAGATATTAAGATTTATTATTAAAACTAACGTTCATAACAGTAAGTTTTATAAAAATTTCTTCACAACGTCCAAAACATACAATAAATGTTGTGATCATGCTATGTATGCCAACATCGTAATTATAAAACCACAATACACCGTACTTAACTAACTTACATGTGTGTAAGTCAATATAATAAGTTATACAACATGTCATATTAAAAGCTTGAAAATAGTAAGACAAAATCAACGTACTCTAAAAAATGCTGCTGTGCTTCCTCCTTTTAAAGCTCCGTATTTAATTTTTGTCTGTTTTGCCAAGTCTTCTGCACTTTCAATTGGTGAATCCATTCTTTCAACAGTTAAAAAAGCTGCCAAGTTTGCTGTATAAGATGATATCATGATAAGTGTAAAAAACCACCACATACCAGCAACCATACGAGTAGAAATGGCTCTAGAAAAGTTATAAGACTTTGTTACCTGTGTAATTAGTCCCTTGAAATACATTTAAGGGGATACATATGCTCTACAATACCAGTTTACCGCGATTACGGTTTTTTGTTTGACTTCGTTAAAACTAGTCAGTAAGAGTCTTCATTTTCTTAATCACTAGAATTATTGAAAATAAAGAGTGAAATGGTATTATTGCTGAGAAATTCGCAAAGTAGTATTTGCACATTTTTGATAAAACAGAGCAGAAAAACCACGGCTTGGTTATCTAGCTGTTGTAAACATATAATTATATATCAGGACCCAGCCGTCATTTTTCTGCTCTGTTTTATCAAAAATAAACGAATGCTGATTCATGAATTTCTTGGTGATAAGATTGTTCCCCTCTTTGTTTTCAATAATTTTAGTGATTCAGAAAAGGAAAACTCTTTTTGACTGGTTTTAACGACGTCAACCTTAAAAATGTTATCAACGTAAACCAGTACCGTTAAGGATGTGCATCCCCTTAATATACAGAATAGATAAGAACTGCTTTAGTAACATATGTAAAAAAAAAGTTAAAAAATTTTTAACATTAAATTATTGTCACAGGAGTCTTTCCTTATCAATAAAGTTTTTCAGATGGTATTTATGCTTACAAAACAACAGTATTTTATTTTCTAACAGTTAATTTTATTGTTTAAAATTACTTATACAAATACCTTACTGTGATACTTAGTTATCTTTTTGCTAAGAATAAAAGAAACCTTATAAATAGTTATAAAGACTCTTCCAGCCACCCTTAACTTTCCCTGTCTGTTCAAAGCTGACTACCCCCCCCCTTCCACCCAAAAGGCTGCTTATAACAAAGTGTTCGTATTATAACTATTGTAAAGGAATCTTGCGTGTTTTCTAAGGAGATTATTAAATTTACAGTCTTGCATGTATAATACAACCTACTTCTACATGTCAGTTATCATAAATACAGTAAAATACAGAAGTTATTTTATCAACTAGACTACCGTTGTAACTTGCTAAGTGGCTTAAGTAATAAAATTTATTGCTATCGGGCCTGTGATAGCTGTTGTATGTGACTTGAATAGCAAATACGAAGGGTATTTTAAAATATGTTGTCAGTAAAAATCACGTCCTATTGTAAATTTTGTTGAGTTATTTATTTTTTTACTGCTAAAGAGTTAAGCAATAATAAGATTTACAGTAAATTGGAGTCTATTTATAATAAAATGGTATGAGTGTGCACATAGTACGAAGATAAAGCTCAGCTTTTTCCAACGGACGTGCAGAAGTGCATAATTAGCAGCGTGATGGATGCCCGAAAATCGCTATTACGGATGATATGATTGTTGCGGTTAAGAAAATTATCCCAGAAGACAACAAATAGACTTTTTAAAATATTTTGGAAACAATGCCTCATTAATATAACTGTGCATCACATTAAAATAAAACTATCTTGCAGTAAAATAAAAGAAATAATCAAACGTATTATATAATTTGGACACGTTTTATACTTTTTACTACATGATTTTTGAACTCATACTTGTTACAATAAGTATGTCATAATAATCACTAATGAATGTATAAGGATATCTATTTTGTAGGGAAATTTGTGACAAAAAAGTTGGTAGACAATTACTGTACCACCAACAAAAGCAGAGATATAGTTAAAAATTTTAATAAGAAATTGGCAACTAATCATGGATTTTAAAATAAGTAAATAAAGTCAACTTCTGATTTGGACAAAACTATTTTTCTCGTACTCCTGGAAAGATTCTGTAGGTAAATGACCAATATTTTTTTACTGTAACAGATGAGATTGGATAGTATCTTTTGTTTTCGAGCAATAAAATGAACAGCCACTTTTACAGCCCGTGAAATCGGTGCAAAAGCGCGGGGTGCATGTGGGAAGAGACTAATACGCTATACGTCGAGTCAAGCAAGACGTATATACTTACACTAGCCACTTTAAATGTGTAGGTAGTGTTGATGGTACTTGGTGCGGGAGGAAGGAGCTATTGGCCAACTATAACCGAAGGAGATCAAGCAAGAGAGAGCCATTGGGATCTTCGGTGCTCGCGCATAAAGAGAGAAAGCTGCGTGCGGAAATGTATATAGCTCAATACACGGCTGTATTTCTATAGCAGGGTTAAAAAAAAGTCTTGTTACACTTTTTCCAGTCTAGCCCTCATTTGTCCGAGACCTATTACGCGAGTAAAGCGACATTTTTCCAAAAAAAAAAAAAAAAGTGCTCATCGTGCATCATGGTCATTTAGCGTTATTTTTAATAATTTGAAATTTAACTTTAAATAAGAGGATTCCAATTCTTTTCATCTTTATAACCGTAATAAATAAATAAATAAACAAAGCAAGGTGATACAGCGTCAGCCACAATGGTCAAAAGTTTTCTGCCAACCACAACCTTTAGAGCACTTCTATATTAGCGCCACCACCAGCCCAGCTGTGAACTACCACTGATGTACACATTTGTGTATGTCTATATACATTTTACAGTGATAGCTTACAGCTTGGCTGGTGGTGGCGCTGATAAAGAAGTGCTCTGAAGGTTGCAGTTGGCAGCAAACTTTTGACCATTGTGGCCAACGCTGAGGCGATATGATAAAGCTCGCCGAGGGCCTTCATGTAGTGCAGCTTTTTTCCTGTCTGATTTATACTATTCACGAAAAAAATGAAAAAATATTTGTAATACTTGTGTACCAAATTTAGTTTGGATGATATTTTAACTCTATCAAGCAAACGGCAAAAAGATAACACTTATTGAGTGCTCTTCTTCAGCAGAGATCTTGTACACTTAACTTTTAATTATTTGGTCTTAAGATTTAACATTTTTTAGTATTATGTGTTATATTTAAAGCAAAAGAACCTGAAAATTATGGGTATCAGTCACGTTTATTTAGAGAAATTTTGTTAACTCTATTAAAACTAACTTTATGAAGACAGAATTTAAATTTCCTTAGCACTTCCTTACTGGATATAATTTATATCAGTTGCCGTCAACCACAAGTAAAACGAAATTTAAACTTTATGAGCATTATGTGTGTTGAGCTTCTAAGACTCTTAATAGCCTGAGGTCGGTATTCATCACTTTGCTTCACATAAATCTTGTGCATAAAATTTAATTTAATAAGATGGAATAAAACATAACTTTTTATTAGCTCTAACTTCAGAGGTTTTCTCTAGACATCTGTCAAATCTAAATTGCTATGTTTAAATGTGATTGGGAAACACTTTTTTAACTGGATAATCGCTTTATTTACTGGTGTGCTGCACGTTTTGCTGCTACAAAGTATAACTGAATGTTATACTGGTTTAAGTACCCAATTGCAAAGAAGGTACTTTTTTTGACAAGCATAATATGGGTATGAGTCCACGAGTAGAAGAAAAAGGAGTAAATATGTCGACCATAGTCATAGCTGATCGTATAGCAAAGTCAAAGCAAGTAACGGCTGATGAGTCTTTTTCTATTAGCACTTTTTCTTGTCAACGGATACCTTACTTAGTTAACTTGCTTCAACCTTACAGATTGTTAAACACATTTGAGTTAATTTAAAAAACTCAGTATACATTTATTAGTAACACAAGTTATCTTATATAGTCTAAGCTTCAAAGGCTTCCAACCAACATACTTTATTTTCAGATTTTGTTGGGTATGCCAACAATATTCCAATGGGTAAATGTACAGTCTATCACTCTTGCTTTTTTGTAGTCCTAGTTTTAAAGGAACATTGGATGGTTTTTTTTTATTCAATACAATTTATTGGTCTATTAAAGTTTTTTTCTTAGTAAATAAAAAATTATTATTGTCATTATTGCTGTTATTACTATACTTTTATTATGGTTATTATAGTTTTCATTATTGAAATAGTGCAATTGTTATTATAGTAATGATAATGATTATTGTTATTCTTATTACTATCACTATTCTTACCATCTCAAACTTATTGAGCAATTTGAAAATAGCATACGTGAAATACCTTGACACTGCAAATAAGTTTATCATTATCTACACTATTGCATTATTAAGTGATGTTATAGTTACAACTAGGTTGGGCCCAAATTACGAGTCGTCCCATGTTGAGTTAAAAAAGTATGTAAGAAGCTATAGCTTTACAAAATGACAAAGATGTGGCTCAAATACTCGAAAAAGATTAACTTATGATTGAGTAACGATCCGTTACTGCTTATTCTGATTCCAAGAACTTTTTTTACTTCGACTAAGACCAATAGAATAGTTGCGACATTGCATTAGCTTAGCTTCTGCGTTGGGATAAGTCGTCTGATTCATGTCAGTGACAGCTATAACGTGTTGTTTGCTTAAAATAAATAAATATATGTCTGCTTAGTCTAGTTGACTCCCACATTGACATGACTTGTTTCGGCGCAACTTTTTGCTCATATAACCAATCAGTGAGTGAATCAACAGCCTGTTATCAAGAAAAATATTGCATTTCTACAGCTATGCATTACTTCCAGATAACTTTCATTATCTAGTTTGGCCAGTTGAGATGTTTTATGATACTTTTTGTAGTTCAACGTTTGTGTATGTACACATGTTGTAAGTGTTAATTAGTGTTACATTATAAATATTCCACAGTCAAATACATATTTAAACAACAAATAAGGAGGATAATTTGTGGTTAGGGGATTAACTTTTATGACAGTCTTTCCAACTTGGCAGATTTTAAAGTGAATAGCTACAGCTAGTCACGTTAGAAGGAAAAAGACTACATCTATAACAGTAGAGTACTCAATTTTAGCAGCACTCGCTCCTTAAAAATACGGTATCATCTTTCATCGCTGTTGCTGCTTTAGAGTAAGCATTTTCTAATATTAATGTATGTATCCAACTTTATTTTTCATATAGATCTAGCACCATCCGTTAAGCCTGGAGATACATTTACTATGTTACCTGCACGCTTACTTCACGTACATACACGCTTATAAGCTTGAGGCAGCCCATGTGGCCAGCTGATAATTTCTTTCACACTTTATGAATATTGCATCACTTTGATGATGAAAAAAGTAAAATATCTGTACGTCATAAATAAAAATGCAATTTTTTTTGTCGCTCTTTGTTACTGACCTATCTTTTAAAAGAATTTCTTTTATTTCATTAAATCAATAAATAACAAGTTATATTATCTACTCTTTTCTTTAACCACTATTTGAAACAAACAAGTTTCAAATTTGCAAGAAAACTCATAATTAGAGTTGATTATTAGTCATATAAGAGGAACGTATTATAATACTGTCATACAATATTTTCTTAAATAAGGTATAAAGTGGCATGTAAGTCCACGTGGTTACATTGTTTCAGGTACTTTTGTCCATATTTATTTCTTTATTATTATATTACAAGGCAAAAAATGGAGCAAGGTTGCGATAAAAGGTGCTATTATTACTTATTAGTTATTTCTCTGTGTATGAACAAACCAGTCAATAACAACATGAAACGATCTGATGATACCTATTTTGTTATTTTTTTATTATTAATGAATTCTTTATTAAATGTACTAGGTAAATTTAAAAAAAAGTGTGCGTGTTATACACTATTTTTTTATAAGGTATCACAGTGACGTACAAATTCACCGGGTAATTGTCTGAAAGTGTATACTTGTATATGATTTTCTCATATCTGCAAATAGACATGACCCCAAAATAAACTATAATTTCTGTCAGTGCCAAGGCTACATAGAATCACAGCTTTGGGGTGCTAAGCTCTTTTGACTTCTAGATAGAAGAACACAAAAACATCCTCATAATGTATGAACAACACACTCAGGTACGTTCTAAACATTTAATTATGGAGTTACAGGGTGTGTGAAGGAATGCTTTCACAAAAATAATTGGTCACCCTTTTCTTGGCTTTCTCTAACTAAGCACACAAACAAAAATACTTTTGTTCCTATGTCAGAGGTTGGCATTTACGCACGTAGTTAGTGGTGGTGACTGAGATAATGTGGCCAGGCGTCGAAGAACCAGAACATTGGAGAAGCGTGGCTACTACCAGGGTGACAATCTCATCGACTTAAAAATTTGGTCACAGAACCTTCCACGTTGGTAGTTCTTAGAGCATGTTTAAGGATTTGTGACCCCAGTGGCCCAAAAATCTCGAATGCTTAGAACAAACTTTTACTGGACCAGGTGATCAAGTTTGTGAGTTGGCATCGTTAGTGGAGCTCAAGCAGCCAGAAACGAGAAAACGTTTTGTAAGCACATTTAGATCGTCTAGGCTGCCGGTAATCGGGGTAAGAGGGTGGCTATTAAAAGACCACCTTGATACGCATCAGTACTGTAAAAAGTCTCGCGTAGGGAAAATTCTGTGGTCCAATGGCACACTGAAGGTGATTCTTTATCTCTTTAAATTTGGCCTCCCACAATCTGCTAAAGTGGAGTACTCAAGAAGAAATAAGGTGCCTCATAATTTGCTAGTGAACTAGTGAGCCTGTGATGTGCTCCTTATAGAACTACAATTCCAGAAGAGCCTCGCACAGTTGATGGTCAGGGACCTAAAAAAATATGGCGTTGTCACTCCAGATTTTGGAAGACTAACCATGTCAAGTGAGGAATTTGAAGATTGATTCTAGGAACACCGTGGTTTACTAACCAGCTCAAGATGCACTGCCTTCGTTGGCATACGCACAAGCGCAACAATGTAGACCTTGTTGGTGCACTTTTTTAAGAAGCATTTAAGCTGTTACCGTCTGCCAAAGATCCAGGCTTTGCAAGCTACACATGTGCTTGGGCTTTGCAAGCTCCTCTAGTGCTCACGTGTCAGCCCAACAATTGAGAAGCCAAATGTGACGAATTTTTTTGCTACCACGTTGCCTCCATTCTGCAAACTTTGAATCTTGAGGAAGAATACTACTGATTTAAATCCAGATCTGAAAACTCGTCGAAGAAGCTCACAGCATCACGTTGGGTTGCATGTTAAGTGTGGATGGCTTCTATCGTGGATGGCCTATCAAATCTTACAAAGTTCACAAATTTTACTTGTTATGAATCTGCAGGTTTTGTGAGCCAAGGGGAACCTTTCCCCCAAGTGCACATTTGTTAAAGCATTAACAGGTATGTGCCTGAAGATACCATGTTTGCCAGATGTAAATCTATCAAAACATTCCTTCAGACAAAAAGAGCAGAATCGCGTAATTGTGTGCCATATTATTGTCAATTAACAAATTATTATTGGTTGGTTTCGATGAACAGAGCTAATGGAGAACGATTTGGAAATAGCTCTAGCCGTGATAGCACTTGATACTTACAATATACTTGTTGGTAATCACGTATAATAATTGCGCTGCAAACAATGCTACTTACAGCTTAAATCGAGAAATGGTCATGCACGTTAGGCAAGAAAATATTGGAATCCCATCTCTGGGTAGGGGTCAGTGTTGTTCAGAATATCAAGACGCATAGGCAGATGCCTTTAATCAGTTCGTCTACACGCAAGTACGTGACAGCTGTTATCATCCAAAGACTGGCATCTGCAAATGCATGAAGTCCCAGGGTAACTGCAAGATAACAGCTGATCTATCGAGGAATAGTTAGTTCAGAGATGTTTTACTGCTAATCCAGAAACTCATGCTATCGCTAAGTTATAGACGTTAACACGGCCTCATTCCAATCTAGTCACACGATAGAGATATTACATAATCAACTCAGCAACGAGGGTGACTGGTGCGATCTATCCACAGGGCATGGATAAGCACGCAAGGACTGTAAATATGGTGTGCTTAGTCTGCTGTGGCTGTAAGCAGGTGATGTGAGGTGAAAGTAATCGCCAACTAAGCTTGCACGAAACTCGCTAACAAGGCCGTTCATGCTTAGCTGCCACTAAGTTAGCCTTAGGCAGGAGTCTGTAAATGGATCACTTAGATATTCTAGATTAATTACTATTTATTTTTTAAGTGGGAACCCACCATTTTGCAGATAGGTGGAGCCTTCTTTAACGCAATAATAAGTTGGGCTGGCAAGTTTTGAATTTCGACTCAGCATGCAGTGCGTCGTTATGGCTGTCGCCCATTTAGAATTGGTTGCAAATAGTTAAATACAACGTGCAGTCTCTTTTGTCAGTCCCCAGCAATCCAGATTCTATGATGTGAAAAACAATGCACTGGTCCAACCGTCACACGAAACTTGGCATCAGTCTGCAGCTGCATGTGCCCACTGCAGAGATATTTATCGATAAAACGTCTTGACTCTACAGAAATATCAGACATGCTTTGCAATTTGCACTGCACTGATTCGAAGGATACCCTCGCATTGGGCAAGCTCTTGTCAAACAGCTTGGTCCAGCAGCATTTAAGTACAAGGCAGATAATCCATCGTCCGTCAGTAACTTGACAATGGCGAGTAGATATGGCCTCACACTTGGTGTTCTTGGAAGACTAATGAGTGATTCGTAGTATTCCCTCAAGCTTCCAAAACCGTTGCATCAGTACAATCAGCTGATCATGCTCAGGTAAGGGAGGAGAGTCCTGCGTAAATGACAGCCAGGGGTGGAGCAGTCTAGTACGAAGCCCAACAAGTCATGGTCTAACCTGCGACCGTTAGTTACCCAATGAGATTTCCTTAAAGTAAGAACCTGAGCCAGAGTAAACAAAAGCACACGTCAGTGCCAAGTGGTATGTCACTACCACTCAATGCCTAAGATATTTGTGGCAGCTTGCTGGAAACTGATACCAGCTTTCAAGCGAGTCCGATAGATGTAATCATAATCTCTCAGCAGATGTCAACGATTTCTCTGACTGTGATTATCTGTCCACTGGCCCCTTTCAACTGAGCTGTGATCGTTAAAAGAACAGCTAGCCGCAGCTGCAAGTCAACCTTTGGGTTGATGCTCTCCTTGGAATTTGGGGCAGATCACACTTGCTTACCCACAGCATGTACTGACTCAGAATTATCCTTGCGTTTGCAGCAACCACTAGAAATGAAGCTGTGATGCCTTGAATTACAGTACTAACACACTACCACTTTAGGTAGAAGCAAGCCATGTTGTCCTGCCTCAAGCAGTTAAAGCACATCTTTGACTAAGCGATGAGAGCCCAGCATGCGAGCCCATCTAGCTGGAGGAACCACACACAGTGGCTGATGTCGTAAAGCACATGGCAAGCAGGGCACTAAGCATCAAGTGCCTGGGTAGCAAAAGTCCGGTGGTTGTGGCCATTTTGTGCAAGTTTTGGAGCATGATTACTCGTCAAAGACGATCTGGGTGAATTGCTCGCTGAGCATAGACAGTGCAGACAGAAAGAGATTCTCCTAATGTCAGTGAGTGGCTACGCCTCCACAAAAAAAAACAAGCTAGAAAATGTAGCTCTTTTCTCATAGGCTTAAGCATCCATCTCTGAATTTTCAAGCTCGTTTTCCCAATATCTGTGAGTTGCTGGGTCCAGGCCAAGGAGAATATCTACACATGCCACTGAGCCACGGGATAGTTTAGAACTTTTAAGTGGTTCTGGTGTTCCTACACGATATCAGGTAGACCCTCCAGACCAGCAGCTGACTCTTCTCGTAGAGTTTTCGGCGTCCTCCGTGACATGATGTGGTCCTGTAAGAGAAGGTGGTGGTGGCTTATCACAAAATGAGGAGATTCCAAGCTGTCAAAAAGTTAGAGTCAACGAGCTGAAGTGTATCCTAAAACTGCCTTTACTTTGCCTTGCACTTTTTACTTAAGAAAAATAAAGCCTCTTAACGTTAGTAAGTCAAATATCTTGGTTGATGAAAACATTGCTTAAAATAGCAAGCTGTTCTGGTTATTCTTATGGAAGAGTCACATGAAAATTACATTTATGAGAAAAAAGTTGGTAAAATTCGTCCAATTTGTATATGACGCAATATCATAATACTGGTAGTCTATTTAATTTTCCGAGGAATTGGCAAGTTATTTTTCCGATAATATAAAAAAAAAGAATCAGACGCCTATACATAGGTATACAGATGCATGCAAAATCTCCTTCAAACTGTAATAAAAGTCCTTAAAAAACTTTTTGTGACTAACAGCTAGATAGTGCTGTAACAAAATCTGCTTTTTTTGTTGATCTTATATTTTTGAAACTTTCAATTTCTTTCAATGCTTTGAAATAGTAGAATTAAAAATTTCACATACGTTTAAATAAAGGCACTTTGCACTATTGTAATTCTTGCCATTTGGATAACTACTGAAAAGCAGACATAACTGTATAAGGATATTTGTTCTGTTGACATCATTCCTTTTTTTAAGGATATTAGTACACATTAAACTTGCCTAACCTTTTACTTTAGATAAAAGTTCGTTTTTTTTGTATAGATATTGACACATTTTTGTACTTGGTTTCACGCACATTTTACCTCTACTTTGAATTCTATTAAGGAATTAAGTTGTGGATAGATTTATAAATTTTATAATAATTTATTAGTATTATGTTGTATAAAAAGAAATCTAAAGGTTCCTATGAGTCATTTTTTTTATAAATACAATGTTATGTGATACTTTTATAATGTTACTTGTTTGATCAAGATGTGTTCTTAACTATACATGTAAATAACAGTTAATTCAATATTGTTTTTAATGATCTATTATGTATACATCGTTATAATTTCACCATATATTGTTTTGACAATATGATAATCAAACATTTGATATAATGAAATATACGGTTACTCATTAAAAAAATTTTTCATTAGTATCTTGTCCTTTCTTAAAGTCTATATTATAGGTGTTGAGTACTTAATCAAGAAAAAGTGTGTAAGTGTACGTGGCAGGTAAAAAATTGAAATATTAAATGTTTGGTGGCTAGAAAATTTTTTCGAAAACATTATTTTTTATAAGATTTTATTTATTACATATCAAAATATGAACGACATCCACACTTTATCATCCTATATCCTAGATCTAAAAAGAGTTTTATTTTCTCCAATACATCATAGTAGGTTAGTTATTATATTATTGTAAAAAGGTACATACACATTTATATAATAATAAACGGAGAAGTACAACCTTATAATTTGGTATCCAAGCAACAACTGGCCACTGATTCCCATTTTTCATTACAGTATTATTTAAAACTCTTTAATGTATAATTTCGAGATAATTTTTTATTAGAATTATAAAATTATTACAATTGATCTTAAAAGGTTTTTCAACATAGATTCTGAGTCTTACAGCTTTGCCTCTCATTCATAACATCTCAATCATTCCCAACAGTATTAACTAGAAAAAGAAAAGCTCTTATACAATGAAACGTTTATAAATTAGCCCAGTTGATGTGATGCCTCAAAGATTACTGTCACTTTTCGTAAGATCTTATTATCTGTAAATATTAACCATAACTATGAGGTTTTTTAAAGCCTTATATGTAAGATTCTACTAACAATTTAAATACAATTGTTCATGTAATCACATACATTAGATTTTAGACGATTGTTAGGGATGTCACATGAAAAAAATTATTTTTTCAATCTACAATGAGAAAAGACTTTGTTGCAAAAATTAATATATTCGTAACATAATTATTTTAAAGTATTAGTCATTGCTGTAAAAAAGTTAAATATAATTTTAAAATTTTGATGTGACTCAGTAAAAATACGTAGGCCCTATTAATGTATTTTATTGCAATAGTCACAGAGAATGTTTTCAACAGATATTTGTAATTCTTTAGAGAATGCTATTTATAGTAATTTTACGCCTAAATAATCCTGCAATGTACGAGACAAAGATTCAATTTAACAGTAGTATTCACTTTCAAAAAGACCAGAGGGCTCGAAGACAAAGCTAACATTCTAAAGTTACTGAAACATGCTCATTTTATGAGGCAGTGAACAGAAATATAAGCTTACTGAGAATTTCTTATTACATTATTGATAATATCCTAAGAACACAAATATTCGTGATGCTCAACATCGTCATACTGTTTTAATTAGTAAGTACGCTTTCAATACCATATTCAATAATACTTACAGTTTTTTAGTTGGAAGTTTGAGCAGAAGTATTTCAGAACTTTGACTGACCAAAAACCACACTCTTTTGTCTGTCATACAAGTATGATGCGTGTAGAGCAGAAAAGATCACTACTTTGGTGCTTCTAAAGTATATGAATTTATGATGGCTGACAAAATCTTATGACATAACCAACTTTTATGGATAACTTTTGAATCCTATAATAAATATGGAAATATTTCTTTTTTCTATGACTCCTATTTTTCAAGATATTTCATAAAAACAAAAAGTTTCTTCCTGTTAAATTTTGCACTCATAAAATGGTGTTTTAACAATCAAACTCAAAATATATCACGTGTAATCAGATTTCTGTTGAGTTGGCAAACCCATCATTAGTTATGCCATAAGTCACAGGTTTTTCAATACTTTACGTTACCGTACGATCTTACATTATACTAGTATGCTAAGAAATGTACCTGTGGTGGCTGTAATTTAGCATTACTATAGCATTTTTTAAGGATTTTAATAAGAACTTGAACTAACAAAGACATTGTGCTACGATAAAGCATTAGGGCACAAGATTTGAAATAATATCTTAAGGAAAAATTTAGCAGCAATATGAAAGCTAAGTTTCTACCTTAGTTTTTGTTGCGTATGCAGACTTTACTCACTCTAACCGTGAAGTAAAGAATGTAAGATTACTAAGCGGTTATGTGTATCAGAAAATCTCGATAAAGATTTTCAGATTCATAGCCTGTAAGTTTTTATACGCACCCCTTGTTCTATTAGTATTATACACATTTTTCTAAGAAAGTTGCGTACTACTACATACGGCAAAAAATCCAAATTTATCCAACCTAAAAGTTTAAAGAACTTTGTAGGTTTTATTTCTTAAAAATTTTAAGTTTAAAGAGCTATTCTTAAACAAACTTTTTTCCTAAAAATTTAATCCTCAATAACGCAGCAGTCTTTTCTGACTTAAGGTTTGTTAGTTTCGTAAATTTTGGTCCAAATTAAGTGTCTAATATTGACAACTTTGTAGTTATGCCACTGAAATCTCAGTCACTCATTCTTATACGATAAAAAGACTTAAATAAATTTTCTACAATGAATTGAGCTTTAACACATTTTCTGACAATTTACAGGAGAAAAATGAAAAAAAACAAATTCAAAGAAATCCATGATACTAATACAAGTATGAACGAAAACCGTCTCCAAACTACAATAAACAATACTTGCGGCAATACCAATTTTTTAAGAACTAGTACAAAATTTAGAAAATAATATTGTTACTGCTGATCTTTTACGCTCATTTATTAAAAATGGATATACGGAGTCCTGGCAAGGTAAAGCTAGTACAAAAAGCCTATTGAAATTCTGTAGGAAGATAAAAAAAAATGTATGGAATGTATTGCAATCAAAAATAATTTTAACTTTCATTAATACGTTAATTTCTTTTGTTTAATAGTTATAATTATGTATAAAAATTACTCTTTATATCAATTGTACAGGTCTCTCGAAAAAAGTAAGCTTGTAGACTTATTTTTTTAAAACAAACGATTGAAACAATATTTTTTATCTTTTAAACAAAGCTCATGAACAAGATAGGAATCATTATAAATCAATTTAAATGATTGATAAAATGGGCAACCTAAAACTAAAAGTACAAAAATTGATAACGCTCACAACTCTACTAGCTCTTTGGTAAATGTAAAAGCCTTAAATAATTTAAAGGATGTAACACATAGCACAAGTTTGAACTACCATTATGCTGAATCAGAAGCAAAAGTTAAATTTAAAGAATAGAAAAAATATGAATTTTACGACGAGTTTGGTCGTAAGCTATCATAATACATAGTACACCTGACAAAATGGCTTGGAATAAAGTCAGAAGCACTGGTAAAAACTTTGGAAGTATATGAGTAGACAACAATTTCAACCTCATTGAATAAATTTTTAATAATCTTCTTATCATAATCTGCTCTTGCTAAGCGGGATGTACCAAATATTGACTCCACTCTGATGTGTGATTTCTCACCACAGACATGGGCTCAAGTGCAGTGTGTATCCTTTCAGCAAGCTAATTCGTCTTCCCCCGCTTTACACATACTCATCTAACTGTTAAAGCATAAGAATTCTTGTGATTTGAAGGGTAAAAGCTGCAATAAACTGGTTGACATTATTGAGACTCCTGCATCAACCTCGGTACATCAAGATAATTCAATTATTGTACTACATTTGCAATACGTGTTGGGTTTAACTTCCATCTCATAACTTTAGGCAGCAAAAGCCATGGATCCTGTTATTTCATCTAAAGACATTTTTTAAAATTCGCCACGGTAAAATCAGTAATTTATGTTCTTATTAAATTTATTATTTTATAAAACAATTCAAAAAGTTTATAATTATAAAAATGCTCTTAAGTTATCCACAAAAACTGATCTTTTTGTACAGGATAGTTATTTGACAATTAACAAAAGATCTGACTAAGAAGCCTTCAGTGCAAAGTAACGGCGAATAAAAATATTCTTAACTTACAGTAGCATTTAAGTAGTAGCTAGAAAATCATTTTTATTAATAACGTATATTTTAGGAATTGGAAGCGTCTCAACTAAGTTTTGTTTTAAAGATTAGGCTGCCGCACGGAAAATTCCGTCAAGGCTTCAGAGAATCTGGGGAGAGGCTGTGGTCATGACGTAGATCTCTATATTGACGTGCGATTGGTTACGCATCACAGCGGGATCGGCAATCGCGATTACGTGGAAGAGGGATAATGATGAGTAGATGAAGGCCGAGGTCAACTAAGAGATTGAAAAAGGGAGAAAAGGCAGTTTTCATATTTAGGTTGAAAAAGAAAGAACTAAAAGCGCAAGTAAAGTAAGCGAATTCCTTAATGGCTTGAGATAGCGTAAGTTGCAAGACTTTTAAGAATTGGGACGTAAAACCATCGGTTGCATTATATACCAATCAAAAGGTGGCCTCGACTCCACTCAACAAGCAACTTGGGGACGTTCGCTCGTGGCAGTTTTCTTGGTGTCGCTCATATTTCCATCGTACTGTTCTGTGTTCGATCGCTTGATACTTTGGCTCCTGTGGTTCCTTTCTCTCTTGCACCGCTTTTTCGCTTGTTTTTTACATCAGTAGTAGATGTTTATTTTATTTAAAATCTACTAGCCAGTTGCAAATTTTCTTTAATATTATTTAAAAATAGTTAAAATTTTATTCTATTACAAGCCTTTTGAGACCTTCTCCTTGGCCTACTGTTTCCAAAGTTACTTAATTTTAATCAAGTTAAGCCACATAGCGTGCATTTTATATTAAAAAATTACATGTGACAAAGTGATTTGAGAATTCAGCTGTAACTTTAGCGGGTTCATTGCAAATGTGTTACTCAATTGATTTTCATGGAACTTGATCGTCGTGAGCATAAAATAACCTTTTTTTATAGTTCGATAAAATATTTGATAATTCTTTTACTACGAGAATCAAATGATAAGAAAAGAGAATACGGCATACTGATTTGTTTCATTTTAGTTTTATATGATCCCGATTAAATTTTTAATTTTCACGATGTTACAAGATGAAGCCTACTCAATTGGTTTCATTTTACAGTAAGATACAATTTTTGTTAATTCCTTAATTGCAAGGATCGAATAATCAGCCAAGGAAGTACGGCATATTGATTTGTATAATTTTAGTCTTCTTTGATCTCAATTTTATTTTTTATCTTTGCGTTGTAAGCCTATTCGAAATAGTTGACTCTAACGTAATCCGTCGCTTGATAGACGCATACTTAAGCGTGTCGTTTGTGTGCATACCCCGTAAACTTCCGAGTCATTGAGACAACGACACTTGTTTTGGTCGAGGTGATTTGGGAGAGCATGATCGTATTATTGTTTTGGGATTATCCAATTAACTTGTGGCTTAACGCTTACACGATTATTACTTGGGGTATCTATATGGGGGATTCCCACGTGCGTTGGATGAAACTGTAAACGTATTGTGATAAAAAAAGAAAAAAATTGTTATATCACATTAAGATCAGATTTCATCGATGATACATAAATTAATAGATATTAATAACATATGTTCAGCTATCTTTTGTATCAAGCCATTATTTTCGCCTCTACCCTGCTTCGATCCTCTATGTCCATGAATAGTTTAAACTTAGAAACCTTACTAAAGAAATAACGTTTGTGCAGAATATCTAATTATAATGCTTTAAAACAAATTAAAAATATTTTTAATGTTACTCAATTTCATAAAGAAAAAGAAAATTTTCCGTTAAAAAAACGGCCTGGTTGCGTGGTAGACAAGTTCATAAAAGAGTTATAAAATAATTATAAATAAGAAAAAATCAAAGAACAGAAAATTTTACTTACTTAACATAAAAGACAGAAAATTAAGAATACTAAGCACGTAGTATTGCTCCTTCTGAGAAGCTTCAGCACAGATGAGTAGAGAGATTGCTAACGGCAATGCTATGATGCGAGATGACTTTTTGGCATTGATCGGAGCGCCCCGCCATGGCCAGCCATCGAACCGCGCACACATCTTACTACTCGTATCGAACAGCGTACGCCTACGAGAAGAAAAGTGGATTCGCGTGAAAATGATCATATAGGCGCACATTTTGGAGAGACAAGGAAGGGGTATACCAAATGTGTCCACGAGGAGAGGAGTGAAAATGTTGACTATAGCTATGTATCTGAGCGCACAGCCAAAGCAAGCGACGTACGAGTTTTTCTCTTTTGACTGCAACCGAGTATAACGTATATATATTGTAAGATTTCTTATATATTTTATATAAATCAATAAAATTTACTGTATAAAAATGGTTAATTTATATATCGCCATCAATCCGTACTCACCGTGTNAAATGACTTTGAAAATAAATCATGGAATCTAAGCTCTGACGAACTGAAAAGTAATAGAATGAATGTAGAATAATTCTTAGATGTTTCAGTGAAGTAATGCTATTTGCTAATGTTATATAAAAAGCTAATTATTCACACTATAAAAGTCAAATATTGTTTTTATCAGCGTCTGCCTACTGTTAATTACTGAATGCTGAAATTTTTTATCAGAAAAAAATATTTAGTAAACAAAACCCTGAACAATGTAAAAATTTTCAAATTATTTTAGTATCTCGAATGAAATATAAAACAACTTTTTTATTTTAGACTGCAAAAATAATAGTTATAAATAAAATATTTTGATCAATTAGTAACAAAAATCATTTGGCAAGTTCTGGAGACATTACAGGTTTTTCAAAAATCTGTTGTTTTTTTTTAAATAAGAAAGAGAAGCCTCAATAACTCATAAGGACTAGAATAATAACGTTTTTTAATGCTGCAAATCATTATAAAAATTTAACGATTTTTTAGAAAATTCAAGAAAGGCAGTTATACTTTTAATAATAATCGTCAGGTCAGTGGAAAAGTCTTTTAAGAAATAAAGGCAAGAAAGAGTCTTCTAAAACTCAATGGGTTTATATTAATTTTTCAGATTTTTTGGCTAAGAGAGCATTTTGAAATTGAATGCCAAGAAAGAGACTTATTTTAATAAAACTTTTTCTTCGATTTTAGGTTGGTAATACGTGTATGCCTATACATACTTAATAAAACATTAATTAATAACAAACTTCAAATAACAGATCATACGAGGGGTCTACTGGCTAATGATTTAACTAATCAAGCATTAATTGATAACGCAAGTGCCACTCGCTTGATAACACAAGAAACGTAACGGCTACTTTTTCGATTAATAAAGTATTAATTACTAGTACCAGTGCCTATCACTAGGTAGAATGTAGGACTCATTAAAAAATGATTTAGCTAATAAATTAATAATAATGAGTAATAAGGTTGCTCGTAAGCTTCTTTTGTTATTAAGTCTTTGGTGTTTCTATTATTAATTCATGCTTTGTTAATTAACAACGTGTTTAACACCCCATTCCATCAAGTGACTAACGTTTACGTTATTTGATAATAACTTATAAGTTACATGTATTGCTAACTTAAACCTGGAGGAAAAAAAATTTTATTAGAGAAGGCTGTCTCTTGCCTTCGACTCTGAAAAAACTTTTTTTTTTGCAGACTCGTGCTGACTAGAAGTTGTATTGCGTAAATTTTACATCAGGCCAGGTTAAGACTTAATATCACGTGATAATAACATACTAATTGTATGTTTCATGGCAACTAAGGTCTAGAAGTTACGGAGTATGATCTCTGACGAATTATTCAGAGTTGAAAAATTGAAAGATATCAAAAAAAAGTACTGTATCTGTAAATTTATTTAATAATAAAACATAAGCACAATTTAACTTTCGTCCATAAGAGCTTGTACTATGGTATGATTGTTATCAATTCAAAAATCTTTAGTACAAAGTCTTGGAAAACTCCACACAGTTTTTAGATTTTAAACAGTTTTTGTTAAATGACTTATTACTTTAGCTGTAATTTAAAAAAACCAGTTAATCTCCTTTAATTATTTAAAAAAGGTTATTTCAAAATTTAGGGTTTTGTTCAACTCTTAACGTTTGTTATATTCAAACAATCGTAGAAGATCTTTAAAAACAAGTCAACCGACATTAATATTTCGTTGCTATGATGAGCATTAGGACGTAAAAATGATAACCTTTGATCAAAAAAATCTGTTAAGTGCATCCAAATGTTTATCATGTAAAAGTAAAATTGCTATCGTTCTGGATACTATTTTATTAACTATAAAAGTTATTAATTTCTATTAATTTTAATCTTTTAACAAATATTTAATTTTCCATATCGAGCGCAGTCTCTATTTCATACTTCTTGCTTCATAGTACCCACTCCCATTTGCTAAGTAGCTACTCCTAGCTTTTAGAAAACATTGCAAGAACCAAAGTAGCCTCTATAGTGTATAAAAAGGGCTGCGTGATGATCCAAAAGCATTCACCCGGATCACCTGATCTAAGCTTAACGAGACCTACGCTATGGCAGTGAATGAAGTACTACTTATAGCAATAAGTACAAACGTATAATACCACGCCAAACTCAGTGTATCGACTATCTTATTTTACCTACTCTTGCCAGCCACTGTCTGCACTTCTTGAAGCTATTAAGAAACGACTGATAGAAGCAGACAAATACAATGGTTACGGACTCTTTTTGACTGCTGCAAATCACCACTTATTAACTCACCAACAGCACTTACTGTTGCTTGATCTTGTTAGTCGACCTAACTTCCTCGAAGACAACTGCCACCGCCTCATAACTCCCCCTCGCTGTTTAAAACCACCCACCCCCACCAGGCAGTTTTATCATAATTATTTAAAGAAAACAAAAAACTTTAAAGCATGTGCGAAAAAAAGTGTAGCTATTTCATGCTGTATTAAATGGAATAATGATGGGAGTGCGACTAAGATTATAAATTAAAAAATTTTTCTAGTGATCTTAATTAGATACACAACCCTAATACATCATTTAAAATCACTGCAAGAAATGTGAGCATATAAAGAACTAGAATAAGAAAGAGCAATAATACACGACAAAGAGTATTTATACTACCTACCTACACATGGTTGATACATATTTTTTACAATACGCTCATTTGTATTACTTCCTCTGTCTCTCTGTATCTTTTCAGATACCTGTGCGTAGTTGCGCAGGTGCGCGAACTTCCTTGGGTCTCAAATAAAGACGGGTTATCATGAAGATTGAGTGAATACAATTAGAAGACCCCGGACAAACTTTGCGAAATAGTCAAATATTTATATTTTAAAATAACCTGTAATGTACGATAGTATAGGTGAGACTCTGTGCTTTCTCTCCTCAAATCTGGTAACGAGGGGCCCTAGGGCCAAGGGAAGAGAAGCGCGAGCAAGGAGAGAGTCGATCGAGTGAGTACACGATCAGCTTGCGAAGGAAACACACGCTTTACCTTGCCTATGATTACAGTATCTTGAATAAAGGTCCTTGAAATAATAACTGTTAATCATTCTCGGAAAGCACCTCCTTACCAATATCTTACTTACGTAACAGTTTTGGTGCTAAGTGTGGGGTACGGTTAGAGTTGAGTTTTTTTTACTTTCATTGTACTCGTTTCAAAAAAAATTTCGCCGAGAAGCATACATAGTGCAGTGCTGCGAGAATATGATTTGATTAGAAGCAACAGGACCAGTTGACAAGCAGTGACGACAGCAGCCCGGAAGCCAGTAGGACTAGAGTAACAATTGCTGATAACCACAGAATCTAAAAGACAAAAGGCAAGGGAAATCGTCCTAGAAATCTTATTCTTATTGGTGTGCATATCGACTAGCACGTGAGTACATATTTAATTAAATTAATTGTATTTCTTACTCCCAAGGCAAAATAGGAGAGGCACTAATTAGGTAAAGATAAGAGCGTTGGATCTTCATTTTTTTATTCTTGATTAAAACATATTATTTATCTGCCGAACTTATATGTTTTATATAAATAAATTTATTTTTTTGTACGCTCCCCCTTTTAGAGTACTTCTTATAAAGCGCAAAACATAAATCACGTGATTAAATAGACTCAAAACGCAATAGATTAGTAGAATTTTTGTGGGGAAAACGATTTACGTGATAAAATAATTCTATATTAGGAAGAAAAATCAGTGACTCATAACTCAAAAACTCGACGAGTCGGTCGAAAACAGGAAACAGCAAAGACCAGAGGGGAGAGAGAACAGCATCTTTAAAAGAGGATAAGTGTCATAAATCAAGGTGGTCACCAGAAACAGGTAAACTCTCTACCCTCTGTTATCTCTTAGCAGCCGAGTCCAGGTGGAAAGGACCAAATTTCAAAAACCCGAGAATTAACATCTTAGAGTGAGCCAAATTTTTCAAATAAGAACAGGATGTGTTGTGTGAGCAAAACAGATACACTTAAGAAAAGCAAAATCACAGACACAGCAAACATGTCTCTTTCATGGAGTACCAACTATGATGTTGCGAATAATATGGACAAAGTACAAAACGATAGGGTGGAGATATGTGGTATATTTAATAGAAAAGATTAAAGAGAAGACACAGAACAGCAAATGCTAGAATTAGAATTAGAACCAACTGGGGGCGAAAAATAAGATGCATTGTTGGAGGAAACTAGAGCAATGGTAATGGGGATCTTTGCTTCAATGAAGGCGAAAGTAAAGAAGAACCAGAAAAAAATAGTCCACCCAACAGGCAAAGCAACTACAACAATAAATGAAACTGCGTCAACGGGAAACAAAAACAAAGGGGATGAATTGAATAATAAATGGGGAGATAGACTAGATAGAGACAAAGAAATAAAGCCGTATGAAACGGATAAGACAAATCAGAATTGGGAAACTACAGAAATTTTTGCGACCCAGGCGAAAGAAAGGGGCCCACAAAGAACACCAGGGGATACAGATATTTTTGGGTGGCCTACCTCGCCGGCCATACATGATGACTGGAGGGGCATGAAGAGCACATTATTAAAAAACGATAAAAGACTTCACCTGGAGAGCTGAATCAGAGAGATTAGCGAAGAACTAGAATGGATGTAAAAGGTGGCTTTTGCATCGGTGGCTTGCCCCACGTATAGAAACCAACCCACTTGAACTGTCCCACAATCACTCAAACAAAGGCAGTGAGATGATATATTTCTACACTTACAACCAGGTGAGAAGAGAGCCTATATGGGTCCCAACGAGAATGGCACACGAAGACCACTACAAAATATTCTGCCGGCACTCTGCCATATGACGAGCCACATCTCGTTCTTCGACGGGGACCCAATCAACCTACCACCGTTTGGGAGAATGCTGCAAATGGTTGCACGTTAAATAGGGCCAGAGAGCGAATTATTTTTTTTGAACACCCTCGCCAACAGACTCATAGGTAAAGCAGCCAAGAATTTCGTGCCAAGACTGGCCCAGTTTGAAACGGTGCAAGAATTTCTCCAGGAACTTTCGAACAGGTACGGAAGCATAAGCAACTCAGATACCTTAATGGCAAGGCTAAAATTAATCAAGCAGCAAAACAACGAGTCAATAGAAGACTATGGCGGGAGAGTGCAACATTTGTATAATAGACTGACAATGCTACACGATTCAAACCCAAACCTATTGCTTATCCAAAAACAAGTGCTGAAGAAAGCGTGATAGCTGAGGCAGAGAAACAATTCACTTATGGTCTACACCCAATATTTAGTTGTAAAATTACTAGTCTAAACCCGAGGACCCTTTGTAAAGCAATCATAGAGGCATCGAAAATTGAGAGCGACCTTAGTTTACGGGACACAGTACCGATATGTGCACTGCCCATATACAATAAGACAACAATCGAATGGAGGCCACTAGTAAATCTGGCAAGAAAAAAAGAGAATACAGCAGAAAACACTAATGAGGTACAAGGCGCCACAGTGGCAAACGAAGAACGCTGTATATATTGCGACGGCCAAACCGGGCATTTAGTTGAGAAATGCTGAAAACTGCTAGCGGTGATAAACAAGAGAAAAACTTCAAGAGATAACGGGAGGGAACCAAAGGGAAATTGCAATTACTGTTAGAGACCAGGACATTATGCGAGAGACTGCCGCTCACACAAGCAAGACAGAGATGAAGCAGAGATACAGCAAAACGAGGGGCATAACCAACCCATAGACAACACCAATACAAACAGAAACGCCTATAACTACGGAAACGAAAATGATAATTCTCACACCAATAATTAAAATAATTATAACAAGGGCTACAACAATGGCCCAATGGAATCTTTTAATGGGAATAATAATAACTATAGCAGGAAGAACCTTTACAATAACAGAAATAACAACTACAATGACAGGAATGAAAACTTTAATGATAATAATTACAATAATTATTACAGGGTTTATAACAATGGCGCAACAGAGGTCTACAATAGAAACAATAATTACAATGATAGGTATAATAATAACAATCCCAGAAACAATAATTATACGGCAATCAGGGCAATGGGTACTCATACAATAACTATTGCAGGGACACATCCAACTGTTATGGAAATGGTTTGTTAGTATATATCAGTGCCTTCCGGTGAATTTGGAAATTCAAAGTGATCGGTGATCCGTTGGAGGTGAAATGTGAGAAAATAAATAAATACAAGTAAAGTGTATTTAAATTTTCTTGCGTTGATTTATTAATGCGCAGCGTTTCGCTGACAATGTGCGTCAGCCTCATCAGGCTACAAAATTAAAATTAAAAACACACAATGAGTTATCTGGAAGGCTCAAACGCAAAATACAATAAATTTTGATGTAAATTGTTACCGCAGGTATGGGAGAATTTGTAAGTTTGGTTGACTTACTCGTCACCTGTCGTGCTATCGACTGACAATAAATTACAACAACAAGCCAGCGGTTATATAGGTGGAGCTGCAAAGGTAGACGGTAAAGGGCGATGAACTCGACCTGTTATGGAAATAATTAAACAAATCAGGACAGTAGGGACGGCTATAATAGAAACTTTATAAGACCGGGGCCACCACAAGATAGGGGACCACCACAGTAAAGAAACGGCGAAAACGGCCCTGATAATAGGAGAGACGGATCGGCTGCTTTAAACTCCCATGATGTTCAGCGTGATCCCCAAACGCTGAGCATAAACTAGAGAGAGAGAGAGAGAGATGAAAAAAAGCGTGTCCAGCGAAGAAAAAGGTGCAAGAGAGAAGCTGCAAAAGGCGGAGCAAGAAGAAGTTGAGGTAGAGATGCACAACAGTCTGAATACTTACGCAGTGCAGGCAGAAATAGAAAGTAATAAATCAGAGTGCGAAAATACTCCTAGACGATGGAGGGGGGGGGGGGGAAACGCACAAGAAGAATGAGGAGAGCCCGCAAAAAGAGTAAGCAGACAACGGCGTTGGACACACATGTATATAATAATGAACCCAAGCTTTTAGAGCGCGACGAAGAAATAGTGCAGCTGCCTTAAATAGTTATTAAACTCGCGAGAACATGGCACATGCCACCACCGGTTCAGCTATAAGGACCACAGCTAAGGAATGAAAAGACGACTTTTTATGCGGATACTGGTACATAAATTTTGATTATAAAGGTTAATTTTCTAAGCCCTGACATGCTAATAGACAGTAGGTATTGAGTAGCTATTATCGGCGTGACTCACGGAGCACGCAAAACATTGGGCACAGTACAAGCTCAGCTGCACGGATTAGAGTGCACATTACATGTCGTCCCCCATGACTTTCAAATTGACGCGGAAGGAATCATAGGGTGGGATATTTTAAAGCGATACCAGGGGAAATAAGCGCGGCCGAGAATATAATTAAATTGGTTAAAGTAGAGATACCACTGTTAAAGCCAGAGTGTTTTAAAATACCTGCAAAATTGAGACAAATCATCCAGGTGCAAATAAAGAAAAGCATAAATAAAGTAGAAACTGGCTGGATACCTCTGCAAAAGACGAAGGAAGGAGTATTGTTCGGAAATTTTTTAGCCAAAAATATTAATAGAAAAATAGTCGGGGAATGTATTAATGTAAGTGACGAGATAAAATACGTGCCTGTTCCGGAAGTAGAGTAGCTAGATTACAAAAAAATTTATCAGAAGCACTAAGACGTTGAAGGGGGCAATGTTAAAAGCTTGGGGGGAGTAATAATAAGGTTATTTAACTAAGAAACAGGAAGTGATCAAGAAGAAACAGAAAATTTCACAAAAGACGAAGAAGAGTTAGAGAAGCAAAAACGGGTTGACAAAATAATGCAACTCGTAGACACAGCCGGTTGCAACCATAAAGAAGAAGAACATGTAAGAAATCTAATCGAATCAAACCCTTATGTACTTGGCCTTGATGGTGAGCCTCTCAAGGCAACACACCTGATAAAGCACCAAATTATAACGACGTTGGATAAACCCATCGTGGCAAAAAGATTCAGATATCCTCCAGCAACCAGAAACCAAATAAAGACAGAACTAGAGAAAATCCTAAAACAGGGGATAGTGGAACCATCTACCTCCCCGTACAGCTCAAATACCTGAATAGTGGCAAAACAAGTAGAGCCCAACGAAGAGTGCATAAGGCCCCCACCTGAACCACCACCCCCACTGGATCCTTAAAGCAACGGTAAGCTATGGACTAAAGAGAGTACAACGACAATAGCTATAACAATATTAATAATATTAATAACTATGTAAGTAATCTGACGAATTATTCAGAGTTGAAAAATTGAAAGATATCAAAAAAAAGTACTGTATCTGTAAATTTATTTAATAATAAAACATAAGCACAATTTAACNAAGAAGAAGAGGATGAGCGCCGGGAGTCGCATGACTGTGTCAGGGGGCGCAGTCCGTAGGACAAGACTTAAAAAGAATTTTTTTCTGTTCTTAAAATATAAAATAGCGAGAGAGTTATGTTAAAGTTTATTGTAAAAAAAAAATAATAATAATAATAATAATAATGACAGAAGAAATACAGAATATAAGAAAAATGAAGCTAGTATACTGACATATTATATTCTATAAGAAGACAGAATTAACAGAAACATACGTGTATAATATATATCGGAAAAAGCGATAGTTTTCATTAGTTCGTGGCCCTCGGACGAGCCACGAATGAGCAACAAATCATACGAAAATAAAATATAAAAAAAGTGATTATTGCGCAACCAACAGATATTCTGACAATTAACCCACCCCCTTGTGCAAAAAGACTATTGATAAAATACGTTCAAAAGTTCAGTTTTCTAAAATTTTCACGGCAACTCGACGCAGCGCAAAAATATGAAAAGAAGAGAGGGATTAATTGGGCTTATGATAAAACTTTTTTTTTGGCAGCCCCCGGACGCGCCGCAAACTTAATATTCACATACGTTAGATTTATATTTGTAAGCAAAAAAAAAACAACTATAATAAGGAGGTACGCATGAACAAAGCGTTAACAACATTAATCAATAGAAATTTGATATAACGTGAATGAAAAAAAAAGCAAAGAGAATGAGGGGCACGTATGGCACTCTCTAGTGAGTAGACGTACCTAATAGGAGTAGAATAAACTCACAGGCCAAATGTACGAATTATAGATGGTAAAGACAAATCAAAAGAAAAAAATACAAGTATAGGTTGACATGTACTTGTTAATTAAAATAATTTTATGCGAGAAGTACACAAAGAAGAGTTAATGTGAAAATAGCAAACGAAAATAAGAATAAGCAAATATTAATTTTGTTTAATACCCAGTTGACTTCATTATTGTAAAAAAAAGAATTTCAGCAATCGTAATAAGGTAAAGAGGAGCATGGAAGATTAATCAAAAATTAATGAAGCAATTTCAGGAAAAATATAACTATTTTTTGAAAAGGCCTACGAGCCCACGTCAAGTATGAGGTATTAAATCTTTCCTTCTTCCTTCCTTCTGTTGTTCTCCATAAGAAACAATCCCACTTCTACCATCATAATATGCTGACAATCATAAAACCTGAAACATCACACATAATCGTCACGGGATATAGAATTGACTGCCATGTCTAAAATAACGAATAGCCTGTTCGTCAGACTGTCCACCTCAAAAGGAATAATCAAACCCAACCAGCGTGTGGCAGTATTTCCTCAGGACTTGGCCGTTGAAGGACAGCTGGAAGGCCCTTGTGGGATCCTGGAACACCTCCGGGACAACAATACCATGTTACCAGCTAACTCTCGTTTAAACAGTGGCATCGATACTGGAAAGAAGGCATAGAGATCTACAACAACCAAAAAAAAAGCAAAAATGCTTGTAATCATTAAAGCCACTACCTACACAACAACATTGTGCATTAGTGCACGCAGAATTCTCCTGCAGAATTCGTCCATGAGGACAGCACACAGAGATTCTCGTGGTGCGAAAAATCATTTTGTCACATGAGCAGTGTCGAAGCTTAGTTTCGGAAACTCAGACAACGGCGCGAACACCTTAGAAAGCGCACTTTCTCCAGAGACCAAAAGAAAAAAAAAAGAAAAAAAAAGAAAGTAGAAGTTTTGTTTTTCAGGGGAAAAACAGCGAAAGAGCAACGAACGAAATCATCAAATGCGTCTATGGCGTGGCGTTAAGAGTAAAAGCAAACAAGAAATATACATATAATCCCTATCCTAAATCTTATGATGTTAAAGAAGAGAGAGGGAGAAGAGCAGAAAAACATAGTATCGGAAAATGTAAAGATAAAAAACACTAGAAAAATATACGACACAGGTCTTAACATAAGTGCGGAATACACTGCCGTAAAATAATTCCTTTTTTAATGCATACCTCAAAGCTCGTCACTACTAAAATACAATTCAAATGTTAGATAATCGATCGTCAAATTATCTGACTATACAGTCCTCTCGAATATGTTATATGACTTCTAGGCAAGATGGGGCCCACAATATTATAACCAACTGCTTACATACTTAATAACCGACTCACACGCACACCTAGAGCCGATGTGGAATAAGTAATGACAACAGGAAAAGAAAATATTTGCGATAAAAATTTTTGAATCGTACTTACATAAATAAAAATTGTGTGAACAGTAAAATTTGTACAAAAAGGAAAGCAAGATAATTAAAAGATATGTTCATTATCATCTACGTTATATGTAAAGGGAGAGCCACACTCGTAGCTCAACCCTAACTGGATAAAGGAGAAATATAAGAGAAAAATTAAGGTACACGTGGTAACACACTAAGATGAATAGCTAACGATGGGATATAAATAGTGTTAGGAGAAGTATTTACCACAGAGACTAAATCGCGGGCATAAAGGCAGGAGCCAGGGTTGGCAACTAATATCTTACAGCTTTATATATAACAGGATTAATAAATTTGGCATTGGGCTTCTTTTTCTTATGTATAAGTGCCATTCCATCGGGGGGCCCTACTACTGATATGTTATGGAATGTATACAGGTAAACAAAGAGTTCAAGAGGAAGCACGAGAATTGGAAGTAATCGAGACCGCGCCAACCGCAGAGCTTGGAGCAGAAAGGAGACTGCAACCCTCTATACGAATACTAAGGCGCAGTCCAAGGGACAATACTAAGAAGGAATTTTTCTGTTTTCTAAATATGGAACATCGGGAAATTTGTTTCAAGTTTAAAAAAAAAGAGCCACATTCATGACGATTTTAGCTATAACAACAATAACAATAAAGATGATAAGAACAATAACAATAGTAATAAGAAGAAGAGGATGAGCGCCGGGAGTCGCATGACTGTGTCAGGGGGCGCAGTCCGTAGGACAAGACTTAAAAAGAATTTTTTTCTGTTCTTAAAATATAAAATAGCGAGAGAGTTATGTTAAAGTTTATTGTAAAAAAAAAATAATAATAATAATAAGAAAAGGTAATTGTAGCTATAATAGTAATTATAATAATAAGGATGAGCAGACGAAAGTGAGCGCTGGGAGTCGGTCAACTATATAGGGGGGCGGAGTCCGTAGGAAAAGATCCGAAAGGTTTTTTTTTCCACTTAAATACTAGTGATAAGAAGTTTGTACGGAATTTTTTTTGGTAAATAAACGCACGCGAAAGTTAAAATGGTAACTACATTGTGAAACAACACCTAATGTAAAGTAGTATAAAGCAAATGCCCACCTCATGGCAATTTTGTACATAATTGTAATACAAGGCAAAGCACATACACAAACAATATTGTGACACACTTGACACACGATGAGAAGAAATTGAATAATTGGAAGAGAAAGATATTGATGCAAAGAGAACAGTGGTTTCCTGTACTTGAATGGAAGAATGAGTGTAAAATATCAAACTTCATAAACAACATCAACAACAGAACACAAAACAGCACACACACATAAGATTGCAAACTAGCATACAGATTCTACATAAAGTAAAAAGTCAGCGTCGTCGAGGACAACGACGTCGTACTCTCGGACGTGTAACGTACGAAAATGTAGATGAGACTATGTGCTCCCTCTCCTCAAATCTCGTAACGAGGGGCCCTAGGGCCAAGGGAAGGGAAGCGCGAGCAAGAAGAGAGTCGATTGGGGGAGTACACAACGAGCTTTCTAAGAAAACACACGCGCTACCTTGCCTATAATTACAGTATCTTGAATAAATGTCCTTGAAATAATAAGTGTTAATCATTCTTGCGAAGCACCTTCTTACCAATATCTTTTCTACGTAACAAACCGTTTAAGGAATTTATTTATTTTTAGGAAAAAATTATTCCTTAGTCTGAAATTAATTCATCATTTGCTAGAAGCACTAAATATTAAAAAAAGCAATAAAAATTGCCTACTTGTATAAGTACAATAGCGAAAGAAAGCGAGTGCAGCAGCAGACGATTAATAGCTCTCCTTATCTTACTCACGCTTACAGGTACTACCAAAATGGCTTTTTTATTTTTTTCTTAACATTTTGCGCTTGTCAAAACAGAATAAATAGTGCTTATGGAAGATAAATTTGTTACCCTTTACACTGGAAATTTTTTTTTTTTTTCTGTATCAGAAACCGTTACAAGATATTATCAAAATGAGCTCTAAAACCTAATTACAGTATTATTAGACCCTTTAAAAATAGTAATAACTATTTTATGTGAAACCAGTGGGCTGAATTACATATCTCTAATATAAAAAAAGCCTACTTATTAACCAATTTTTTAATTTAGAAGTTTATCGATTGGTGGTCATAAGTTATCAGAACACAGATCGAATCGATGTGCTGGATAGCTCAATTGACAAAGTCTCTGACTACCGATCCGAACGATGTTTCATTTAAAAATTTAAAAATTTTATTTACACATATATTATACGTAATTAATATAGTACAAAATTAATATTTAATTAAATATATAGTAGTTGCGGTGGTACAACGGGAGAGTTGCAGTTCCGTCGATCTTTAAGGTTAAGCTGCATTTGGCGTGGTTAGTACTTGGATGGGTGATCGTCTTGTTACCATTCAAGTCTCACCCTATCGCATGTGCTCTTGATTCTTGAAGGTCGATTGACTGTTTCTCTGATGCTTCGTCTACGTGATTATAGGTGTATATAAACATCTGGTCATAACTCAGGTGCAACAATGGCTAAGTAACACTGTGCTTGTGTAAAAAAATGCCATGTCTGAGCCTACGGGCGATGATGAATAAAAAAAAAAAAATTATTTATATACTTCTGTACAGCTAAATCCATGGGTAGTACACTTTACCAAAAAAAGCTATATATACACGATGATATAGTTATCGTTACAGTGTATATGTATATACAGGTACAAGTTTCACTAGATGAACGTGTATATATAGAGAAAGAGAAAGAAGGCAGACCCAGTGGTGGGGTGAACAGCAATGAAGCAGCGGACCCAACTTTTTGTTGCAAATTTCTTCTCACGTGGCTGTTAACTGCACGCCAGAAGATGTTTTACATCAAAAAGTAATTTCTCAACTTTTTTACTAAGTAAAATTAATCTACGAATGAGGTTGATTTTTTTACGTATTGAAATCACAATCTGCTTGAAAAAAATCAAGAAATTGTCATAACATCTTAAAAAGGTTTCTCCTGAGCTACTATAACAAAAAAAAAGTAACATTTCTAAGTATTAAATCATTGGAACTGGTCATAAGGTTTCTGAGATATAAGTAAAATGACACTCACAAAGGCATGCTTACGAGTATGCCAAAAAAGTTATATATTTCTTACTAATCGTTTATCTTACTTGTCCATGTCTCTATTGCTTTAAATAATACCTCTTCTTAAAAAAGTACAATGTATTAACTATCTTCGAATAGTGACGTGCTGACAGCATCCAAGTACAAAGCACAAATTTTTTTTTAATTAAAAGAGGGCTATTATAAAAATTTGCTGGTAACAATTATTATCGATATAAATAAGACTAAAGTAAATCTTTTTGTGCCTCTGGCTGTTTTCTCTCGTAAACTGGATGTACATAATTTCTTGGAAGTCTAGAAAAGGCTTAAACTGTATTCACATCCTAAAAAATCATGTGTTCAGTAGTTAAAGAGTCTTAAACGAGCCTGTCAAACGAGAACTATTGACGTGATAAACTATTTGTTTATAAAAAGTGGCAAAAGCCACAGCTGTCTTAGCTATCCAAACTTCGGACGTGATTTAGTTCGAAGTCACACATGTTCATTGATAACTTGGGAGGTGGGCTGTCAGTTCATAGAGATAAAGTATGGTAAATAAGAATAATACATTTAAATTTTGATAATTATTGCCATATTCCCGCGTAAGAAGAATAGAGTTTAAAAAACGTAAAAAAAAGTTTCTGTGTTCTTGTTCTAAAAAACTTTTTTCAAAAGTTTTTTTTTGAGACAAAGGTAAACATGGTCAGAACTTAAAATACAAGTTTAAAAAAAGTTTCTCCGAACTTTGTAAAAAATTTTTTTCTAAATTTAATAAATTTTTTTGGCTTTCCGTGAACTAACTTTGTCTAAGTTATAAGCAAATGTATCTAAAAAAAAAGTTAAATAAAATTTTATAT
>NW_019384257.1:1553163-1576509 GCF_000648655.2 Copidosoma floridanum | reverse complement strand
TCACAGAAAGTTTTAGCAAATAAAAATAGTATTTTTTCATATCTTTTTATTTTTTTCTCTTTCCAGATTATTCAACTTTGTTGTTAACTCCAATTTGTGTTCAATATTTATACAAAAACATGCATTTCTGATATTTTTAATTTGAACAGCAATCAACCCATTAGTTCTTTGAAAATCGAAAGTGTACGTAACATAATCATTTAGTTCATGAGAATAGAAAGCTTTTTCAACAACGCCCTTTCTTACAACAGCATAACTCTTACATTCTTTTGTGCAATTTTTGCAATTAGAAAAACGTTGGCATTCACAGGCAAGAATAAAATTCTCTAATAACCCATAATTATTATTATCATTAAAAATTAATATACCACAAGAAGAAAATGTTTTTTTTTCGAAACATATCCATTAGTTTCATAATAAAGTCCCAAACTCAATAATCTATTAAGCTTATAACACTTATTATAATCAAACGGGATATTTCTCCTACTTAAAAAATTAAAAACATCCTCTGAAACAGCTTTATTTACTGTACCTACCACATACATGTCAGCCAATTTTATTCAATTTGCGTCTATGTGTGCCCCTTTTTTTAATACTTTTGCAATTATAATGAACATCAGTTTCATCTTCTAACAGTTTTTCTTTTATTTCTGTAAAATGTAGATGTGTTATAATACAAGAGCAAATTTAAAGCTCAGAACTGTTTGAACCATAAACATACTTTTTTAAAATTCCATTCAAATTATCAAAAGGGAAACAAGTCATAACCCAGAGGGGACCAAATTTTTCTACCTCACTAACTAAGTGAAGTAACAAATGCACAGTACACGTAATGCTCTTTGGTTCGTACAAGTTTTCAAATTGTCTTACAAATTCTGATAACAAATTTTTTGCATCATCTATGATTTTTTGGCTTATACAAGAAGCATTTAACAGACTGATTCCGAAAACGAATAAAATGAAATGTTAAAAATTTTTTTTTGACATTATTCCTTTTGACAGAGGCAGACTATACGCTAGTTAAAATAATTCTAATTCTAATGCTTTCCAATATTTATAATCATTTATTTGTCTAGGAATACTTTGAATGAACGATGGCATTTGAATTGCTTTTATTCTAGTATTAATCATATCAATGTAAGCATATAGGAAAGAAGGATGCGTGCGACTTGTCTCATCGAACCAGTAAAACATAACTTCTTTCATGATCCCTTGGAACACGCAATGCATCCTGTCAATTGCCGTTGATTTAACATAAATTTTGACATGTAAGCTTAATGGAAAAGGGCCTTTTATTCTTATACAAGTGAGCTTGTTTTGCAAGTATTTTTGTCTTCTCTGTAGTCCTACAATTTAAGTTTTCAACAAATGGGTGCGTCTGCACATTCTCAACCCTTACAGTTTCAATTGTATAGTTTTGACAGCCATTTTTACCATTGTATTGTGTCAGAGGAATAATTATCAGTGGCCCGTGTGATATGCTAGCAAAGGCTTCATTTTTAAACATGAATCGATTTATTACCAAGGGGTGTTTTCAAGTAAACGCCATTGTATGATTTTTTTAAATCGTCTTTGACGACAGATGTAAATAAAACAGGATCAGGTTTCTTCGCACCAACCCAAATTTCAGCAACGATCAAATTTTTTTTTTTTAATTCGGATATTATTGAAAAATTCGTTAATCATTAAATAAAATGGCCAATTACTTAATTTTGAAGATTAAAATATTGGAATGCCATCACTAAGCCATGTAAATGTCACATTCTTGGGATTTTTGGAAAAACTGTCTGGCAAAAATTTGTATATAGAGCTATCAAAAATATCCTCATAATTTGAATCTACCTCTTTTTGTCTCAAAAATCTGTAATTTAAAATTTGATGGAAATCTTCTCTTTTGAAAATCAACTCTAGTTAAAAAATTATAGATATATCTAAATAAAAATATTTTTCTTTCTCACTACAAGTCGGGCAAATGTCTATATGATTTTTAATTTTCAAGTAACAATGTTTACAATAATTATGCCGATTGAGAGGATAGTCTATACTGTCGAAAAATTTTTTCAGTTTGTACACGATTTTGACGTAATTATGCGGCTTAATGCAATGCGAATTTATAAGAGACAATATATCAGCTAAAAGTGATCACGTAATGTTATGACCCGTGAATAACGTAAATATAGAAATAAAACTTTACCCTAATGTTTTTGAGGCTCCAGCGTGAATTGGTTTGTTTAATTTGTCAATTTCTTCGTCATCACTATCACCAATGTCTGATTCTTCACTTTCACTGTTGGTCGTTGTTTCGATTGTATTTGATGAAGGGCTGTGTGTTGAAAAAACTTCACTGTCTTTTGTTAAATCTATTTGTTGATCTAAAAGAGGTAGATCATATTCGTAGGGATTCGTTGCTTGGCGTATCCTCACTGTCACTTGTCTCATACTGGTCAGATTCATCCAAAATTAAGTCACAGAATTAAAAAAATGTTATTTCAACACCGAATAACTTTATAATAAAACTTGTATTCTGCATTGCGTGCATTGCATGGCAGTTGATTAGATCGCCTGTGTCAAGGAACTGGCACCAATTGGATATGTCGCTCACAAGCCACTCGGCACACTGAAATAAATGTAAAAATTGACACATTAGATTTTGAAGTCAGGTATCAAGCCTCTGCCGAGGCCCTGCAAACTCACTGCGACAGAGCCCAAGCTTTGTGTTGCTCACACGTAACTGCTGGCACGGTGGAGCTTGAAGCCGGCTATCACGCCTTTTCCGAGGGCCCGCAAGTACACCTCACCTGTGAATAGATTGGCGTGGATGGGCACACTGAGAGAAAGCTCGAGATTTGTACTGCTCCAATGTATCTGCCGACACGGTGGAGCTTGAAGCCGGCTAGCACGCCTCTGCTGAGGCCCCACAAGCACATAGCTTCGGCAGAAAATGACAAGAAAGGAACATGCAAGTGTGAAAAATTGTTTAAAGTTTCGAATGAAGACATTAAAAAAATCAGCATAATTCTTGAAATTGTACGAACAAAAAAGATAGAGGACAAAGAACCGCAAAAAAGATAATAATATAAAAATCACCTTGACAAACTTCAGCAGTAGCAGCAGCAGCAGCAGCAGCAGATCTCAAAACGATGACAACAATAACCCATTTGACTACAGAAAAAAGCTTGGTACCATTAGGAGAAAAATCATTGACTAGAGTTATGAAGTGGAAGCTCAACATGTACAAGCTATCGTACTTCAAAAAGTCGTAACAAATGGTACGAAAATAATGGATTACATAATTGGCAAGAAAAATTTAAGAAAAATGTCACCAACGGGAAAAAAAGATTGAGAGCCAATACCAGAAGATATTTATGACGATGTTTTTGAATTTGTTACAATGAACACAAAAATAAAGAAAAGAATAAATATAACAGAATATCGACGAACATTACCATTATATTCCACCTCTTTGAGAAACAAAAAAAGTCAACATCAAAAAAGGAAGTGACGTCAAATTAGGAGATGAAAGTGACGGTAAAGGCCAACAAAAAATAAAAAACAGGTCAAGTGACAAAAGAAAACATCAATTAAAGTCGAAAAAACGTCACCAAAAAAAAAGGGTTTAATAAAAGACGAGAGTTCATCGTAAAGTAGCGATGATTTCGAGATGGCAGAAAAAAAACTGGATAGAAAAAAGATAGAATTGCAAATGCAGCTTCGAACAGAGCTTTAGAAGATTAAAAACATGAAAAAAAATTGTTTAAAAAAAAAATGCAGATGGGGATAGAAGAAGTTTACTTTTTTACGCGGGTTGTCAACTTAAAAAAAAAATTGAAGCGACATATTTTTTTAACGCAATATCTTTGATACATTGCATTTAAAAAAAATCCAAAGTAGGAGAGGAATAAGAAGCGAACTTCTTGTAATAAATAGTCTGTGCAGTTAACGGTGTATAAGAACCTCTTTTACGCTCGAGTGACGTTTCAAACAAAATTTTTTGTCAAGTCTTCTAAATACATAATAATAACATTACTGATAAATTATTAACACATAGTGTGGCTTAATCAAGAAAAAATTTTGTTTGAACAATTCGCTTAATTATTTCTGAAAAAATTGCCATTAAAAAAAAGTCTACTTAACACTTGTTAACTTGTATAATTTTTTTTGTTTCCAATCCAAAACCTTTTACTTCCTTGAGAAATTGATTATCTACATTCGTGATTTTTTATTAATGCAAAATATTGATTGTTTATGGAAAAAAATAATTTTTTATGATAACTTTTCTATTAAGTAGTTTTTTCTCCATAAATCTTACTAAAATATAAACCAAAGTCGCTAAAACCGTTGTAATCGCTAACCGCAAAAACTACTGAACCAATTTTGCTGTAATTTTGCACACAGATTCTTTACGATTCCGAGATAGTTTTTGCACAGTTTTTTTCTTGAAAAAGTTAATAACAATAGCGATAAATAAGCTCAAAGATTTGCTAAAATAAGCTAGCTTTGCGATTTAGTTCAGTAAGATCGGCTAGGTGGCGTCAAGGTAAAATTGACGCCACCCGCAACAAAAGATAGTGAAGAGTGGTTTCAAGATGCCCCATCGAATGAACTATCATTGTAGTCGATCATCGACACTACACCAAGAACAGAGGAGTCCGTCGTGCAGCTGGGTATCCCGGTTATCGATGACCCTCTTCTTTCATGGGCAAGCGAAATTAAATTTAGTTTTACCCTACATCTTCAAAATAATTAAATGCTACAGAAAAATAGGCGTTTGGAACGTCAACATCTCTGGTGGAATACCAGGGAACGTTTCAAGCCAGAGTATAACCTACTCCAGCTCTTCAGAGCTTTGTGGCCGTTCAACCATCTGACCTGGTGCCGTCAGAGAATTTGCTACTTTAAATGCGAGCCTGAAAAGACAGCCCTAAAGAGTACAAACAGCCTCAAAGGTCTCCTGTTAAGTGGTCGTCCCAATGGCATATCTACAGAGAAGGTGTTCTCCAGGCCCACTTTCCTGACTGCCGATGAGCGGTTGGTCATCTGGGAAACGACCTGAAGACGAGATATTCTTTGGTCAGTGGCGTACTTCCCTTCCTGTACGGTTTCCGTACAAAGAATAAGTGCCGAGCTACCTGCAGCTGGCTCTTCATCTTAAAAAATCATAATAAGGAATGGCTGCAAGATTCACCACCAGGCCTTTTCAGAGCCATTATAAGTATTTACGTTTCCTACTCAACTATCAATCTTATCGGCTTATTTAAGGGCCACCTAAGTTTAAATTACCTTGCCAATTAATACATTTTTACTATGATTTCCGGAGAAAATTTGTCGGCTCAAGGACTATGTAAAGCCAGCCACTATTGAACCAAGTCAGTAATTCACTGGCAGACGTCACGAGCAGAGTTGTTCGTCACAAGGCTGAGAACTGCGGTGACTGATGACCCTATATTAACCTCTCAACTTTAAGCATTCAACCAGAAATCACCGATATTCTTCAAGGTCTGCGCTGGGAGAACCTAACAGCTATGAAGAAAAAATAATAAACGTGAGCCAACTGGATAGTCTCCAATGGGCGAGCATCACGAGCCAACCTTTCCACCTTAGATCACCAAAACAACTGAGTCTGAAAAAAAGGTGCCTTAGTCTTAATAAACCGTCTTAAATAACCGTCTTCAACGTTATACCAGAAGATGTTGGGAGGGAGCTCTACAACTAGCTCTAAAGCTTCAAACACTGAGGTATCCAGACAGTCACGTTCGCTGGAAACTTCAGTCTACAAAAGACATTACTTAAGAAGCTCATCGGTCCTTTTCAGATTCCTCGAATGTCAAACTACCTTGCCAAGAAATGTGTTTATATTACAACCTATACTTATATATAAATGTATGTATATTACAACCTAATAAAGTCGAAAAAAATAGCCTTTAGAGCTTACAAGAGTGTGAACTATGCCAAAAGTCACAAGAAGTTGTATTAGAAGGAAAACTTTAAATGCATCTTATGAATGCATTTTTTGGTGACAAGAAAATGACGAATTTTATTTTACAAGTATACATAAACTGTCAAAACTCTTTTTTCTTGATCCCCGTTTCAACTCTAAGATCTTACTTGAGCATAGCGAAAAAGGCTCATGAAACTCCCCACTCACTTACACTATGCTACATGCGCTTAAAGCTATGTAGCTGTAGTCGACATTTCAGCTCCTATTTTCGTATGATCACATATGCAGGCAAATGATGAGGCACTCAAAACAATGACAAAAAGCAAGCTCCTGTCCTACTATTTCAGTCAGCATTCTCTGTACTAATATCTGCTATACATTTATCAACATGCACACAAAAATGTGCAGGCATGCATGTATACAGGAACTCTTTTAATTAAAGTTTTCTTATCTGTTAGATGAATATTCTAGTGCTTTGAATGTTTATTAAGGGTATTCAAAAAGTAAAAAATGCCTTTTAAAATTTAGGGTAAAACAAAAGATTATTAAAAGTAGCTGAAAGTTAACCGTTTATCAATTTTAAATGTTAAAATAAATAACTTGTATTCATTTATAGAAAAGTTAAAAAGAAAATAAAAAGTGCACTCCAGTTCTTAGAAAGAGGCTTACTTACTTGTATTTTTAGAATTTTTTTGGTTAATTCAAACGAACTTTAAACAGTTATTACATAACTTACAAAAGTATTACGTTTTAAGAACAAAAAATTTTGTTTATTTAAGTTTTCACAGAAAGTTTTAGCTAGGGTTTCTCTAAAAAAATGTTTTTTTACGTAGATCTGGATACTCACACGTATATTGTTAAAGAATAGTTTTAAATTCATAGATGATTAAAATAGATTTTTAAGAAGCAACTCTCTGATCCTTGTAAATGCTTAGTTTACTCAGAAATTATCAACAAATGCCTCCTAATGCATACTAAACTGTAATAAAAAAAAAAACTTTAATGGCTGCTTAATCCGAGAGTCATTAAATATCGATCATAAAAGACGGTTTTTTGAGCTAAAAATATTTTAGCTTCCTTAATTTATTAAAATAAGAAATATATTACCCTTCTGATATCTAAAATTTATTGCTTATAACGAACAGTCCTTATGTCTTATGAAAACAAACGCTAATAGGGCGTAAATGATTAAAAGCCAATTGAAATTGGGAAGCCTTATAAGAATTGATAAATATTACTACCGATCGTAACAGTTATATTACGTGAAGTAAAAATATATTGTGTATGCAAGGCCATTGCGACTTTCATACTAAAATTATTGTTATAATAATAATAACCAAAAATTGTTTACTAACCTCGGAGCTATATCAGAGCCTTGCTGCATCAATGATCCGATTGTGAACCAAAGTGAGTTTAACAGTGTGTACTCGTTTTCTATTATGGCTTGGCTACCCATACTATTTACATTCTCCCACTCGTATGGACTAAACCTTTATAAAGTAATAATTAAAAAATATTAGAAGTGTAAAACAAGTTTAAATATTTCTTGTGATAGTTGTTTTTGTTGAAGTATTTTATTAGCTAACTATAAAATAATAGTAGCTGGGAGTATTTTACACAAAAATATATTTTATACATATGACATAAACATAATTTTATAAAAATATGATCATTTGCACATTCTGTATAAATACAATCTTTCCTAATAAGTTACGTAGGAGTATGACAAGATAAGTTTAAGAAAACAGACGAATTCTCAGCGACCATGCTACCACTTACTATAGATTTACATACTTTAATCCTCAAATATTGAAAAATTAGTATTTATTGCTGGCATGTCTGACAAATTACGGTAGAATGATGTATCTGTATCACATTCCATAGCTTTACCGATAAATCTAGGCTAAAAAGTCATAAGATTAACGAAAACAAGGCGTGTGTATGCTAAAAATGCTAAAAAAAAATTTTTGATTGCTCAGTGTTTGAGTAATGGTATCATCGTAAGGTTAACAGCAAGCCAGATTTTTTCTTTCTAGTGTATTCTTCAAACTGAGCAGAGCTGCCAACAGTGAGACATTGGTTACAGATATTTCCTTATTCAATAGAAGATAGCAAGCAGCGTTGGAAGGTCTTTGTGGCTAAGATATTAGAGCACTTAATTCCCGTCTTGAAGGCTTAAGTTTAAGACTTCATTTCGTCAATCTCTACCAGGTAGCTCTGTGGTGTGTTTATATGACACGATAACTAAGATATCATATCAGTAGATAATTATTGTAATACCTTCTTCCTTGGCATGCACATTTTCAGATAACGCTTAAGGGCAACGATACCTCAAAAAAGGAGGTGGGTGGGAGACTGATTCACACTAAAATCATCTAATAAATCATTATTAATATAAATTATTAAAATAACATAGCGAATCAAAGTCGCATACGTATATATGTGTGGTGGCACCCACTGGCCAAAAAAAAAAATCTGGCTTTGCACTGAAAGTAGCAGCTTGTCCCGCAAGTACTGTACGTAGAACCGCACACATAGCAGATGCTCACCGCTTTACTTAAGCCACTCTCTTAGCAGCGCCCATCCTTATGTAGTGAACGCTGCTTACAGCAACTTACTCACGACTTGACCAGCGTTAACAACGGCACGCACTTGTCCACTACGTCCACGAGAATCCCAAAGTTATTCTGTCTTTCGATGTTTAATAGAATTGTACTCAATCAAGCCTAAGTCGGTACCAGCTGTCTTATCTCTGTGTCATTCTGCTTCTTACCTTTGACATCCTAGAGCATGGAGACAAACTCACTACACGAAACATCTCTAAATCTGTACCTGTAGCCATTAAACAAAGACAGACAAGACGTAGCGTTGCTAAGGTAGGATACTTACTTGGTGGCAAGTTTTAAATATGCATGAAAAACTATATTTTTCGAATACACTATCATCCTGTTACTCATACCCTGAATTAAATGCTTTTTAAACGTGACTACCTTAATTCCAGTTTTTAATTAAAATGTGTAATAAATAAGTTATTTACCAGCAATAAATTATATAGTTTCTTATTGTAAGTGCTAAGTTATTACTCGTACTATTTTACGGTCTTCGTAGACAAAATAACTGTGAAAAGAGTTAGACTTTCATGATAAATATGAATGGTATTTAATAAATAATAGATAGTTTAAAGGAAATGAGAACTTTTTAACTTTAACAACTAAATCTTACTTAATATCTAGTTAATTAACTAAATTGAATTTAAAAAAACTATTGTATACGCCTAATTCAACCGTTTCTCATTATTATTTAAGCCTACATTTGGTGGCATAGTTTGGAGCTCAAAGAAAAAAATATGATGATAGAGAATTAAAACATGATTTTTTTTCTAATTTTTTTAACCTCGTGTCATAAGTCAAAGATGCAATCAAGAAATTAACTGGTTTACTTATTGTTTAATAAAACAGATACTTAAAATTCATCATGTTACATAAATAAAGCAGTGTTAACACTTGGTTGATTAGGCAGGAAAATCAAATTTATCTAACTAAGAGCCTCCTAAAAAACGAGCTGTAAGCTTAAGCGTCATTTAACTCAGCAAGCTATGTTGTTTACGTCATATAGTATGAGTCAACGTTTTAACGGATAGTTAAATAGGAAATCATTTTATAAAATAAAAAAAAACGTATAAGTAACATATACGTCGTTGTTATGGTTTTCGTACAAGTTATTTTAATAAAAAATAATTGTTTACTGTGTAAGGGTCGTGATTATGTATAGATATATTTTTTATATAGTAAGGTATATGATTACAACAGAATTCTTTTACGTGACATCATATATTCATGTATAGTTAGTATTTATGGATTCACGTTTAAGAGGAATAAGAGATAATGAGGCACTCGTAGGCACGAAGTTGAGTTTATATTGCCCCCAACCCGTATGACGAGAGACTTCAGTGGGAGTGTGTAGGAAAGTATTCTGATTCTCAATGCCCCTAACTCGTGATACACAACGTCCCGAGGTATATTAATAAATATATATTAATTAACTCTCTTGTGCTCCTATTGGCCGTGGTAAGTCGTCGATGCCCCAGGATTGCTCCAGTTCGTACTGCCCTGGAGATCCTCTGGTCCTTCAGCTTTCTTATCTAGAGAATAGCGTCCGTTTAAAATGCCCCGAAGATTCACTATTTATCCCAGGAACACAAGATAGGTGTATCTGGTAGGTGGGGAAGACTAGGAGACTGCATTAATCTCTTTGTCATTCGTTTAGCCAGAGTTGTATATAAATATGATAGGTATTATGAAAGATAGTAATCAAATATATAAGTATTATTTCGCTCTTTATTGCGACATATAAAATTACAACAGTGCTTTGAAGAGCTGAACTTCCTAATCAAAGCGCTGGACTAGTTGCTGGTGGCAAAAGTCATAAACATGGGCTGGCATGGGCCTTTTATACCCTCCTAAGAAGCGGCGGCTTTGATTGGGTGGCTCGAATATAACAGTTGCTTGCTCTAGTATAAGGTATATTTCCACGTCGTACGTTAATTTATTTAGGCCCTTTAACATTTCTTCATGGTGCGAATATTTAAATTCACGATAGCTTCGGTTTAATGGTATATTTAAATATTTTAAATAAGATTGAAATTTACTTGTGACCTCACAACTGTGGAGATTTCTTATTTTTTTAACAACTGTAGTTTGCAATATTTTGATTTCATGAAGACATTAAAAAGACATAATTATTGAGGCTAGTTAAATAAATGACACATTTAGGATTTTTAATGAGTTTAATTACGAAACATTTTATTACAAACATTTGTTGAAAAGTATTATTCAAGTTACGTAGTTAAATAATAAAAAAAGTGCTCAGAATTATAAAATAAAGCCAATAAGGGAAAAAAAAACTTTATAGATAAAAATTCTTTAATAGTAATTTTAAAGAAAATTTATTCCGTTTGTTGAACTTATTACCTAATAATAAAAATCAACCTCTCGTATATTTAGTTATTTAAAACATCTTTATATGAAATACTTTAGGTAGAAATTCAGTGGGTTCGTTGTAGAACACCGTAGCTATGTTGTACAGACTTTGTTTCTATACAGTACATTCTGATATGAGCAATATCTAATTTAATATTGTTTTTTAAATAAATTTTTGAAAAATGGAATTTTTCTAGGAAGTTATGATATTCTATTGAAATCATATGTTCACAAAACTAAGATAATTTAATGTGTTGAGTTGATATTTTTAAATAAATTTTGAAAACCTGTATACACTAGCAATAAGTAGTATTCTTTCTAATAAATGTGTAGCCTTAAGTAGTTCTGAAATAAGAATAAATGAAAAAACTGAAAAACATGCTCTTAGCACGCACTAAAAATAACAAAATAATTTGGAAATTTAGTTGGATGACTCAAATGTTTTCCCTTTCCCAAATCTTAATTAGATCGCAAGTGAACATAATCAATTTTAGTTCGTGATAAACTTTAAATAATTACCTATGTGAAATGGTTTTAAGTAGGTAATCGTCCTAATTAAATATTTGCTATGATTTATTATGAAATGAAAGCGTGAAGCGTTTATGTAATTATTACTCTTTTTAGACAAAGCACTCCACGCTTTTTTTTATAATTAATCATAGTAAATATTCAATAAAGATGACTACCTGCTAATAACTTTTTCGTACAAGTAATTAATTATTGTTTATCACGAACTAAAAGTGTTAATGTTTACTTGCAATTCAATGAAGATTTGGCAAATAAAAACTCTTGAGTCATCAAACTAAATATCCGAATTATTTTGAAACTTTAAGTGCGTGATAAGAGCGTGTTTTTTAGTTTTTTTAACTTTTATTTTTATTTTATACTTTTCAGTCTTGTAGATGGTCGACGCCCCCAAAGCTCCATGTAGGGGAGCAAGGCTTATTACAATAGGGTTGCGCCTGGTGCCCTAAGGTGACGCTAGCGACATAATACTTTTTACCACCCTCGTACCATCCAGCCCTTGGCGCCTATTCTACCTTGGCTTTGGTGAAATCTCATAGAATCAAAGTCCAATCTTCATATTTCTCTCGTCAAACCTTATCGATTGATACCTATGACATGATAATTTGGTAAGAAAATGTTATTTCACATTATTTCCAGCGAACCCTTTCATTTCACCCCTAAATCATAGGGCTGCATTTTAAATAGCCAATCCATTACGTTGGGACGGCCACCATGTTATGTTAAGACCACGTGATTATTTTTTTTGTATCCCATTGAGCAAACCCTTTTATTTAATACCCGTATCGTGGGGGTGTATTTTAAATAGCCAATCCACCATCTTAAATGTCTGCCATTATGTATTTAAGTCACGTGACTATTTCATCGTATTCCTGACAGCAAACTCGTTAATTTGATACCCATATCATTTGTATTTTAAATAGCCTGTCCACCATCTTAGACCTCCACCATATTGGATTTAAGTCACGTGACTATTTTTTTCGTATACTTGACAGCAAACCCTTTCATTTGATACCAATATCATGGGGGTGGATTTCAAACAGACAGTCCGCCATCTCGGGAAGGCTGCCATATTGGATTAGTAATAACATTTCTTAGGTAGTCATGTATTGTCATCAGAGCTTAAAGCGGTGCAAAATTTTATCCTAATTGAAGACCTGGAAGTAGGTCAAATTAAGATCCCAAGATTTCCTTAAATACATAGTTAGTTTCAGGTAAAGCTAATAAAAGCGTGTTAAAAACATTAAAATCTTTTTTTTTTGTAGAACATATATTTTGTGTGCTGTTTGTAGTATAATACTGTCTAGTACACGTGTGGTGGTTCCCGCTGGCCAAAGGCAAAAACTAGCATATTTTAAGGATCATCTCTTGGCGTTGCGCAGCATCAAACCCATGCGGGAAGAGTCCGCTGAAGGTTTACAGACACTGCTGGACACCCTCGAGCGCCATCGAGACCAACTCCGCGCTCTAGGTCGCCCTGTGGACCACTGGGACGATTGGTTCGTCTCACTCGCTGCCACGAGCTTGGATTCATCGACTAGACGGGCCTGGAAGGATGAGTTGGAGAAGCTTGAGGCATTCAGCCCGGAGCTAGAAGTTAACATAGCCACGTTTTCTGTCTTGGCGTCTTTCCTTCGTCACGAGTGTCGAGCTCTCCGCTCTGTTGATGCTTCTCGCGTAACACGTGCTCTTGTGCCCTCCAGCTCACGTACTATGGCACCCTCTTTAGCCACCCGGAGCTTTCGCACCCTTGCAACTCAAGAAAGCTCGCTTACCTGCCTTACCTGTCCTGGTGCTCACTATCTAGGCCACTGCAGCGAGTTCCAGGGCTTAAACGCGACGGCCAAGAAGAACGTCGTGTTCCGTGAAAGGCTCTATTCTAATTGCTTGAAGCGGGGGCATTCCGTCAAAGATTGTCCGTCCAAGTCCGTCTGCCAACACTGCCGCGCCACCCACCACAGCCTACTGCATGACGGGTAGAAGCGTCAAGCGGAGCGCCATAACGATACTACCCTAGCGAAGCACGCCAAACGCGAGGACAAGGCTCGCTCCAAAGCCAGCGATGGCAACCTAAAGCCCCAACAATGACTAATGGTGCTCCCAACTGCCCTTGTTCAGCTCAGTGGCCACACCGGGTGCACAGTAATTGTCAAAGCGCTTCTTGATCCGTGTTCTGAGGTCACCGTTGTGTCAGCGCGAGTGTCCCGCCAACTTGAGGCGCCAATGGAGGCGTCTACCATCAGCCTCTCCGGACTCGGGGGCCATCCTATTGTCCAGTCAACGGCGAGAGTGCAGCTCAACCTCGTGCCACGAGACAACACTACTTTGATCACGCTGTCAGCCCTGTGTCTAAAACGCCTCGGGCTCTACATCCCTGCAATGTCTTTGGATCCATCAGTCCGGCAGCATTGGGAATCCATTGACCTCGCAGATCCCACCTTCGATCAGCCAAGCAAGGCTGAACTTCTCCTCAGCGCTGACGTCTATCCTCGTCTGCTCAAACCCAAGTCCATGCAGCATGGTGAGATCTTTGGTCAGCGCACAGTCATGGGCTGGGCTCTCACGGGCTGGGCACCCGGACGCTCATCAAGCTCCGTCCTCTCCTGCTGAACCCTACGAGACGAAGCTACCCCAGTCTGGCATCAGGAACTTGTCTCCCTACTGCAACGCTTTTAGAAGCTCAAGGACCTCCCACAGGCACACCGTCAGGCGCCCGCTGACATTGAATGTGAGCGGACTTTCTCTGACCATCGGCGTGACGAGGATGGTCGCTACATAGTGAGGCTTCCCTCGAAACAGGACGCCCTCCATCTCCTCGGCGACAGTCTACAGAGTGCCCGAGCATCCTTGAGGTCCCTGCAAGCTCGCCTTCATCGGAACCCAGATATGGCCATCGAGTACTCTCGATTAATGGACGAGTACATCGCGGTGGGCCATATAAGGCCATTGTCCGATGCTCTGGTCTCCGCGCCGACTCGTCCCGTGTACTAAATCCCGCACCATGGCATCTGGCAGCGCAGGGATCGAGGATAAAGGCTGCGCGTCGTCTTTAATGCCTCGCACGTGACCTCGAGTGGCTACAGTCTCAACGATGTCCTGCACAGTGGGCCGAGGCTCCAGGCAGCCTTGCCAACCGTCCCTCTACGCTTACGTCGACATCGCTTCGCGTTCTGCACCAACGCCCGGATGATGTTTCGCCAAATTCAAGTTAACCCTCAGGACGTTGACCTGCAATGCATCGTGTGGAGCCCTGACCCAAGCATTCCGCCTACACACAATCAGCTACTCACAGTCACTTACGGCGTTTCTTGTTCGCCTTACTTGTCACTGCGCGTCATCCAGAAATTGTGTGAGGATGAAGGCCACAGGTGGCCTGGAGCTGCAACTGCTGCCATGCGTGGTCGCTATGCAGATGACATCCTATCCGGCGTTGAGAACCTCGATGCCGCACGCGAACTCTGAAACCAGCTTATCTGCCTGTTGCAAGCTGGAGGGTTTCCGTTGAGAAAATGGGTAGCAAACGTACCTGAGCTCTTAGACGACCTCCCAGAAGAAGAGCGCCCTCGCTCCACTTGGCAAGAACTAGCCACTGATGGTTTTGTGAGTAAACTCGGTGTTAGCTGGGATTCAGCCTCAGACCATTTCCGTCTTACTCCTCACCGAGTTCAGGCTCAAGACATGAAGCGGACAAGTCTCGCCACTCTGGCACGGCTTTTTGATCCGTGTGGCTGGCTGGCCCCTACCATCCTGAACGCCACGTTTCTGCTCCAGGATTTATGGCGCGCTGGACTCGACTAGGATGAGGTCCTGCCACCGTTAATGGCTCCCCAGTGGTCAGCTTTCGCCTTCGAGCTTCAGGCGATCCATGGGTTTGCTATCCCACGCTGGATTGGATGGTCGCCCGATTTGGATCTGCAGCTCCACGCCTTCTCCGATGCAAGCCACCGCGCCATGGCAGCTGTAACTTTTTGTGGACTAACCGACTCTACAGGCTTAGTGCGCTGCCACATTCTTTAGGCTAAGACCAAGCTCGTTCCAATCCGAACTCTAAAGCCAGCTTCTTCGCCCCAGCCTCGGATGACGATACCTCGTCTTGAGCTCTGAGCCACACTACTCGCAGCCAAGCTGCTTCAATTGACATCAACGGAGCTCAATGTCCCTATCGAAAACTGCCGTGCGTGGACTGACTTCCAAATTGTCCTGCGCTGGCTTCGTTCCGTGGAGCCCACAGGGAATGCCTTGGTCGACAAATATGTTGCCCACATCCAGGAGCTACTACCGTCTAACATCTGGCGCTATGTGCCAACCTCATGAAATCCAGCTGATGTCGCGTCCCGTGGCGCTGATGCCGGCCAACTTCATCTACAGAGCTCGTGGTGGCATGGTCCAGCCTGGCTGTCGAATGGCCCGGAGTGTTGGCTGCACGAGGATTTTGTTACACAGCCATCGACGCCAGTAACCTGCTGCGTCGTCCAGCGGCCCGAAGCCCATCTGCTCGATCGATTCTCCGACCTTGACACGTTGCTCTGGGTTCTTGCCCGTTTGTGCCGATGGGTTAGTGCTCACCTCGGTCGGACACGTGACCGGCCAGTGACGCCCTTCTTGACCGTGATCGATCTGAGAGATGCGTTCCTGGCCCGTTTTCGTCTAATTTAAGAGCGCGCCTTTACGAGAGAGCTTTCGCTCCTTCGACTCGGGCGTCCCCTACCGAAGAATCATCCGCTAACTTCCGTTGCTGCGTTTATCACCACTGATGGAGTACCCTAAGTTGGTGGGTGGATTCAGCACTCTGTGCTGACCTACGATGAGCAGCATCCTTTGATCATCCATGGCTCCTGTAACCTATTTTGCCTCGTCTTGTCCTGGGTGCATTCTTGCACGTTGCATGGAGGTTTCAGGGTTACCATCGCTTACGTTGCAAGACGCGCCTGGATTATTGGCGGTACCCGTCGAATCAAGACTTTTTTGTGGCATTGTCTCCTTTGCGCTCGCTTGCAAGCACGGCCTGCGTCTCAACAGATGGCCCCCCTTCCTCGGCCCAGGGTCACACCCTTTCGCGCCTTCGGTCGTACTGGGGTTGACTATGCAGGCCCCTTTGACATACTCGCCACCAAAGGACGAGGGATCCACACCTCAAAGGGGTACATAGCCCTCTTTGTGTGCTTCACCATGAAGGCCGTGCACCTCGAGCTGGTTGGAGATCTCTCTGCTGCTTCGTTCTTGGCTACTCTCACGCGCTTCTCTGGCCGCCGAGGCCGTCCGTCCGAGCTATGGAGTGACAACACTACCTGTTTTTGTTGAGCTGACTACGAACTCCGGGAAGTACTGCAGCAGGTCGAACTGGAGGGCGAGCTCATCGCTGGGACCCTAGCTAACCAAGGTATCAATTGGTACTTCATTCCGCCTGGAGCTCCTCACTTTGGCAATTTCTGGGAGGCCGGCGTTAAGTCCGTCAAGGGACACCTCCGACGTGTCATTGGCAGCCAACACCTCACTTACGAGGAGCTCTCAACAGTGTTAGTTAGCATCGAAATGGTGCTCAATAGTCGACCCTTGATCCCACTCTCTGGAGAAGCCGATGACCTTGAAGTGCTTACGCCCGGCCATTTCATTTCCAGAGCCCCTCTCAACTCTATCATCGAGGCCCCTCCTGCAGAGCAGTGCCCCGACAGGCTTGCCCATTGGAAGCTTGTGCGCAGCTTTCGAGCTCAGTTTTGGACGCGTTGGAGCCGGGAATACCTTAACACCCTCTAGCAGCGCCCTAAGTGGGCCACGCCACACCAAAATTTCGCCGTTGGAGACGTCGTTGCTGTCCTCGATCCTACCCTCCTTTCCGTGGTTGGACGCTGGCCTCTTGGACGAATCCTCCGTGTGCAACCGGGCCAAGACGGGCTAGTTCGAGCCGCCGTCATCAGAACCTCCACTGGCGAGTACCTCCGGCCAGTCACTAAGCTCGCACTCCTGCTGGTCGAGACCACGAGCGTCCTTCATCACCCGTCCACAGTGCTCCAGATGACACGCATACGGTGGGCGAGACAACTGTTTTGTTCCAGGAACGAGGTGGGCAGGATGTTTGACCCTCGTCCGGACCACTGTTTTGGCTGGTATTTGAATTGCCTGGTCTCACCAACCAATCGCCCGTCCTGCGTTTGGAGAGGTCTCTAGCGGGAGCAGGGTGTGTGGCGCCTTCCAAGCGGTGGGCGCGTCTGGATTCAGTCATCTTTGAAGAGTCAACTCGGCATCATCGTTTTTTCCTCTCCTACGTCTTGTCTTGTCTACACAGTGTTCTTTCACTTGATATTATACTTTAACCAAATCGAATAAACTGACTTTAGACAAAAAAAGACCCAAGGGCGAGTAAAGTTGATTTATCTGCCCAACATCTACTATCCAAGGCAACAGTCTAACATTACAAAAAAATTTAATGCGATTCGTATCGTTACAAGACGGTATTACAGGCCCGTACCAATAAAAGAAGCGTTGGATGCTCTCATAAATTCATTGAAAAATCTAAATTGTGTGAACTTAATAAGAGTTAAATTTTATAATTGCATTTATACTGTATATGTAACAGCTGTTTATTAATCGGACACCTTTGAAGACGATGGATACTTAAAAATTTTACAAAAATTTACTAGATTTTTACGCTTTACGAGTTCTTTAAAAAACAAACGTTACGGGCTTTTATAAATGCATCAAAGAATTAAGATTGTAACACTCAAAATTCAGATTTATGTACGCCACTGCACCTTAATCACCGACAAAGCGACTACAAGGTCTGTCCGAAGAGTATCGGGCCTACCTCTACAACTCAACGCTAGCGTTATTCTCCATTACCCGATGGGTGGCATCCTTTAAAATCATCCCTACTTAATTAAACGACACGGTTACAGCTATGTTGTTACTTTTCAAAAAAGTCTTGGAACTCACTTTTAAAGATGGCCTTGAGTTCTTTTATCGCATTATTCTCAGTTCTGGAAAACCCGGTGACTGATGACCCTATATTACTCTCTCGACTCTAAGCATTCAACCAGGAATCACTGATCCTCTCCAAAGTCTGCGCTGGGCAAACCTATAATAGCTATGAAGAAAAAAAAACTTGAGCTAGCGAGACAGCCCCCACTGGACAAGTATCACTAACCAATCTCTCCATCTAAGATCAACAAAACAACTGAATCTGCAAATGAGAAAGGTGCTTTAGACACCAACGTCTTTGAAGTTATACCGGAAGACGTTAGGAAAGAGCACTACAACTAGCTCCAAAGCTTCGGACTTTGTAATTTTTCTCCCGATCAGTCTGGGTCTTCAACAGCAGGCTAGAGAAGATCACCCTGAGGTATCAAGGCAGTCACAATTGCTGTTAACTGCAGTCAAGAAAGAGTTAACTTAAGAAGCTCACCGATCTTTTTTAGGGCCATCAGACGTCAAACTACCTTGCCAACAAATATATTAGAATTTAACAAAGTTAACAGAAAACAGCCTTTAGGCGTCACAAAAATTAAAAGCATACCAAAAGTCGCAAGAGGGTGGATTGGAAAAAAAACTTCGAATGTATCCAATAAATACAATTTTACTTAGGCGTCAAGAAACTGACGTAGAAAATTTATCGAGATTGGAACAGCAGCGTCAAAATCGACAAATAAAGAATCTATTACGTGAGAGATCAGTTTTTCATTGTACCCTCACAGCAATCTCTGAAATCTTTAAAGATCCTACTTTAAATTTTTAATGAGTAGAAAATGTATTTGTGTTTTTGTGGTAATAAAAATGTAGGGTTTAAGGTCCAGGACTTTGTTGCTCTGGTAATAAAGTTGTGAGATATGAGAAAAAAAATTTTTTTTTAATATAAATTTTTTGGGAGTTTAAAATCTTAACAGTTTCAAAAACTAGCCCTTTTCTTGAATTACACGGGAGAAACTGTAATTTAATGGCTCCTTATGGCCACCGATTATTTCATGGCGTAAAGAACGAGCCGTACTTTTCAGCATTATTATTGTTTTGAATTCTTACACCTTATTATTTGACCAAATATACTATGTGAATTTCCGAAAAAATATGTTCTCAATGAGAAGATTTTTGTTCTGAGATGTGTCAGGAACATGTGTTCAATTTCTAACTGAAAACGTTTCACATTACATGTCAACACACTACGGTGTTTTATTTAGTAAGTCTCAGGCGAAGCCAAAACGGGGGGCTGCTAGTTATTCATATGCATTTAAAATTTGCTTGGGTTGTTAATTACAGATTTTATTGTAAGGGAAAATTGAAGGAAGTCAAGAGAGCTAATCGAATATGGTTGACGTAAGATTAAAAAATAAAGTTATAATTCAAAATTTTGGAACTACTTTCTTTAATTTCTAAGTTTTATTTAAAATTTGTTCCAAACTAGCCTGAATTGTTATAGAAATAAATTGGTAAGTTGTCATTAATAAAATAGAAAAGTATGTCATGCTTTACACGCATCCGTGCTAATTATTTTGCTTTGTAAAACAAAGTTTGTTTTCCAAAATCTTTATTGCTTTAACTTGCAGCCCCCCGACTCGACTTTACCCAACACTTACGACGAATAGTATAAAACGATTTTAGTTATAAATTTCACATAGATTTTTAACATATTTTGGCCCAAAACCCTTTTTATTAAAAGTATTTCTGTTCAGAATCCATGCAATTTATTTGTCAAGTAATAAACTGTAAAAATTAAAAATAGTTATTTACGTAACAAGTGCGGAAAAGACGATCTCCCGCACGAGTAGTGATTGACTCACACGAGTGGCCAGAGTTGACAGGAACAAGTATTAGTTGAGCACACGAGTGCGTAGCACGAGTGTGATCGCCAGGTACGAGTTACCGTCACCGACCACGAGTGCAAGTCTATCACATGAGTGCGGGAAATCGTCCCGCACGAGTTGCGTACAAGTTTTTTTGCAATGTGTTAGGAAAACAGGTACAAAATAGGTATGAATTTTGATTTCCAGTGTGTAGCAAGATTTTTTCCAGTGTGTGGCAAAACCTTTGCCGCACACTTTTTCCACACACTATGCGACAAAAACCTTTGCCACAAACCTTTGTCGCACACCATGTAGGAAAATCGATTTTCCACACCAATACCAGGGCGAAGAACACCCATTTTCCACACACTATTGCGAAATAGTAGTTTTTGTACAAGTTTAAAAAGTCTTTGTTTGCGAACTGAGAGGTTTACGGCCCAAACCGAAGGCGAGGTCTATAACGAGGTTCATAAAGGAGAATTTTCGAACGAGTATCGGAAAACTGCTTTTATGCCCGAGGAAGCACCAGCCTCCTAAAACCACCCGAGGGCGAAAGAATATAATAATGCTGAAACGTAAATAGCATTTTAAAGGTCATAAAATATTTGTTGGCCTAAAAAAGGCCGATGATTTGTACGTTTTTGCAATCTTATGTAACAATAATTATTTGTTGAATTTCTAAAGANCTCAAAAATTGATAATATGTTCAGAGAAGCTAGTTTTATAGTGCTAATTTTTTAATAAGACACCTTTTAATTCATCCTCTACTTTCAGAAAATACTCAAGGTAATACAATTTCGTCAAATTAAAAAAACTGTTTACAGAAGATTTTATTTAAATTTATTTTTCAAAGAAAAAAATCATACTCACCGTTTGGACAAGCTTTTTATCTGTTAAACTCTTGAAAAGCGTACTCAGCCATAGAACCCTTTATCTTTCTTTTAAATTTACACAATAGTACATACATTTTTGAATACTCAGATCGAAAAAGAAGACATTAGAAAAAATCAATATAATCCTACGAAATAAGACTTCTATGATTTCGAAGAGAGCTTCGAAACTAACAGATAGGACTTAACGGGCTTTATAAAATACAGAAATTTTCTAAGAAAATAAATTAATAGTTATAGATAAATATTTTTGTCAAACACTTTCTCTTCCGAAAAAAAAGTATTCGATGCATGACCTTTGCAGAAACTATTAAATCATCATTCATTTGGTATTATTTCTCCATTTGTTGAAATCAAATTGAAACATTGGCTTGAATAAAAAAAACAGCTCTTAAAATTATTAATACTGTTACTTCAAGAAAAAATAAAAACATTACAATTATGTAGATCAATCGTTTTAAAAAGCCTGACATACAATTCTAAAATTGAAAAGCACTCTCCTTTTATCTCCTTTTCTCCTTCACACACGTCACCCAATACTTAAGCCTCCCATGTCTCGATAACGTCCCATCCACCACATGTACATGTCATTTTTTTGAGCTTCTATCTCGTGGCGCTAGCTCTTGCCTCTCTCGACGTCCTGATCTGCCACCCCTTAACTTGGGCCTGCCCCCGTAAAGCACGATTGATGATGTCTTCTACGCTCCCTCTTAACCCAAAGACTGTACCTTTTTGTTGCCTGGGGCAGCACTTGCCTTGATGGTAAGTAGGCCTCATATAGACGCCTCAGACTAAGACCAGAGGATATATGCCTCACAGCCTTTTGATCTCTCTTACTTGCTCTCTCTCATTGGCTGCTTTTCCAACCTCACGTCTCTAGCTCTATTAGAAGCCATCGTCTTGTTATTTCGCCGTCTACTGCTCAGGGCTAGGAAGACTGTAATAAGGCTTTTTTTTTTTAACTTTCCTTATCTACTTTGTCATCTGAGCTACCAATGTAGTCTCTCACGCAAGATCCGACAGAATTTTTAGGTTACTTTTCTTGAATACTTTTTTGCTTTCTTTCAAAATGAATCACGCTTCTGAAAAAGAGCAACAATAATACAAACACCCAGAATTTCATATAAAAAATACGCACTATCTGAGAATTTCATGAAGCTCTGGCTCACCCCTGTTACTTGGCTATTGATAGCTCAGCTCCTACTACCACCCTCACTTTCAGATTTCGTACCTCTCATGTTCTCCCCTCCTATCGTTCCCGTCAGTCTCCTCTTATTCCTTACCTGGTTACCTTTCTCAATTTCAGACAACTCATGTGGTCAACGCATCGACACTCACAATTTATGCTATTCACCCACACACTCTACTCTTTTTCTTATCTATGTATTTCTCACCTTTCTGCTTAGACTTAGTCGCAGCAAAAAGATAAAAAAGAGGTCTTGGTTGTAAGGTGACTATTTTAATGGCTAGCTTTATATGCATCCTCAGTGGGTGAATCGTTGCAACCCTGGACCATCTGATGTAAGGTGATTATAATATTCAGTAATGCTACATAAGTTAATAAAGGAGTTAGTAGGCACTTTAGATAACAAGATAATAAATGTTCGCATTATTTACTAATGTTCCATTTGTTAAATCACCCAAGAAAGTAGCAACCTTTTATACACCAACAACCAAACCCATCGAAGCTCAAACGACTGTAGGCTCTCGTGACCCGACCCTTTGGGCTCGCTTATACTAAAAACTGTGTTGCGCAAGATCAAAAAGACGTTAAACTGCCGCAGAACAACGATAAGCGAACAGCAACTTGTACTTTGAATTCGTACAGTGCGATGTCACGTTGAGCTGTAAAAGCCAGTGAGAGTGGGCTACGAGAGCCGAACAATCGGCCTCTCAGAGCACAAAGTTTGGGCTCTACGCGTTAAGTAGCAGGAAAGGGCCAGGAGAGCTAAGCAAGGGGCCTGCCAGAACCTGCAGCTTAGACTTAGCTTGTTACGACTATGTACTTACTTTTTTGTCATACACAAGTAAGTAGTTTTTTGATGTATTTATTATTTAATGGGAAATAAAAATATCTTAGATTATAATATATGTATATATTTATACATATAATAACTAACGTGGTGACCATGAAACGATTGTATGGATGTGATATGAGTTTTAAAATGTATAAATTAAAGGTTACAATTATAATAAATTTCAGATTTATAAAAATCAACCGTACGAAAACACGTTTTAACAAATTA
>NW_019384257.1:1515275-1532441 GCF_000648655.2 Copidosoma floridanum | reverse complement strand
AATTTAGCTCGTGAGCTTTATTTGTTCTTTTATTTTTTCATTAAATAATAAAATTATTTTTTATTAAATAATCTTTATTACAATCACATGGGTAATTAATGTATTTCTTTATCAAAGCAATTAAATTATAGTTTGTTTTTTTAAATACAATTTAATCCAAACACTATTATAAGGTTCAACGTAAATTTTATTACTGATATTTTACTTACATCTATCACTGCCTGTTTTTACTGCTGTTTCGAAGTTTCCTAATGCTTCGTGTTGTAACCGTCAGTGTTTCTTTAACTTACACTAACGAGTTCGTGGCCTGTAGGATGTTGCGATTTCTGCTTCCTCTGCTATCGCTAGAATCACTTTCGGCGGGCCTCCTCCTTTGCTGTACCTCACTCCTTAGCGTAGTCCGCTTCTTTTGATGTTCTCCATATGCACTTGAGTTGCCTTAGCCAGCACGTTATGCCTTACGTGTATAAGGTACTTACAAGTCATGAGAGTCAAGAGTTAACTAAAACTTTAGAGGACAGGTGACAGACGTAAAGAGAGCACTTGTTCCTCTTGATAGTGCGTTTTTATAGCATCAGAGCGAGTAAAAGAGGCCTTTGGTTTAATTAGATCAACCAATTACCGATGTTCTTGCAGAATGCGTAGATAGTTGCATGATGATGTTACATGTTATGATGTTACATATTAGGTAATAACAATACAACAGTACCAATCGCATTTTCTGACAAGTTCGATTGAGTTTTTTGGTCACTGATGATGAAAGCTCATATCAGCAATATAAGAACGCCAAATACAAGTTTAATTCTGACAGTAAGTTTACAATTTCGAAATGAATTCTTCTGAGGATCTTAGAACCACTTGTGAATATAATGAAGTTATGTGTGAATTTTATTGAGCAAGTAACTATTTATTTATACATACATACATTTTTACAATGATGCTGGCCGTATTCTATGTCAGCATATTATGAAGCATTCATCTTAAAATTAACATACACACGCGCACACATAAGCGACATACAAGCTTCTCTTGTCATATGTGCTTGCTTTATATTCACAATACGTCTTATCTGAATTTTAATGGACGCATAGTTTTTATTTATAATACAATTCGTATGTACTTGTGATGTAACATCCCCTCCTTAGATTGTTGCTACCCCCAGCAACTAAAGATCGATCGAGAATTCACGGAGCAATGTGATTAAATTTTTTGTTTTATTTTTTTTTTATTGCTGATTTTCTTGTAGACTTTCTTCGCTTGAGATCAAACATTCAAAGTTTTTCTGAAAATGAAAGATAATGTTAATAATGTTTAGTTGTTAAATATATATNGATGTGATATCTTTTTTTTCAGACATTTAATAATTTAAGAATGGCGTTGTATCGGCAAATAATGATCTGCCATTCTGTCGGTAATTAGTGGTGCTGGATTTTTTTTCTATTTTCCGTACTTTTTTCCGAGTATTATGTTGTATTATAAAAATTTGAGGCTCATTTGATCTACTCAGTTGAGCTCTATATACAAATTGTGGTAAGCTAGTGGACTTTTTTTTTTTCTAAAATGTATTTCAATTAAATTGAGGGAATAACTTATAAAACAATAAAATTTACTATAAGGCTTCCAAAAACTATCGCTGTATTTTGATAGTTAATTTGTTTTTTTATCGCTATATCCTCTACGGCTCCCTTGATTCTAGTTAACACTATTGCATTATTTGCCTTCACCCATTCATTTATTTCGGTCTTTTTCCTCCTCTTGTAGATCAAGAGTGAAGTTATTATTGCCAATTTCAATTGTTTTGATGTCAGGAAGGTTTAATAAATTTGCTCAACTCTAGGGAAGCTCTGATTTATAGTAGTAAGTCTCTGTCATTTCTAGTGTTCTGACTCCATTTAGGGTGCAGCCAGGAGCATGAGCAATACAGTTACAGTTGATCGTTAGTATTCCCGTACCTTGTATTTTAATTTCAGTTGGTTGTGCTATTAAAGTATTGTTCCCACACAATACTCGTATCGTGGTAGTATTTTTTTTAGAGTATAACCATTGTTCAGTGGTTTTTAGTCTTATCCAATAAATTTCGGTTGACTTACATAATGCTATTTGACAAGTTTTTAATGCTTCTGTTAACGTGCTTGTAAATAAAGAGAATTCGCAAGGATTATTTATATAATCTTTATAAATAAGCATATCTGGTAGGCAATATAATCTCTTCTTATCTTAAATGCCATTATTTAAGAATTTTTTGTCGGTAAGGAAGTAATTTATGAATATTATTGCTTACGATCAGGTTACTATGTCAGGACTCAATGCTGACATAGCCTTTTAAGTCTGAGTGTAAATTTCTTAGAACTGGAATTGAGTACATGGCATAATAACTGAATTGTTCTTTACCTATTAACGGGAAACTTAGTTTAACTGCTAATCTACCTTCTATTATTACTGCAATTGTTGTAGACAGTGCGTGCAGGCGTTCAAGTATTACGGTTAAATCGTCCCATGGTAGTGTATGCTCTTTTTTGTATGAATTAATTTCGACACAAATTTTTCACAGTTGTTCGTTTTGTATTATAAGTGGATGTAGGTGTCCTTGTGACGTGCTTTTCACCTCACTGATAAGCGTTTGTAAGAATTTAGTATGAAAAATAGAGATTTTTCGAAAGAGTCAGTCCAGTCTAATACTCCTATTTTATGCTCAATTTTTCTGTTATCATTATCCAATTGGCATGTTTCTTCGGTTAAACTTTCCAAATTTTTTTTAACTTTTTCATTATGCCTTCCATTTTTCTCTAATTCTATATAAATTTTTTCGAGATTTAAGCGTACAATATGAGTCTGTTTTGCTTCTAAATATAATATTGTTTGTGCTAAGTTGTTAAGATTATTTATATCCATATTTATTTTATCTTGATCATCCGCATTCAAAGATCCAAATAATTTTTTCGAAATCCACCTTACAAATTCTAGTGGTGCTCGTCTTATTATCATGTGGCTAGGGATAACTTTTACTATATTGTTAGAGCTTATTTCTTTACAATGTATTTGTATTTCAGGTGCAAAAAATAGTTTTAAATCTTTGTATGTTGATTTTGTTAAATAAATCATACTATTTAACGTGTATCTGGGTACTAAATTTTTGCACTCTTGATTTTCAAGAACTCTAGTACACTATTTGAATACAGTATCTAGCTGTTCATGGTATAGATCAGTTAGGTCTTCAATACTACGAAAATCTAACGTAATAGTAGAGTGCCATTCGGTATGAATTAGTCTGACTTCGTTAGTGTATTCATAATTTATACCTAGATAATTTACTAAAAGCATGTTGTCGTAAGGTTTTGCAGGTATCTTTTCCTTAATTTTTATTATACTAGGCCTTAGTGTTAGCAGAATCAGAAAAGCAATGTTTTTAGTCAACATATTGATCGGATCAATCTGCAACAAAAATAAATTTTTTTTTTTTAATTTCTTTTTCTTATGGGTAGCAACGTTTTACTTTGTCAATGTATTTGTTAACTATTCTTGTATTTCCTGATTCTAATATAACGTTATTATTACTATGTATCTCTTGAAGTTTGAAAATTCCAATATAAAATCTATCTTATTCTCCTTTTCAGGGTTCTTTGCGAACGTAGACTGTCATTCCATCTTTCAAGTTCTGTGGCTTTGACTTATTGTCATAACGTGTTTTTGTATTTTGTTTTAATATTTTAAGTATGTCACGAGCTATTTCTTGTATTGTATGTAAATATCGGGCAAGATCATAAACATATCAGCTGCATGTTTCTAATTTGAATTTGTCTGGAAGTGGATTTGGGAAACGTGCTTATCTACCATAGACAAGTTCGAAAGGCGTGAAGCCTGTTGCTGAATGAACTGAAGTATTATACTCCTGCTTTGCAAAAGGAACCATTTCATCCTAATTATTTTTGTTTTTAGCGTTACTTCTCAAGAAATCGTTTAACATAGCGTGGCTTCTCTCTAATAAGCTATTTAATTGTGGGTGATATGCATTAGTGAGAGCTAAACAAGATCGTTAAGTTTTTGATACTCCTGTCAATACTTGATTAATACAACTTTTTGATCCGTCACTAAGGATAATTCTATGAATGTCGAAAGTTCAAATAAAATGTCTTTATAACACATCGGCAATAGTTATTGCTTGTATATTAGAAACAAGAACTGCAATAAAAAATTTTGTAAGTAAGCATTGCACTGTTAAAATGTGCTTATTTCCAGATGTACTTTGTGGGAAAGGGCCTACTGTATCTTTTGCGACCTTGTAAAATACTTCTGATGGTGTGTCTGTAATTACCATAGGTTCTCTAGTTTTTTTGTGGACTAATTCTTGTTCCTGGCAAATTTTACATTTTTTTTATGTATTCAGCAATAACGTTGCGAATTCCTTTCCAATAATATTTTTCTTTCATTCGTATATAAGTTTTTACTACTCCTCTATGACCTTCGAATAACCTTGTATGACATTCAACTAATTTTTCCTTTATATCTTCTAGGGTAAGATAAGAACATGCGCCATAACAAATTTTTACTGTAAGGGGAAGGTGACATAACTCTTCGTATAAAATTTATGGTATTTCTTCTATAGAGAGATTATCGGTGAGTTTAACTTTCCTAGAAATGGTAACTTCCTTTACTAATATTGCATCTGCAAGATTTTTAAAGCAGGCTTGTGAAATGCTAGGTCTTATTTCATTAGTAAGATTTTTCTTCACGACTAGTAAAAACATGTAGTGATTTTGGTTTTTCTTAGTAATAAGGGGTCACCCACAAAGGACCGTCTGGTCGTTTTGACTAAAAATAACCCCCCCCTTGCCTCTGTCCAGTTGTGTCCGGTTTTTTTCACCCCTTCCTACTCTTAGACGTCCAAAACCACCTTTAAAATTAAGAAAAAAAAATTTTTTTTAATAAAAATTAAAAATAAATAAATACGCAAGCAAACTGCGAGTGGGATCTAACGTTGAGAATGACATGACAAAAGCTTGTAGCACACAGACATGTGTTTATATTGGATTTCAAAATTTTGTAAAGTCAAAACTAAATGTATTTTTAAAAAATTATACTCTTAAATAAATCAATAATTATAATCTGAAGTCGTAATGCGTTGTAGAAAGAATCGGAGATAATACGTGATAAAAATGCTCGAACTAAACACGATAAAATGTTAGAATAAGGAGGGTCATTCTCCTTCCCAAGGGCTTTGTAACCAATTGGGCAAATTTACCATGTAGAGATAATGTGCATTTTAAGATAATACCGCAAAAGTAGAGACCAGAGATTTCAACTCCATAACAATCAGTCGGTAAAATATACCTAAAAATATTTGATTGCTATATTGGTTCTGGACGTCCGGATTGATAAGACCCCCCTCCCCTTTGTCCGGTTGTGTCCGGTTTTGGCAAACTCCCCCCCTCGTCCACGACCGGACGGTCCTTTGTGGACGACCCCTAACGTCATTTAATTTTGGTTGAATATTTGATAATTCTTCTGTTAATATAGTTCCTATATTAAATAGTAGTTTATTGTTTATTATTGTTAAATCTACAGTTTCAGAAATAAAATGGATGTAGTTATCCTTTGTGTAAGTTAAATTTTCACGAGTACTTAAAAATGTTGATTTATTTGTTTCATAATCATATTTAAGGGATTTTCAACGGGACTTATATTTCTTGTTACTTTTTTGATACGAGCTTAGTTTCAATTTTGCTGTATAGGTTCTAATTCTGCTGTATGGCTTGCTTAAAGTAAAGTATTTTGATTAGAAGTTTTCTTGGTATCGTAATCAATTTCATTTTCTATGTTTTCCGATTAAAAGGGGTTTTTGTCTCTTTCTTCATTACTATTTTGTTCTATAGGTAATAAACTTTTTCTGTATAGTGTATCATTAGAGTTTTGTAATTTATTTTTGGAAGGACTATTTCTGTTTTATTTATTTTAAATTTTGCTCTTATGGAATTATTGTTTGCAATAAATTCGTTCATTGTTTCATCGATCCATTCATTTACTATAGTAGGGGAAATTTAATTTTAAGGCGACTATCGGAGTAAATTTATTTGTTTTTGATTTAAAAAGCTGCCGCCATGAGGTTCGATTGGGGATGTAGGTAAAAAGTGTATTTCTCCTAAAATACTGTTACTTGGAAGTTCATCATTCTTATCGTAACTATCTCACCATCATGAGTTTTGATTCCATTCTTTAATAAATCTATTTTTGTCACAATATTTTTAAGTGTTATTACTTGAATCAGATAACTGTTCTTTATTTTTATTTGTATTGTTTACTTGGTCTTGTACGGAGTGTCAAAAAGAAGATTAAAATTTTAGTTTTATTTTAGTTAAATTTAAAGTTTCTTTATCAAAGGAAGTAGAGTCTTCATCTTGTTAAAATGTTACAGATTTTTGATTTACGCCATCGGCTCAGGATGTACTAGGTTTTATTAAAATATTAGTTCGTCTTAGTGAAAAACCTGAATTTTTTTTCATTATTTCTTCAATTTCACTGATTTCCGAATTTTCGTCACTTGAGTTTTCCATTATATGCTGAGAAGTCTCTTCTTCAAGTGCATTTATTAAGCTTGGCATAAATAATCGTTCTTGTAATGGTATTGGCGCGTCGGATTGTGGGTAACTAAACTGTGAAGTAGATGCGGTTTCGGGTTCGGATGACGAGTCTTGTATTTGAGCTCTTGGTGTGTCTTTTCTTTGTCTCACTTTTAATCTTTTTGCTATTGTAGGTGCATTTAATTCACCTTGTCTATCTTTCATATCCGGAGGTTCTTTTGATAGTGTATCTCTAGGTTTCCTTTTTTTTGCTTTAGTGGCTCATTGTATGCTTCCAATGGTATCGGAATAAGAGTGATTGGTTTTTAACATATTTTGGCGAGCTATCAAAGTTTTAGTTTGTTTAGGTTGCAAACGAGCTTTTAATAATACTTCTTTGTCTGAAGAATCCTCTTTGTCACTTTCGTCTTCATTTCATTTCACTGGATTTCTTGATAAGGCGTCCACGTTTGTATTTAGTTTACTCAGTTTGTACTGATAAGTATAGCTATAACCTTGAAGTCTTGCTCTTCAAATATTTAGCCTACTCATAGAATCTTTCATAGACTTGATCCATTATAGTGGTTCATGATCTCCGTCAACCGTAAATTTTCTACCATATAAGTAATGTCGAAAATATAAGACTGGTACAACTACGGCTAAGCATTCTATTTCCGTTGTAAAATAATTTTTTTCAGCCTTATTTAGAGTTCTTGACAAATACGCAATTGGGTGGTCTTTTCCTGATTTTCTTTGGCTCAATACTGCCCCAATAGCTATGTGAGATGCGTCTGTTGTTAATATGAATGGCTTATTCAAATCGACGCAAGCTCACACAGGTGCTTTGCATAATATTTTCCTTAACTCTTCAAAGTTTTTTTGCTGAGTATCTGTCGTCTCAAATTTCTTTCCTTTCCTTAACAAGGACGTTAAAGGCTCTGCAATTTCTGCAAAATTTTTGACAAAACGACGGTAATAGTTCGCTAATCCTAAAAACTGTCTAACATTCGTTTGATTTTTTGGTTTCGGAAATTTTTCAACAGCTTCTAATTTTTTGTATCTAGTTTCATTCTGTAGTTTTCTATCTTGTGTCCTACATAAGTTACTTCGGGCGCTAATAATTAACATTTGTCAAGTTGTAATTTTAATTTTGATTTCGAAAGTTTTTCGAATAAGTGAGTTATTTTAGTCACATGATCTTTTAAAGTTCTTGAACATACAATTATGTCATCAAGAAACATAAATAGCTTAATGCCTTGCAGTCCTGATAAGATTACGTCCATTAGTCGTTAAAATGTTGCAGGTGCATTGCATAGTCCAAATGGCATTCCTACATATTCATAATGGCCGTTAGTTGTGCTAAAAGCAGTTTTATGTCTATCTGCAGGATCAAATTCTATTTAATGGAATCCACTGGCTAGATTAAAAACGGAGACATAATTTGAGACTCTGATTTACTCTAATGTTTCAGTAATGTTTGGTAGTAAATAAGCATCAGGGATGGTTTTTTTCATTTAGTTTACGGTAATCTATCAGTTATCTGTATCTTTTTGTTCCATCAGGTCCTTATTTCTTGGGTACTATCCAGAGAGGACTACTGTAAGGGCTGTTTGATTTTATGATTGAACCGTCTGATGATAGTTTTTCTATTTGAGTTCAAATTTCTTGGTGTAATGATGAGGGGTAGCGGTATTGTTTGACATACACTGGGCGGTCGTCTGTCGTAGGTATTTTGTGTGTCATAACAGAAGTACGAGGAGCTGGGTCACCTGGAATGTAAAATAAGTGAGCGTATTTTTCTAAAATTTATCTTATTTCTGATAAACTAGCTTTTAAGTGATAAAATCTTTTTAGCTTATCCATTATAAATTCAAAGCGATCTTTTATATTGTTTAAATCGTCTTCTTCGAAGTCAGTGTCGAAAAAGTCTTTAGATTCCATGACATCAAAAGGCTCAAGTTCTTGTGCGGGGATTTCTATTTTTGTCGGCTCATCTCTTGTGTTTATAGCTATTGTATAACAGTAACCTTCTTTGCAATCTACTACCATCTTGCCTTTATATACTCTGGGTACGGTAATAATCCTACGAAGATTTGCATGGCCAGTGATCTTGTTTCTAGTCGGTAATTTAATAGCTAACTCTAGTTCTTGCTGGTAAATGATAACTTCTGTTTTTATTTACTCTAAATCCTTAAGAATTATGATAAATAGTATCGAGTGGGGGTGTGGGTATTTTATATTTATCGTGAAATGAAAAAATAATTTTTTCACAAGTTGATTCGAAATTTTGTTTCGTTTTCAATCTTAAGGGTTTTTCTTGTTTTTTTACTTAATTTTATAGAGTGGATTTTGTTATCTCGGTATGGATAAGGTATAGGTTACATCGGTATAAATAAGGTACGGCCTGCTTTCAACTATTAATGCATTTAATTCATAATCGATTCTAGCGTATTCTTGCGTAAAGAACGGACCTTCTAAAATACATACATTATTTATTGGAGATTCTGGACTCAAAATGTGAAATTCGTGATCTGTATCAAACAAATTTACCGTAACGGTACCTTGAGTGTATATTTTCTGTGGGGCTACTCCTTTTTATTCAATTGTATTATTACAATTAATTTCTGTGCCGTTCTTTAATGAGTTGTAACAGATGATATTTACTTCGGCACCTGAATCTAATATAAAAATTTCTGAATCTTTTCGAAATGTTGCGCAACGCAATTTAACTGCTAGTGAATTTCCTATTGTTCTTTCTCGGAAGACTCTGTAGATTTCATTGCCATTATTAATTTTGGACGCGTCATCGGATTCAAACTCGCAGTCGCGTCCAACTAGCGAGTCTCGTTCTTGTTTTTTAGAGAGTTAGGGCAAGAGTCTCTGTATCGTTTTTGATTATAATTTTGGTATTGTTTTTGGTTGTAGTATCGAAATAGAGCTTGTTTATGGTAAGCATAGCCTTGAGTATGAGAATAGGGATAATACATTTGTGGGTAGTAAGGTAAATAGAAGGGTGGTGGTTGAAAATATGTAAATTCTTTAAAATTTGGAGGGTAATAATAGTTATTAGGTTGATTATTCCAGTTTTGTGGTGGTGGGGTACTTAATCCTCGTTGAGGTGTATAGTATGTGCGGGGTGTACAATTTTTCGACCATACTCGTCAAATTTTGATTGAGTCATCTTGACATCATTTTGATCGTAGGTATGCGAGAAAGAATTTCTATTGTAGGTCAATGGGTCATAAAAACTGAAGAATTTTTTTTGGTGGTCAAACTAAGTAGGGACAGAAACAAAAATTTCAGTAACGTCCGGTACTAAAGATTCAGGAGTCGTAGAAGTAGAGTTCGTGGGTACGGCCTTGTAAACGTACTTGGCCTGATTGCATACTGATGGGCAAAAGCGTTCAATAAGTAAAGCAGCTTCAAAAGCTTCATGCACATCTTTGGGTTCCGAAAGTGCTATACTTAATTTTCACGGGTCGGGTAAACCATAAGCGTTTGTAACGCTATTTTTTCAAGTTGTGGTTTTTGTGTTGTCTTGCGTTTATCATTATTAAATTTGGTCAAAAGGGCTGTTAAGGTAGTTTCTGCAACAGAAGCTATTCTATGATAAAAATTTCTAACCGTTTTGTTTTGTTTCATTGCAGTTCTTAAAAGTTCTGCCATGTTTTCATGATATGATTTGGCTGGTGAAAATTTTTGTTTCAGACGTTTTCTTAACTGACCGATTGATGCAAAAGTAGAACCAACTAAACTCTTTCGAGCTTTGCCTTTGAGTCTAGAAATAACTGTGCAAAGGTACATAGGTTCTTGAGCTGCTGTTTTTAGAGTTTGTTCATTTTCTACATCTTGTAAAAAGTCTTTTGAGGGAGTTGAGTATTCATTATAAATAGGTATATGTTGAGATGCTTTATTTATGCACATTAATAAATGAGTCGTACTTAATCCTTGGAAAACATTTAAAAACTGTTGTATAAGAAAGTCGTCCACTGACGGGGTTTCTCCACTATTTCTGGGCATTTTTATTTACTTATTTNCGTAATCAGCGACCCCACAATTCTTAGAGAAATGGTTGAAGCAGTAAAACTTACAATTTAAAAAAATATGATTTAAGGGTTGGAAACTGTCTAAATTTTTTATTTGTCATAGTAAGGTGAATGTAAGTGATGACTTGTGTTTCTGATGGTTTTTAAAATACGTATAAACATTAGTTTTCTTTAAGAGTGATTTATAACAACTCGCTTACATGTTTTAGCTTATGAACTGGGCTACATTTGATAGTGTTAATTTTTTTTTTAAATAATAATTTGTTCTTTTTACTACATTTTAATCGGGTCACCATAATAAGATTCAATGTAAATTTTATTACTTATATTTTACTTACACCTATCACTGACTATTTTTACTGCTGCTTTGGAGTTTCCTAATGCTTTGATCTGTAATTGTCAGTGTTCCTTTAACTAACACGAACAAGTTCGTGGCCAGTAGAATGTTACTGTACCTCACTTCTTAGCGTAGTCCGAATCTTTTGATGTTCTCCATACACACTTGAGTTGCCTCAGCCAACACGTTATGCCTTACGTGCATAAGGTACTCACAAGTCATGAGAGTCAAGAGTTCACTAAAACTTTAGAGGACAGGTGACAGACGTAAAGAGAGCACTTTTTCCTCTTGATGGTGCGTTTTTGTAGCATCAGAGGGAGTAAAAGAGGTCTTTGTTTGAATTAGATCAACCAATGAGCAATGTTCTTGCAGAATGCGTAGATAGTTGCATGACGATGTTACATGTTATGATGTTACATATTGAAAAGTAACAATACAACAGTACCAATCGCATTTTCTGACAAGTGCGATTGAGTTTTTTGGTCAGTGATGATAAAGGCTCGTATCAGTAATATAAGAACGCCAAATACAAGTTTAATTCTGACAGTTAGCTTACAATTTGAAATAAATTCTTCTGAGGATCCTACAACCAATTTTGAATATAATAAAGTAATGTGTGAATTACAAATTTTCAATTAGTACACATTATTAGAATTAAACAATTATTGAGCAAGTAACTATTTATTTATACATACATACATTTTTACAATGATGCTGGCCGTATTCTATGTCAGCATATTATGAAGCATTCACTTAAAAGCTAATACACACATGCGCACACATAAGTGACATACAAGCTCCTCTTGTCATATGAGCTTGCTTTATATTCACAATACGTCTTATCTCAATTTTAATGGATGGATAGTTTTTATTTACAATACAATTCGTATGAACTTGAAATGTAACACCACACTCACATCTGTCACATAAGCTCGCACACTTATTTTTAGTCTAAATTTCGTAACCGCAATATCTTCCTATCTAAAAGGCTGTGAAAAACTATTTTGTTGTACCGATTTGTTTTCAAGAGCATTGTATGAAATGCCAGTAAATTTTGCTTTAGATCGTTAGTCATGCATAGAGTTATTTGATTGATAATATAAGAACACCGAATGTTTATGTCAAACAGCTTCAAAAATATTTACTAAAAATTGCGCTCGTTAAACTGATTCCTCTTGTTATATGTTGACTTTTAAAAATTTTAATTGCATTTGTAATACTATAAAAAAATTTGACAAAACTAAAAAATAGTTACACAAGTATTAAAAAAAAGTAAGAGAACAAAATGCAGTGAAAATTAATCATTGGAGTGATTAAGTTTTCTATACATTAAATATTATTATAAAAAAGATAAAAAAGATGTAAGACTGCTAAAAAAATTCTTAAAAATTTTAAAAAGAAACACAAAATTCGTTCGTACAGTTTTATTTTTGTTGTTACGATACCAAGTCCATAAAAAACAAATAAATGTTTTTAATCTGAGAAAAAACTGCTGCTAAAAGTATTATTATCTATGTTCAAAAAAAATTGTTTCACTAGAAAAGTAAGTTTATTTTTAAAATAATACATAAATTTAAGTAATTTATAACCGAGTAATGCTAATTATTAAGCAGTGAAAATATATTTCACCTATTAAAATGTTACGTACCATACTTAAACAAAAAGTAACAAATTTTCTTATACATAGCTTGCTCGTAACAGAAATGATAAAATTCGGCTTGTGTGCTGGAGGTTGGGGGCTCAAATCTCAAGGAATGATTTTTTTTTTTTTAATTTGTCGAAGAAAAAAAAAATTTAACTAACTTCTAAATATGTGCTTTGGTAGCGTGGTGTGGAGGGGACTCACCGCTTGGTGGAGCGTTGTAACAGGACGGAATAAAGCAAAGCGTGTGAGTTCAGTTTTGTCATGTATTATCTTCAGGTTACAATTCTAAGATTGTTGATATACTTTAGAAGACAAGGCATATATAGAAGTATAAGTCTCAAACGTAAGCAACAGGATGCCTTGTGGGTAGATAAAAGTAAATTACCTTGGAGATGTAAGGCCATGTGTCTAGAAAAATTTAAGTTTAGTTGTTAGGTAACGTAAGTAGTGCTGCAGGCAATATGCGGGCACTACATCAGGAAGGTTAACTGGCGTGCTTAAGAGTGACGGAGCTTAACAGTTGGAAAAATAACGCAAGTTTGAAGTACATATAAGTGCACTACTTAGAGACGTCTTACAGCGTGCCTAAGGATATCTGACTTTAGTCGCTGGGAAAACCAGCGGGCGCTGTAGGATCATATGTGTGCGCTGTATCACAGGTTCATATCAGTGCACTGCTTTAAGGTTGCTGACTAGTTTGTCCTGGGGTGATATACTTTAGCAGCGTTAGCCATGATAGAAAAAAGTTAGAGCATACTTGCTTTCTTCAGAGCGCATCTTTAGCACTATGTACAAAAATACAAGCACCAATCACTGAGTTAACAGCTTGTACGGTAGTGGTGTTTCAGATACATTTTGATGAACATCACTCTACAGTAACTGATTGGAATAAAACTTTTTAACATTTAAAGCTAATACTGGTCCTTAGTAGATGGAGAACGCAGGGGGTGGTGTGGATTAGTAGGTGCTGTCTCGGGGATATTAACTGGTATGCCCAAGAGCGATCTAGCGTAGTCACGAGATGACGTGGGGGTGCTACTGCTGGATACAAGTATGCTGGCTCAGAGGCGTCAACAAAGTTATCAACTACTAAACTTAGCAGTCTTAATAGCTTTGAAATCTTATTTTTTTTCTTATCCTCTCAATTTTAAAAATTTCGGAAAGTTAATTATTTAAAATTGTAGTTCCATAGACGTATTCTCTGGTACAGAATAACTGAAGGTTCTCAGATTAACAAGCTTGAAAAAATATTGAACGGAACTGAATTTTGCATGTAATTTTCTTATAGCTGTGTAACACCCCTTACTTTCCTACCTCACCCTTCAGCATGACACTTATAACATGACCACGCTAAACCACTTTGTGTCACGCTACCAAAGCGCACATTTAAAGTAAGTGTATTTTAACTTTTATTTAATTTTATTTCTCTCTTTATAACTAAACTTGCTCAACATAATTTTTTCACTTATGAGTAATGTTTAATAATTTTAAGGGGACTGTTGAAAGGAGTGAGAGAAATGCAAACATGCAGTATTGCAGTCAATTATTTTTCTTACATAGATATACCTACAGAAGCGCTTGTAAGCATACTGAACATCTTTTTTTCTCATTTTATTACAAAAATTGCTCATTTATTTATTTGTGTAATTCATTGGCTTATATCAAAATAATTTATTTCTTAAAAGAAATTTTAAATTTTTTGTAGATCATTTCCTAATAAATGCAACTCTATGTAATTTTTCTATTCGCTTACGGGTTAATTTAGAATTTATTTGACTTAATCGCTCAAAAAACGATACAGTTAAAGTCTCTGCATTTTTTTGTAGTTTTTTTGTGCTACAACAGATATAAGATAACTATTCCAATAATATGTATTCAAAACCTGTGTGTAATAAATATCCTGAAGCAACTTTTCCTGCTTGCTGCGGATGTTTGTGGACATGATCTCGTGAGGGATTTATGTGTAAGAATAGACAACGGCTTAGTAATACACGTCAAAAAGAGACAGTCGATTGCCACCATCTCAAACAATGATTTTGATACATTAGAGTTAGATAAATTATAGCGTAGAATAAGAAAATCTAATAGCATCATATTCCTGTCTGCAAAAGATACTAGAAGTTTGAAAATTCCAAGAAAATTGGACGTGCTTGATATCTCGACGGTATAATGAAAGAAGGCACTATTTAAAACAAGAAAATTAAAAAAGACTTAACTTCTAATTAATAGAAATACAGACGATATAAACGTCGATAAAATACATTTTTCTAAATATAACGAGAGAATTCTAAAAGAGAAATCAGCAAGTCCAGATATTTCGAGTAAGCCGAAAATTAAGAAAGACAAAAAGATTGCTTTTGAGTATTATAGGGAAAAGGATGGACTTGTCACTTAAATACAAGTTGTTTATAACTTCTCAAGACAGATAACTAATAACAATTGACTTCTAGTTAAAAGGAGTTCTGCTGCGGAAGAAAGGGTGAACCTGCGACACTGAATAGGGTGGCTGAAAGAAAGGCAGAAGGCGCAGAACTAGAGGGTGGTGCCAACCATGACTAAATACAGTGGGTCGAGGGACAGTGTGGTGGATAGCCACCATGTTTGAGTCATCTCATTGTATATAGCAATACTACTACTGACTATGTATTACGCTATGTACAGACAATTCACTGTATATATATATGGATAGATTTAAACATTGTAAACTATATCTATACATAGTAAAATGACTTTAACATGGCGCAGCCGATCAGGATCGCACTTCACTATTCACCACACTGTTCTTCGACCCACTACATGACTGACAACACTGATCGGATAAAGGCCCTTGAAGAAGCCGTATCGGCTATCTCCAGAGTGTCCAAACGACTGGAGGCTTTCATAATAGCCCAAGAGGTAGGTCAATCAAATCTTTAAGCAGATGCTTTTAACTTTACTGCTTTCTCTTCTTTATATCTTTTAATATTTCTGTCATCCATAAGATTTTGCTGACGGTTTCAGACAACGCCACATACTCAGCTACTGTCAAAGATTTTATTACAATTCCATGTTTGTTAGATTTTTAATACATTTCATTAATAAACAGCCTAATAACGTTACCAGTAGATAATTTTCTATCAACTGCATCACCTGCCCAGTCTGCTTTTACAGAACAAGTCAAGATATCTACTTTCAATTTTTTTTTACACTTTAACTTAATGTCTTTTGTTAAGTACGAATATTTTAAAATTTTTACTGCAATAGTAATAAGTTTTATTTGAATAGTTTTTAAAGCTACTTAAATAGCTTACGCTATGAGTAATAACTGGTCTCGTTTCTTAGCTAGAATATAAGAGTGCTCTTATCAAATTTCTGTAGTTTTTTATTCAAATGCTGTCCGTGTGGGCTCACATTTTGAGTTTTGTTTCATTGGAGTTTAATATAATTTTGTGTTTATTACATCACACTTTTCTGCTAAAGATTCTATGTATCTTTTCTAATCTAATGTCAATATACCATTTTTACAATTAAAGTCAACGTTTATACCAAGATATGTATTTATATCACCAATGTCTTTCATCTAAAATTTGTTTGTTAATACTTTTTTAGCTTCGGTTATCTCATTTTGACCTTTATAACATACCAATAAATCATCTACAAAGATAATTACCCAAATGGCATTATATCCATCATGTACATTATACAAACAATAATCATTTTCGATTCTTTTAAAATTTAAACTTTTTAAGTATGCAACCAAACACTCATACCTTGCTCTAGGGCTCTCTCTCGAACCATAAAATGCCTTTTTTAACCTGCACACCTTGCCTGTTCCATCATTATAACCTTTAGGTTGTTGAATATACACTTCAGATTTTTTATTTTCTATTCAAAAAAGCTGATTTCACGTCCATTTAATTAATAATAAGATGAATTACTAAACAATAGGCCAATAACATTTTAAAAGTTTGTGTTTTTGCTACAGTTAAATATATGTCGTCAATTTTTTTTTCTTTTGTTGAAAACCTCTAAAAACTAATCTAGCTTTATGTCTATTGTCTGATTTCTCGGTATACACCTATTTTAAATCAATAATTTTCTTATTTCCTGGCCTATCTACTTATTTATTAGTTTTATTTGTGATAATGCAATTTATTTCCTTGTCCGTAGCTAATTGTTACTCTTCGTCGCTTAATGCTTAATTAAGGTTTTATGGAGTGTTAGCACTAATATAATGTACATAAATACATGTTGCATAATTTTCTGATTCATACCTATCTAGTTCTTTATGCATTTTACTAAGTCTTGTTATTGTACAATTATTTTTGTTTATAGTTTTATTAGCATTGACAGCTTATTATTTTTATTCAAAAAGTAAATCATTATCACTACTATCATTAATATCACTCTTTTTACTGTAAAAATCTTCATTTTCTTTACCATTAAAACCTACTAATTTAACATCTTCCTCTACCATATCAACATGTCTAACAATCATAATTTTTCTATTAATGAGTACTCAATAAGAGGACTCCAAAAACAGTGAAAATGATACGAAGAATTAATAAACTCCAAGGGCTTACTGTTCAGTCTTTTATTCAGTTG
>NW_019384257.1:1492904-1513618 GCF_000648655.2 Copidosoma floridanum | reverse complement strand
GTTACACTATTTTACCTTTGCATATATTAATTATATTTAGAACTAATTTTAATTTGTGTCACTTATTGGGAGGCTCTGATATGGTGAAACCATCATAACCTGAATTTGACTGCGGGTTCGTAATCAGCGACCCCACAATTCTTAGAGAAATGGTTGAAGCAGTAAAACTTACAATTTAAAAAAATATGATTTAAGGGTTGGAAACTGTCTAAATTTTTTATTTGTCATAGTAAGGTGAATGTAAGTGATGACTTGTGTTTCTGATGGTTTTTAAAATACGTATAAACATTAGTTTTCTTTAAGAGTGATTTATAACAACTCGCTTACATGTTTTAGCTTATGAACTGGGCTACATTTGATAGTGTTAATTTTTTTTATACAGTTTGTTTATTTATCCAAGAATATTTTAATAATTATCTACAATCTTACTGCATCCTTATCTTTGAATTTTGTTGTATTCATAAAAGAGTAACGTTAAAGCTTTATTTACTGGCACGTTGCTCAAAAGGTGTCATATCCTATTAGAAATGAAATGGTACTTTAACAAGTAAACAATGTTAAATAACAATGATAGGCTTATAATTTTTTCTTTAGTTGTTAAAAACCAATCACATTGTTTTAAGAATATACTTTAAGGAGATCTAATAACAAAATTGAAAACCCTATAGAGTCAACGTTAACTATTTTAATATCATATTCTAATTTGTCATTATCATTCAAACAAGCATTTTTATTATGCTGGTTACATATTTTACTTACAAAATAACAATATCTATTTTGTAAAATATAATTTAAAATAAATATAAGATAATAAAACTGGTTTTCTAATATTTTTTGAATATTTCACTTAATTACTATTACAAATGTTGTATAAACGAATAATTCTATTAATAAGTTTGACAAAAACCAATGCAATTATAAAAATTTCATCAGAGTAACGAATTGTTTCAAAATTATCGAAAGATTTGATGAAATCAAGTACTTTTATACTGGCAGCATGTCATACCATGTCTGTACTCTGTACTATTCTTATCTACGTAATATTTTTGTATGATTGTATTCACAATAAATATAAAATTTTTTATTAATACTACACTTAATTAACATTCATTGACATATTCAAATGGTAACTGCTCTACCGTTCAGAATATCGTGTCACACAAGGTATACTAAGATATTGTTTGTCATAGAATATCGAAGAAGTATAACTTTATACGTGGGTTCCTAAGCACCCACTGTCTACTAGTTAAGTTAATAGATACTTTGGACAATGTAAGACCTAACTCAAGTTTTGCTACATTAAATATCGTAGGAAAGTATCAGCTGTACTTTTGTTTGTCGCAATCATTGTTATCGATCAAAGTTGTATTTATTAAGTATTATTGACTGTTTCTATAATATAAGCAAGTAAATATATAATATAAGCATTAAAGTTTCACTTCACAGATAAAATCTCACAAGTCCATTATAACAGAGAGGGGTTAAAAGTATATTAATGTTGCTACGTTGAAAACCAAAGTCGCTTAAACTGTTGTAATCGCTAACCGAGAAAACTACCCAACCGATCTTGCTAATATTTTGCATACAGAGTTTTGACACTTTTTCGATGGTTTTAGTCTGAATGTATACAATTAAAGACATCAAAAAACTGACGCAAAACATTTATCGAAATTGAAACAGCAGCATCAAAATGGGCAAATAAGAAATCCATTACATGAGAGGACTGCTTCGCATTATAACTCTGACAGTATTATCTTCAATCTTTAAAATTTTAAAATAGGTAAACTAATATGTATTTGTGTCTATTGTGGTAATAACGAATAAAAGGATTTTGCTCTAGAACTCTGTTGCTGTGTAAATAAGTTGTAAAATTGGAAAAACAATTTTTTAATTATATACTTTTTGCAGTCTTAAACCTTTACATTCTTAAGAAATAGCCCCTTTTATTTATTATAAAGTGAAAAAGTGCAAATCAATAGCCTCTTAAGGCCAACAATCATTCCATGACATAAGGAACGCCCGTTACTTTTCAGGTTTATTAAATTTTTTTTACTTTTATGGCTTATTATTTGACCAAATAAACTGCATCGGTTCCGAAAAAGAGTGTTTTAAATAAAAAGTTTTTCGTTCAAAAAAATTTTAAGAAAAAAGGTTAAATTTTTCACTAAAAACTTTTTAGATCACATGGGGGCTGCTAGTAAGTTTACGAATTAAAGAACATTATTATTCATGAGTGACTTACGAAAAAGTATTATATCAGAAAAAAAAACTATTTGTGTCACAAAAAAGGGCCCAAATATGACAAAAAATACAGGAGCACGATATATAATGGTTTTTTTATATCAGTTGCAACTCACAAAGGCATTTTTTAAGTTAAAAAACATATAATAAAAAAAATTTGTAAAATATGTAAAAAGGGTTTTTTTAAATCATACATTTTTGAAGTCGTTTTAAACCATGTACTCAAAATTAAAAGAAAGTATGTCGAAGCGTTAACTTTGNATTTTATATTTTAAATTGTTGTCAGTCACCTTCACTGCAGCTGATTGCAGCTGCATGTAAGTATACGCCAAAGTTTCTGACGTTGGGGTAAGCTATCCTGAAAGCATATAGTTAACGCAGTAAGGTATCAATATGAAAAAAAATGTTCTCCTTGCTGTGTTATTAAGTCACAAATTAAAAGAAAATAAAAAAAAATAATATAACTCACACAAGAAGCAAAAGTTAAGAAGACTTCTTTTATTCCCTTTATAAAAGTATGGATTTGATTTCTGTTTTCAGATAGCAAAGTGCAACATTGCTACGAGATTAGAAATCGCATTTACTGCTTATCAAGCCTGATGGACATCTAAGGAAAAGTAAGGACAAGTGAGGAAGAGCTGATAAAAATTTTTAGTTACGCAAATTTTGCAATTGAATAGATGAAATCTATCTTTTTTAAGACTTAGTGAGGGTGAGTACGGAGAGCAAAGACTTGCTCAAAATCTAACAGCTATCTCTACATAATATAACATTTTATATAGATACATAAATCTATATACATATACGCACACTAACAATTTTAAAATTTGCTTGTTGCAATATGCGTATAAATTAAAGTTAACGTATACTAATAGTATAAGTTACAGAGATATACTAGTATTGTAGTAGGAACTTTCTTCTTAGTTTCATCGATTTAGATTTTTTTGTTCAAATATTTGTTTATAAATTTTTGCTGTGAAATTTTTCTTGAATTAATGTTTTTAAATTTTGAAGAACTCTTTAAATAGTTTTTGTGTTCATTGTTAATGTAGTTTTTAATGCCTAAAATATTATAATAAATGTATGAGTAACTTTTATCTTAGAGTCCCTAAGGTAAAAGTAGTAAAATAGGTAACTTGACCTTATTATTTTCAATCAAAAATTCGTATAGTTTTTTTTGTACTACATTTTCATGAAATATTTCAAAACTGAATGTTTTATAAAAAAAACTTAATCAGCTGTTAAAATTTTCCATTATAAAGTAGCCCCTGCTAAATGCTTTCTTTATTTAAACGTTAGGATAGTTACACTATTTTACCTTTGCAACAAAAATGACTTTAATATCTCCGGTGCTGTAATAAACTGCTGAACAAAAAAAAACTTAAACATAGTATAAAAAGGGGAAAATTACCACGTGAATAATAATTATTACTGGAATAACTTAATAAGCATTAACTGGGAAAACTTAGATTATTATTGTTAACTTTTTTTTAGTTAATCATCTTGACAGAAATCGTCGTTAAGTTCTTCTAAATATTGCTTGTTTGTTGAAATAGTAGTACATTACAAAAATTAAAGTATCTACTAATTTTAATTCTCACGGGGGAGAGGAACCTAGAAATTATCAAGAAATATTTTCTTATTTAGTTAACATTTTTGACACCTTGAATAATTTTTTAATTTAAATTTGGTGCGATGATATAATTAAACATCTTAATTATGTTGGATTCTCAATAAATTAAAAAGTTGAACTTTTAATACAGTAGAAATCAATTGCGAAGTGATCTCTAATATAGCAAGGAAGTGAACAAAGGCCATGGAGAAGCTAAAGAAATGTGATAGAGTATTACAGAAAGCGTGTTTTATCATGGTTAAATTAAAAATCTTGGAAAACCAAGCAAATATCTAATTGTATTAAGTTGGTGCTAACGGAAAACATGTGGCAACGGGAAAAGTAAGAGAAGTTTAAAATAAATTTTGTCATTAATTTGATGTTTTGTCATAACATTGTAGTAATAATAAAATTGATTTTACACTCTTCCTTGTTTTCCCACTGCCATTTATACATACATATTTCTATATCTTACAGTTTTTAGCTCGATGCCTACTAGCAACTCAGCCCCACTCTTCGCCAACATTATCTATCCGGGGCCAACCTGCACCAATCCACCAGCCTAACACGCCAAACCACGTAATATTATGCTTATTTTTAAGCATTTAAAAAAAGAAAAACAAGAATACAACAACAGATCCCCACCCCAGGCCTATTATGCACTATCCTTTGCCTCCCCGTAGCTACTCCGCACCGTTCTACAGTCATCCTACAGATGTTTAGTGATAAAGAAATATTTATGCCCTATAGTAAGCAGAAAAGGTACAGATCTTTATGACACTTGAGACTAATGAATCGGATAATCATGATAGGAATACCACATATCCAACGACAAGCAGAAAAATTATGTTTTAAATAGTTTTTAAGTCTAACTTTACTAAAATGTTTGCTATATCCGATGTCATAAACTTAATATTTATAACTGGTAAGCACAGAGCTCTGCTTTTAAATTGTAAAAAGCAACAGCTCAGCGATCTTTAAACATCAAGTGGTACACCTGCCTTTGTAGTTGCGGGACGTATAACTAAAGTCTTTTGAAACTAGCTACCATCATAAAACTCAAAATAGGGGTGCAGCCTCCAATTAATCTTAAATGCGCTTACCTAAGAACATTTATTTGTACTGGTTCATCCAAGAATAAGAATAATTAACGATATTAACGGTCTTCACTGCACGTATCTACAAGAGAATGCATACACAAATTCAAAGGCAACTTGTACTAAACGTCAAATGGGAGAGATCAGCCGTTTTAACCATCAACTACTGTGTAGTTAATATACCATGACTGTGTTCATGTTAATCAAGAGTATTTAGGTTCGGCTCTAATTAGTCATTCGGATACTTAACATAACGTTCCCTTCTTAAATAAAAACTACGTAAACTCCCTAAACATACCAATATTTGCCTTTTCTCTAACATTAGGTCCTCTAAAGTGAAAAAAGTTTGAAGAATAAGTTCTGCTGCGTACTTTAAGCAAACGTCAGTTCCAATCTAGGGATTAAGCTGCGTGTTAAAAGTGTGCATTTCAAGCAAATTTAAGTCTGAGTTCAGTGACTTAACTGTGTAAGAAAAGTTCGAGCAAACCCGGCCACTGTAGACTAACCTTAAAAGTAAATTAAAGAGGAACAAGACAACATGGACCAGCGACTTAGATTCCAGTGACGTTAAAAGCAGCACCCTAATTATTGTCATCACCACGAGTCATGTGGGATTAAGATCATTAGTCCGGTCAACCTAGTTAGGTCTTGAGATTGCGTGCGGACAAGTAGCGGGTCATTACCAGTCATAGAAGTAAGTTAAGTCAATAACAACAGTACATTGTTAAATTGTTGTGAGAAAAAGTCTAAAACTTGATAACTTATATACTTTGTAAAATAAATTTCTTCTAGCTTTACCAAATCTGGTAAATCATCTAATAAGACATAAGTAATTCGTAGAATATATTTATTTTAAAAGTTAAAATAGTTTAGTTATTTAATTATATAAAATACATCACGATTTTAAATTTTAATTTTTAGAAACATTGTTCTTACTGTAATAAACAGAATAAACACCAAGAAGAATTTAAAAAGATAATGTGTTGCAAAGACCTAACCAAAACAACATACATTGAGTAAAATTTGACGATCTCAAAAAGTATAATCGTAAAAGTATATTTTATTATTACAACCCTAATAACAAAAACATTTTCCTCATTACGTTTAAGTCAAACGGAAACATAGTATTATATCCAGCTCTTCAATATTGGAATGATGACTCCACTTATCAATCTGTAAAATTGTGTCAAAAATCGAATCAAAATATCGAAGTGACGACTTGACTTATCAATCTGTAAAGTTGTGGCAAAAACAGAATAAAACGTTTTTATCACCCTTTCAACGAATTGTGCCAAAATTATTTAAATCTTGGCCCTACACAACTAATACAATGCCGAAATAATTATGAGCCTATTTTAATTATCTCTTTCACACAACCTAACTGCAGTGCGTATTTAGTAACTCAACTACTTCTTCGATGGGAAATTACTGCTTCACCTGCATTTTGGTTCAGACACCACGAAAACCACGAAACAAGACTCGCCTTCGTTCAAGGTTAAATTCCTTCAGTAATTAACAAATTTTTAAACATCGTTCTCCTTAACTAAGCAATTTTTTAAACAAAACTGGTGCTTGTCACCTAGACGCAGTGGTAAGCAAGAATCTGAATCAGCGTTTACTAATTAATTAATTTGTGCAATTGCTTGAGTGTTAGTCACAAGAAGCATTAGCAAGGCACTGTAAGACTAAAAATTTCGAAACTAAATGAAAGCCAAGACACATTACCATGGATACAAGAGCTGACAACAATACCATACAAATATCTTTCTTACAATCAAATGTTATTATCGCCACGAACTTAAAAACTGCCCTTATTGGATTAGCCTTTCAAAATATCATAACATAAGCAACAGTAAGGTAAAATGTATTTGATCAAATTTTTCACATTATTCTCGTTTTGACACAAAAAACTTTATGTAGTGAAACGGGAATGTTAGAGAATCTATTACTAGCAGAATAACAAGCTAGGATTTTTTACGACATAAAAGCCTTAATATTGAGAAGTAGACCTAAAAGTCTTATTCTACTTATAGACAAAACTGTAACAACAGACAACGAAGAGCCTGGACATGAAATGCTCGATACAAAAATAAAATTTTTCAGTAAACATTAAATTTCTTACACAGTCTTAGATAATATTGGCATAAGTGAAAAAAGTTTAGAATTCCTGCTAACAGCTCAACATTTAAAATCTAGAAAAGTTACCTTTGGTGAATACTGTGCATACAAGAGACCAGCTAAAAAAAAGTTTTCAAAGAAACTTTCGTGACTCAAACTTACAACGATTGACAAGCATGCCTGCGGTGAACAAAAACTACTCCTGGTATATTCATAGGCAAGGCAGCAGTAACATACGATAAATGTTTTTTTTTTAAATGTTTGTAAATACCAAAGGAGGGCCAGTAGAAATCCAGATTCACGTATCTTTCGTCTTAGGTAATTCAGAAAATTTTTTTAATAAGGTTCTTAGTAATGTTATTTTTAACATATTAAAACGGCAAAGAACTAAATACACTGCAGAAAACTTTGCCAGCATCATCATGATAAGACAACTTATAATCAATTTTGCAAGCAGTAAAAGAGTGTTAATTCCGAACTTCTATAAGTGAAGGGCAGAGCTCGTAGATTTATTCTATAACCGAATAAATTAAATTTTTGTTCATCAGGAACCAGTCATCGGCCTAAAGGCATTATTTGTTTTTATTTACAGTATACTTTTTTTTAAATCGTTGACTCAGCGTTGTAGTGTTAGGTTTCACCGAACAATATGTATGGAGTGGTCAAATCTGATCTGGTGTTGACCTACTGATTGTGCTTATATCTTATGACAATAATGAGGCTGCTGCTTTTCACGTTGGATACCAAGTCAACGATCCTTTCTTTCTTGTTTCTTCTTGATTCACTTTTAAGGGGAGTCTTCAGTGATCTGGTTTGGTCAAGCTTTTCTCAAACAGCTTAGTCACCGAACTAAGTCTTTCATTTGCTTGAAAGAAACGCTCCTAGCTAGTAGCTTAATCACCGAAACAAGTCATACATTCGCCTAAAAGACGCAAAAAAACTCGATGTCCAACCTCTACAGTTACCGTGGAGCACTTAATGGATAAGAAAAGGCGAATTTTGTCATGTGTGATCAGTTTTTATACTCTAGCACCTAAGGAGGATGCGTCAGGTTAGGGATCTGGACGACCTGTCAGAGCTTAATCTAATTACTTTTGATTGACACAAGCACAGTTTTCGTGCAATAATCACGCAGTAATTGATGGTTAGAACTGCTGATCTTACAGCCTCGGTTCTTAAATTAAGCACAAGCTGCTGTTAAAATAGTGTATGATACTTCTTTCGGATATACGCAGGAAAAAGTATTAAAATTAAGGATTATTCTCATTCTTGGATGTAAATCTGCAAATTGATGTTGTAAAATAAGTGTTTTAAAATATTGCTTGAGGTTGCACGCGTAGTTTGAGTTTTGTGACGATAACTTATTTTAAAAGAAGTAAGTTAATTGTCACGTAAATGCAGATGAAGGTGTACTGCTCGATTGTTCGAGATCACTGAGCTTTTACTTTTTATAATTTTAAAACGAAAGTATGCATCGAAATGATAAATATTAAGTATATGTCTTGAGATGTAACACGTATCTCATGAGCTGATTGCCGTCCTCCGCAATCATGGGAGCAAGAACAGTCAAATCCATGTTAAGTACTGAAAATACAACATCTTTATATTATATATTTGTCTAGAATTATATCGTACTAATGGCCCCCTTTCTTGGTTTTTCCCAAGACTTAATAAATAAATCACCGTAGTGTGTTGACATGTAGTGGGAAACGTTTTCAGTTGAAAATTTTACTTTTATTCCTGACACGTCTCAGAACAAAAATCTTCTTACCAAAAACATATTTGTTTGCAATCCATACAGTTTATTTGGTCGAATAATAAACTGTAAGAATTGAAGAAAATATAATTATTCTGAAAAATACCGTGCTTTTCTTATGCCATAACATAACCGTTGGCCATAAGAAGCTGTTGATTTACAGTTTCTCCCGTGTAATTTACAAAAGGGCTTTTTTTAAGATGTTACGATTTTATACTCCCAAAAATATATATTAAAGAAAATTTTTTTTCTCTTATCTCACAGTTTTATTACCAAAGCAACAAAGTCCTAAAGCTTAATCTTTACATTTTTTATTGCCACAAAAATACAAATATATTTTCTTTTTATTTTAAAACCTTGATTTAGATCTTTAAAGATTTAAGAGATTACTGTGAGGGTAAAATAAAAAGCTGATCTCTCGCGTAAGGGATTTTTAATGTGTCAATTTTGAGGCTGCTGTTCCAATCTCAATAAATTTTCTGGGTCAGTTTCTTGACGCCTAAAATTGTGTTTATTAGATACATTTCAAGTTTTTTTTTCAATTGACCCTCTTGCGACTTTTGTGACCCTTAAAGGCTATTTTCTGTCAAGCTTGTTGAGTTCTAATATATTTGTTGGCAAAGTAGATCGACGTCCGATTGTCCTGAAAAAGACCGGTGAGCTTCGTAAGTTAACTCTTTCTTGACTAAAGTTTACAGCAATTGTGACTGCCTGGATACCTCAGGGTTATCCTCTCTGGCCTGCTGTTGAAGCGCTGGACTGATCGGGAGATGAATAATAAAGTCTCAAGCTTTGGGGCTAGTTGTAGTGCTCTTTCCAAACGTCTCCTGGTATAACGTCAAAGACGTTAGTGTCTAAAGTACCGTTTTTTGCAGACTTAGTTGTTTTAAGGTGGAGAGATTAGTAGAGATTGGTTCGTGATGCTTGCTCGTTGGAGACTCCTGTTGGCTCAAGTTTTCTTTTCCTTCATAGCTGTTAGGTTTGCCCAGTGCAGACCTTGGAGAGGATCGGTGATTTCTGGTTGAATGCTTAAAGTCGAACGGGTAATATAGGGTCGTCAGTCACCAGAGTTCCCAGCCTTGCGATGAACAACTCTGCTCGTGACGTCTGCCAGTGAATGACTGACTTGGTTTAATAGTGGCTCGCTTTACGTAGTCTTTTAGTCAACGAATAATGTTTCCGGAAATGTTAGTAAAAACGTATTTGGTGGCAAGATAGTTTAAACTCAGGTAGCCCTTAAAAGAACTGATGAGATTGATGGTTAAGTAGGGAACGTAAATACTTGTATCTGCCCTCAAAAAGGCCAGGGGTGGAATTTCTAGATATTCCTTATTATAATGATTGATGATGAAGAGCCAGCTGTTGTTAGCTTGACTGTTACCCTTAAAGTCTGTGTATGGAGACCGTACATGAGGGAGATACGCCGCTGACCAAATATATCTCGTCTACAGGTTGTTCCCCGGATAACCAACTGATCATTGTTAGTCGAGAAAGTGGACCTGGAGAATTTCTTCTCTGTAGGTATACCGCTTGAAGAACCACTAAGAATTTGACAGTTGTGGCTGCCCGTACTGTTCAGTGCTGTCTTTCCTGGCTTATATTTGTAGTAAAAAGATAATTTGACGGCATCAGGCCAGATTGAGGTACGGCCACATAACTCTGAAGTGTTGGAGCAGGATGTGCTCTGGCTAGACACGTCTCTTAGTATTCCGCTGGAGACATGATCGGTTAAAATAAATTTTTTATTGGTCGTACTCGTCAATCCTGGAGGGTCAGGGTAAAAGTAGACCTAGACCACTTGCCCATTGGAGAAGAGCGTCGTCGGTAACCAGGATACCCAGCTGCATGACTATCATTTACATTCTCGATGCAGATCAATGAACTGTCAGTAGACGATTGCAAAAATTTTCACGATGCTTCAGCCTACAATAACAACAATTATTTAATTTTATTGCAGATAGCTTTAATTGTATGCCGTCACCACCCAGTGGATCCTACAAAACTAAAGTGAAAAGCTGGCGTATTTTTGAAAAATTTTGAGCCTATTTATTGCTATTATTATTTAATTTTTCAAAATAAAAACCATACTTAAACCATCTAGGAAGTATGAAGAATCGGTATGCAAAATTTCAGCAAAATCGGTTCAGTAGTTTTCATGGTTAGCGATTACAACGGTTTTACTGACTTTGCTTCATATATCAGAATGATACGATAATCGTTAAAATAATCTACATTTTATATCACCACAAAAATACAAATACATTTTTTACTTCTATAAAAATCTGAAAGATTCATGAGATTACTGTGAGGGTACAATAAAAAGCTCATCTCTCATGTAATGGATTCTGTATTTGTTAATTTTGATGCTGCTGTTCCAATTTCAATAAATTTGCTGCCTTAGTTTCTTGACACCTAAGACTGTATTTATTACATACATTTGAAGTTTTCTTTCCAATTCACCCTCTTGCAACTTTTAGCATGCTTAGGACTTTTGTGACCCCTAAAGGCTATTTTCTGTAAGCTTTGTTATATTCTCATATATTTGTTGGCAAGGTAGTTTGACGTCTGATGACCTTAAAAAAGACCAGGGAGCTTTTTAAGTATACTATTTTTTGACTGAAGTTAACAGTAATTGTGACTGCCTGGATACCTCAGGGTGATCTTCTCTGGCTTGCTGTTAAAGCCCCAGACTAATCGGAAGAAAAATTATAAAGTCCGAAGCTTTGGAGCTAGTTGTAGAGGTTTTTTCCAACGTCTTCTGGTATAACGTCAAAGGAGTTAGTGTCTTTAGAACCTTTTTTTTGAAGACTCAGTTGTTTTAATAATGTAAGATAAAAAGATTGGTTCGTGATGCTTGCCCGTTGAAGACTGTCCCGTAGGCTCAAGTTTTTTTTCCCTTCATAGCTGTAAGGTTCCCCCAGCGCAGACCTTGGAGAAGATCCGTGATTTCTGGTTGAATGCTAAGTGTAGAGAGGGTCATAATATAAGGTCGTCACTGGAGTTCCCAGCCTTGTGACAAAAAACTCCGCTCGTGACGAGTGCCAGTGAATGGCTGACTTTGTCTAATAGTGACCGTCTTTAGTTAACATAGTCTTTCAGTGGACAAAGCGCTTCCAGAAATGGTAGTAAAAATCTACTTGTTAGCGAGGTAGTTTAAACTCATGTGGCCCTTAAAATAACTGATCAGATTAATAGTTAAGTAGGGAACGTAAATACTTATATTGGCCCTGAAAAAGGCCAGTGGTGAAATTTACAGTTCTTTCTTATTATTATTCTTGACGATGGAGAGCTCGTTGCAGGTAGCTTAACTCTTACTCTTGAAGTCTCTGTGTACGGAGACCGTGATGAAGTAAGGTACGCCGCTGACCGAATAATATCTCATCTTCGGGTCGTTTCCCGGATAAGCAATCGCTCATCGTTAGTCGGCAAAGTTGGCCCAGAGAAAACCTTCTCTGTGGGTATGACATTAGGATGACCACTGAAAAGCAAGCCGTTGTGGCTGCCCATGCTTTTTAGGGCTGTCTTCCCCAGCTTACATTTAAAGTTAATAATTTTTCTGACGGCACCAGGCTGGATAGTGGAACGGCCACATTACTCTGAAGTGTTGGAGCAGGTTTTCCTCTGGCTAGGTACGTCTTCAAGTGTTTCACCGAAGACGTTATCGTTACGATTAATTTTTTGTTGGTGGCACTCGTCAATCCTGAAGGGTTAGGGTGAAAGTAGACCTAGATTACTTGTTCATTGGAGAAAAATGTCGTCGGTAACCGGGATACCCAGCTGCACGACTATCATCTATACTCGCAATGCTGCTTGATGAGCTGCCCGTAGACAACCACAGAAATATTTAAGACGCTCTGGCCTGTTATAATCACACTTATTTAATTCTATTGCAGGTAGCTTCGATTTCATGTCGACGCCACGTATTGAATCCTACTGAACTAAAGTGATAATCTGAAGTATTTTTACAAAACTTTTAGCTTATATATTGCTATTGTTATTGAAGTTTTCAAGATAAAAACCATACTAAAACCATCCAGGAAGTGTAAAGAATCGGTATGCCAAATTTCAGCAAAATTGGTTCAGTAGTTTTGACGGTTAGCGATTACAATGGTTTTGGGCGACTTTGCTTTGTATATTAGTAAGATTGTATTTAAAAAGTAAGTTATTAAAACAACGTTTTCTATATGAATCAATCCTTTTTTTTATGAATTATTATTTTTTGAGGTGTTGCTGTTGCAAGTCTTTCATGTTAAATTTATTGTAGGTGATGTTGTGCTGAATTTATGATTGTTGAATGGTTTACAATTTTGAAATAGCAGCTTTATAGTTACGAATATTGCTAAGCTCATAAGGAATGATGTTTACGCTTTACTGTATCGTGGTTTATGTGCAAGGTGATTTGAATTTTTGGGAGAGCTCTTTTTTTTCTCTATGCTTAAGGCATGACATGGTAAAGCGGTTTGCCTAGACTGTAACTGGGGTACATAATTAGGTTGACATATATCTGTTATCTGAAGTAAATTGCGACAAATTGGTCGGTGGGTGTATTGATTGAAGTCATTAGAGAGTTGTCGGTGACTTTACTATTTGAATGCAGTTTTAATTAGTATAATATTTTATTAAAATGAATTAAGAGGAGGTACTGCAGTGTTGCTGTCACGCTTCTATCATATCGTTAGTTATCTTGCGTAAAATTGTGTAATAACACTATGAGATTCATTGTCATTGATGTTTAACATGTTTAGAAAGCTTTTTGCGAGCTATAAGACATTATATTTAGGTAATGTTGGTAGGTTGTCGTCACAACTTTGCAGTGCACTAGTGTTAAACTAAACGTTCTTGAAAGTCAGTGGTTGTAAATACATCTTCAAATGGTGAAATCTTCCGTTAGTGATTTTGCACGTACGTATGATTCGTTTTATGCACACAAGTTGTATATTATACAATCAACGAATCCAATTCGTACCAGTAGTATACGTAAACTTGTAAAAAAAATGTTGCTAAATCTTATTTGATTTGAAAAAAACCAGTGGGCAGTCATGGGACTGCCGACAGAAGTGAAAACTTTGAACTATGAATTCTATTTTTACTTAAGTTCTGAAATGAATTCAGAGCTTTCCAAATTATTAACTTTTTTAAAATAAGTAATCAAAAATCATGGCACTTATATAATTATGTGGGTTGTGATAATACACATGATAACATTCATATCTCTTCATTCTACATGTTTTGAATAATGAATTATAAAGTTTCTTACACAATAATACAGGTATTTCTTAAGCTAGAAATTTTGATAATTATGCGATTTGTCATGAAAATATTCGTTTTGAATTTAACTATTTAATAATTGTTTACCACTACTAATACACTTGTTTAAGGTAGAGAGTAAGGTTATTGAACTTCCAATTGAATATTCAATTACACCTTTGTAAGTTCAAATAATTTTAGTATGATGTAAGAAATTATAAGGCATAATTTAATTTATAACGAAGAGTGACAACGTGATAACAGTTAATTGCAAATATATACGTGTGTAAGTATGTGTACGGTAATAGAGCTTACTAAGCTACTCTGTACCTAACTCGGTATCGGTAGTTATGTACACCGTTAACCCACGTATATGCGGTAATTTAAAATTTAAATACGCAGTATGGGTACCAGCGCACTACGCAGTGGCTGCCGTTAGACAAAAAAAGAGTACTTAGACCATATACATACCCATACTACCATATCCTGCCGCACTTCACCGCACTGCCAAGCTACTCTCTCCTTTTTTACCGCCGGCCATTACAGAGTGGGATATCCCTCTCCTTCTGCCCCCCTCACCTACGCGTCATTCTCTCACACTCACACACAACTCTCTGCAGGGATCGCCTTGCTTTTAAATAAGTGTGATCTGACGCGTAACCAAAAGTTTTTTCCCAATCAAAATTGTCTAACGTGCCAATGGAAGTTTTCACTTTAAAAGAACTTTCTTTTGTTTTTCAATGGAAATAAAAAATTTGGATATCATTGTTTATAAATCTCGGATGCTTTTTACACTTTATTATTGTGCATAGAATTTCAGTTTTAAAAATCAACTGTTTTAAAACTAGTCACATATACTGTAAGTACTTGAATTTTTCTCTTAAGAAATTATTATGGTTTGATCTTATTTATGATTTAATTTCGAGTGAGTTATATACTATTGATTAAGGAATGAACGTAATTTTTTAATGGAGATCACAATGTAGTAACAAATTTTATTTAATTGTATTGACAAAACGTAGCTGTTGATCAAAAAAAATTTTATTTAAATAACCCTTTGCGTACGAGTACTGAATTGCAAGTATTAAAAGGAAGAGTTTCTTTTTTTTTTATATCTTATGCGTACTCACATTGGGATACATCTCGTTGAATAAGTTTTATTTGTAATAGCGCTTCACTGAGTCTAAATAATCGATAATTATTTTTTCTTTCTTTGCTTCAAGTATTGTGCTGTTATTATACTTATTCATTTTGGTGATTTTAAAGCTTCCGTTGTAATACTTGTATAACTTTCTTCTCCGATGTTCCTTTATTGCGTGAACTTTGGAACCAACTTTTAAACTCTCAGGCCTAGCATTTTTATCGTAATATTGTTTATTTTTATGTTTACATTTAAGAAGCTCATTATTAGCTTTTTCACGCATGTCTCTTAAACAACAGATCAAATCATAAGATAATTCTTATAAGACTTCATTAGCTTTTCCACTAGATATGGATTTGGTAGGCGTGCTTTTCTGCAGTATACGTATTCGTATGGTAAAAATTTGATAGCTCTATGCACTGATGTATTATTTTCATGTATGGCTAAAGGTGAAATTTTACCCCAGCTTCTTTAGTTGTAGCTTTTCTTCTTAGAAAGCTTGCAAGCATGGTATGGTTACCTTCTTGTAAACTGTTGGATTGGAGATGGTAAGGTGTACTGGTCTTTAGATTGAAACCAAAAATTTGGGCTAAATTTATCAACATATTATTTTGAAAACTTCTTCTATTATAGCTGAATACTAGGTAGGCACTTTATACAAGGCTATGAAGTGTCTTGCCAGATCGTCTGTGACTGTAATATGTCAGATATTGAGTATAGCTACTGCTACACAGTATTTTGAAAAAAAATTTTCTATAGTTAAAACATATTTATAACCAGATGTTGTTGTTTCTAACAGTTCTGTATCAATGGCTATTTTTGAGAAAACTTTAGCAGGAATATCAGTTATGATCATAGGTTTTTTTGTTTTTGTCTGTGTTAGTTTTTGCTATTGGTAAATTGTGCATTTTCGTAAAAAATTTTTAATGTTTTTCCTCATACCTTTCCACTATTACAATCCTCCCTTTTATCTATAAGTTTCGTTTACTCTTTCATGCCCGATTAAGAAACTGTTGTGGCATTTTAATAATTTTGGTTGTATCATTTATTTTTATAAATAAGCACATTCGCCAAAACATACAGTTATTTTAATATTCACATGACTGAGTTTTTTATTGAATAATATTCCATTCAATAATATTCCTTTTAACAAATTGTAGTTCATTTCACTCTTTCTGGATATTCTCAACGTTTCCATAATTTTTTTTTTTATTACTTTTGCTAAGCCTGCTGAACAGGAGTAAAGATCTTGAAGCAAGATTTCATCGTCTCCTCTTTCTTTAACAACTTAACAGAATACTTACTTATTTTTATTAATGGTTGTTATTACGTTACCTCCTTGTAGTTGCATTATGTCCAACTCGTAATTGAGAAAATATTATGTAAATCTAGTAATAATTTATTGTTAGTAGAATTTAGTGTAAACTTGGCCAAAATTAACGTTACAATATTTACTTTTGCGTATGTTAAACATTTTTGTTTGCTTAAAATTTTGAAGTGACCTATTTCTGTTCTTTTCAAAGTTCTCATCCTGGTGCTTTCCTTACGAGTGACTTGGTCATTGTGTTCAGTATTATATTCCTGTTTTCGGGTGGTTTGAAAGGAAAATTTAAGATGGAGAAATGTACAAAAAAAAGGATGTAATATTTCAGCATATAAACAGTGCACATGAATTTTTTCAGATTTTTCACCAGCTGAAATTTTCGAGAAAAAAATTATGAATCATTGACAGTTCAATATGGTCTCTTATAAGAAAATAAGGTTAGGTTTGCATTTTAATTGAAATTGAGATATTTTCTGAATGTGTTGGAGTAAAAGAAAACGTTTTCACAGATACCTTGGTACAAAAGGAAGATGCTCGACAAAAAAAATCAAGCCTTGCCAGGCATTTTTCAAAAACATAAGCAGTTACAGTCGTACAGCTTCAAGTTTGTAGAGTGCAAGAAGAAGTGCGTGGTAAAAGGGGCCCAGATGCACGGGTAGGAGGGACATCCCGTTTCTCGCCTCTCTGAATGATACTCCCGAACCTCCTTAACATTCCAAATGTGGATGTGGAACACGTAGATGGTGTAAAGATACACTGCTTTAGGGCATTATGCTGTCTTATGAATGTGTCTCGCTGCTTGGCACTTAAGTTCTTAAATTCGGAAAATTCGTTTACATTGACTCTGGTTTGTTTTTTTTTATTGTATTAATCAGTTCTGTTGGTATTTAATCATCCCACTTTGAGGATGAGTCAGCAAGATCTTCATTTTGCAAGCTATTGGTTGCAGCATATTCTACATTATTATTTCCATTGGGACTGCTTGCTAAAGCATCTTTATGCATTGATCTGCAAGCAGTGGATTGCAGGGTTTGGATTTCATTTTATTTGAACAACTACTTTGTCTTTTAAAGTACTTGATAAGTCAGTATCAAACTCAAATCTTGCTGAGTTTCAAGGTGCAGTTTCGATTTCTTTAATTGTTGAAGTCACGGCTGTTAATAGTTGTACTGATGGGTTTCATACTTCTCCTAAGTTACTGGCTCCTATAATATCTTATTGCTGTGACTCAATATTAATTGTGATTGACACTAATACTAAATCTGGTTAAGTGCTCAAAAGGCTCGGAAGTAGAAATTTATCTCTTTGGGTTATCAGTGCCTGCTGGCTCTCTTCATCTTCCGATGTATCAAAAATTTCTGTGTTGTCAGAGTCTGAAGTTATCGTGGGTCTGTTAGGAGAAGGTCAACTTTGTTTTTTTTGAGCTTAGCGCTTAAGTAATATTTAAGCTATTGATAGTCCACTGAGATCTTTTTTACATTCTTCCACTTCTGGTGATATAATAAAAGGAGAACTGTTTGCTCCTTTTTTTCCTCCTCTCATTACCTGCTTCACTGAAGTAGTATATTCGAGCTTATTTGACATTTAATTATGTTTATCACGGGCTTTATGAAAACCTGGAATAGATGTTCTTGTTTCTTGGGGAATTTGTAAAATAGGTTTTAAATGTAGTATACAGGAGTGTGATGTTTTCTGATTACTATTCTCGCTGTTATAGCTGAAACTCTTAGAGCACTTAATGCTTTTGTTACTGCTGAATGTCGAAATTTTTTTAACTCTTTTACGCCTGCTCCCAAAACCAATGTCATCCTTTAGGGTATTTGTTTCATAAGAATTTGCGGGTTTCCGTAATAAAGCGTCAGCATTTGGATTCAAACGTCTAAGTGTGTACTTATACGTGTAGTTGTACCAGTGGAATTTCGCTCTCCATCGATTTAGGTGACTCAAAAGGTACTTCGTTGCTTCGATCCATGTCAAAAGCTCGTGGTCTCCGTAAACTGTAAATTTTCGTCCTTATAAATAGTGTCAAAAATGTTGTACGGCGGCTATTATTGCTAAACACTTGTTTCCAGTAGTGAAGTTATTTCTTTCGCAATTATTAAAAGTGCGAGACATATAAGCCACAAGATTGTTTTCTCCTGATTTTTCTTGACTTAAAACATCACCAAGAGCTAAATTGAATTCATCGGTAGTTAGAATAAATGGTTTGTCGAGATTGACACATGCAAGTACCGGAGCCTCACATAGGGCTGATTTTAATCTTTCAAAGCTCTCTTCCTGAATCTTAGTCTAATCAAATGTTTGACTTTTCCGTAATAATACTGTTAATGGCTCTGCATTTTTAGCATAATCTTTAATAAATCGTGTATAATATCCTATGAGTCCTAAAAATTTTTGAATTTTCATAAAATTTGTTTGTGTTGGAAAATTTCTAACTGCTTTAAGTTTCTTGGGATCAGGTTTTACTTTATTACTACCTATTTTATGTCCCAAATATGTTACTTCAGGAGTTGAGAGTTCGCATTTATCTATCCGTAATTTTAAACCAGCATCTGATAGTCTATTCAATAATTTTCTTACTTTTATTTTATGTTCTTCTAAACTTTTAGCACTTATTATGTCATTGAAAAATATAAATACTTCTGTGCCTTGCAATTCTAATATACAGAATCCATGAGTCTTTAAAATCTAGCTAGCGCATTGCATTATTTAAATGGCATATCTGTATACTTGTCATGTCCGTACGGAGTACTGAAAGCTGTTTTATGGCGACTTTCTAGAGATACTTCAATTTAATAATATCCATTAGCTAGATCAAATACTAAAAAAAACTTTGGCCCTCCAATTTTCTCTAATCTCTCTGTAATATTTGACAATGGATAAGCATCAGGGATAGTCTTAGTGCTTAAATTTCTGTTATCTATTACGAGATAATGTCTTCATTCTCCGTTGAGTCCTGGCTTTTTAGAGACAATCCACAGTGGACTGCTGTATGGGCAAGAAGAATAGCTAATGGTTCGTTTTTTTAATAATCTATAAATTTTATCTCTAACTTTTTTGTGTAGAACAGGAAGGTGTCGATACTGTTGAATTTAAACAGGTTTATTGTAAGTTGTCAATTTAATATGTTGTACATACCATGTACGTGCAGCAACGTCACTTTTGATCGATAGTAGATGCTCAGTATCATTTACATTACATCAGTACCAGTATCAGTCTTGCCTGTTTAATGTACTTATATAATAGATGTGAAAACTCTTTTATTATTTAGAAAAGTTGTTTATAACTCGTCTTATCAGACGATGCTGGCAAAGTTTTTTTGTAGTACGTTTTATTCTTACCTCTGTTGTTTTGTTGGAAGTATTATCACTAAAATCTGAGTCGAGAAAGCTTTCTAAGTCATCTGAATTAAAAGGTACGGAATTCTACGAAGGAATCTTGATCTTCATTGGCTCTTCTATAGTATATATTGCCATCATAAAATTTTAGCCTTAATCGTGTGTTACTGCTGCTTTCCCTATGAATATACCAGTAGTAGTTTTTGTCAAGCGTGGATGTGCTTGCCTTTGGCTGTTAGTTTGTGTTACAGAAATTTATATTGACACTTTCAAACTGGCCTGTACCTTGCATACACGATTTTGACTAAAGGTTACTCCCATAGGCTTAAAATGTTAAGAAGTTAGCAGAGATTGACAGTTCTCTTCATTTACGCTTGTATTATCTATAGTTTCGTAATAATTGTTCTCTTTCCTCATGAATCCTGTCGTTGTACCAGGCAATTAAATTCCACGTTCATTGTCGCTTATCGTTGCAATTCTTCATAGAATAAAATAGGACTTGAAGATCTTTTATTTTGTATCAAGGCTCTTCTATCATAACAAAGCCTGGCCTGTTCATCAGCTAGAAATGAATTTTCAAATATTCCTGTTCCACTGAGGGGTGTTTTTGAAGTTATCCTTTTATAGGTTATGCATCAGGGTTAATCAGCGATCTTAGACTTTGACCTTAAGAAAAGGTGTGACGTAAGTGGATCTTACTTGATTCTCCCCCTTCTCCTTGACCTCGATAACGTACGTCCAGTTTTTTCTACACCACATGACGCCAACCCACACATTTTTAATTTTATTGAATTTTTTTTCTTCTTTCTTTAACCACTTAAAAGAAAAAAAAAAAAAAAA
>NW_019384257.1:1462446-1492566 GCF_000648655.2 Copidosoma floridanum | reverse complement strand
TTTAATTTTTGAAAATTAAAGAAAAGATTTTGTACTGTAAAAATACCACCATTAGTTTTTATTATGTTTTGTTTTTTTACAATTTTTTCATTTGTGATTCAGGTGATTTTCTGACTTAAAGACGTTCTTTACATAGTTGGTGGGAGAATAGTTCAGAGAAGTGAGAGAACGCCCATGCTTGCAGTAAAGCTGGCAATTGTATTTCTCACGTTATATGTACTTACATACGTGCTTTTACGCATACTTCATCCCCTTTTTTAAATTTATTTAAAAAGTAACTTGTAGATCTATTTAAAAATTTTATAGGAATATCTTAATGTAATTTTTTGTACCCAATAATTTAGATAGAAGATTCCTGAAAATTATATAAATGCCAATAATTGTGTTTTTTTCGTACTGTTACGTGTTAAATATCGATTTATTTAAAAGTAAAATATATTAGATAATGGTACAGTCAAACGAGCTGGAATTATTTGGATATTTTTAAGCCTTTTTAGTATACGTTTGACGTTGAAATAATATCTGTCAAAAAACCTATGCTTGATGAATGTCCTGAAGGGACGGTCAGTGGCATGTAATACTACCTTGTTAAGCAAATCTTTAGAACAGGATGGTTTTTCTTAATTTTCTTTACAAAACTATATTTTGGGTATTAAATGTGGACAAGAAATAAGCGTAGAATCGTCTGTGATAGATGTGAGCGTAATGTTACAGATGTTATCAGCGTAGGCAGTAGAAAGTTGTTCTGAAATCACCAGAAGATTCGATGAAAGTGCACAGTATTGTACTGGTGAGCCTATATATTATTTTTATTGTGTTGTGCCGTTATATATTGCTTATAACCATTAACTTATTGAAGATTGATTAAAATTACACCCAGTCAACGTAGGTATACTTACACCCACGATAATTTACCAGCTTTGTAAAAAATAGTGTTTTATAGATGGCATATTGTTTTCTATACAATTTGACAGAAGTATAGCCTTATACTGGGGTAAATGTAATGTTACTTAAGAAACATGACTTTTATTGAATATATCTTTAACCTTACTGTTCCTCATTTTCTAATATTTTGAGAAGTTAATCCAATAAGAGCAACTTTTCTATCAGTATTTATATTAACATTCAGTAGTAATAAAGATATTTTTATGGCATTAACATCAGCTCCTGAACCGATAGTAAGAGTCTCTTAACTTTTATTTCATTGAGAGATATTACATCTGATTGAAGGGGCACTTCCAATGTTTCTTGTGATAGACACTCAGGTACTTTTACAAATGGGTTCATCAGTGAAGAATGACTCAAGTTGTTTTTCGTCACTGCATCTGGACAACGAGCGTAACTCCCGTTTAATGGATGGCTTGGTTTAGGAGAATTTGGTCTCAAAGTCTCTGAGTACTGGAAGAATTTGACCTTGAGCAAAAGCTAGTATTGTTCCGCTATTCTCGAGGTATCTGAATGTTTTGAAAGTTCAGGGGTAATTTTCCATTGGAGAAGTAAACGAGTTACCCAATACACACTGCAGTAAGCTTGTGTAAAAGGGGCAGTTTAAATAGGCTAATAAGTGTTTTTGGTGTTATGTTGGTTCTATGCAGCCGAGATATTAATGATTTTTCCCCAAGTCGTTCTAGGACTGGTAACATTGCGTTTAATTCGATTTTTGCAACAACTTTACAGATTGACAATTGGAGTCATTATTTCAAAATTAAAGAATTAAGTGTAATACAATCATTCTGTCTGAATTAAACGTAGTCAGGAAAATTTTTGTGTCATAAGATTTGTAATAATAAGAGATATTATCACGATTGTACGTGTTATGATCATTATAGTTAACTTGTTGTTTATTGTTTTGATTGGACTGGAAATATTAAAACAGTTTCGTCTGTTTTGTTGGTGTACTAATAGATTTTGTTTTGCTGTAGGGTCAAACTGCTTAGCAAGGTATGTGTGTAAATTTCGATGGTAGATTGTAGCGTAAGTGTTGTGGTAAAATATTTTTCTAACTTCTTTGGCTTCTTAAGCAACCTGTAAAGCACTGGCGAGCGTTTTTGGTATGATTGATACTATGTTAACCTTGAGTCCATCAGGTTGGTCTCGCATAAATGCTTCACGGCCAATCATTTCTAGATATAACTTGGCATCAGGCTGTTGAGATTCATAAATGACGTTGGGAGCAGCCTCTATTCTGGCTGCTCTAGCACGTCCATTAATGAGTTGAGAGATTCTCTCATGATAATTGGGAACAGTTTCTTCCTGTTTTATCTGAGAATTATTGATGTTAGTGATATTTTAAGCATTAGATTTAAAAGAAGTAAAGTGTATTTTCAAATGATTCATAACATCTTCTAATGTATTGATTGTTCATCTGTTTAGAAAACTTCTTGCTCTACCTTTTAGCCTAGAATCGACTGTTCTTAAAAACATAGGTTCTTCCACATTTAAGATTAGGGATCAACCTTCTATAACATCTCGCAAGATATCACCGATTGTTATATTTTGACCACTATATATTGGTATGTATAAGGCAGCTTGGTTTATACGTACAGCTAAACTTTGTTGGGCTTCGTTTCGTAATAATTCAAGGAGTTCAAGTTTTTTTCGGCTTTCCTTTCCATATGGTACTATTTAAGTAACTGTACCCTTGTAGCTACGTATGCTATCTTGCTTATATCCTCAAGGGTCTGATCCATTATAAGAATAAAATTTTAAGAATTAAGTTGTTTATTGTGGGTGATAATAGAATATAAGATCACCGTGTATTTCCTGTGTATGAAAACGGTTGGGAATGGGGATCTGTCAGCCTAATAGTGTAATAAAAGAGCGTGCAATTGTAGGGAAAGAAAAATAGAGAAGTAGTGGCAACACAGAGAGAGAGAGGAGGAGGAGGAGAGAGCCAGCTAATGCAGGGACCCATCGCCCACAAAGCGTAAGGAAAAAGCATGCACTCTCATTTTTGCTGGCATAAAAAAATAAAAATAAAAGAAGAAACAAAAATAAAAAACGAAATAAAAAACAATTTGATTAAAAATCGAATGCACTTTTCGGGAGCACTTTTTTAGCCAACATGCATACATACCACTGTCACACTCATCAAAGCTCAGGTATCACAATCACATAACCAGTAGGAAATATGTGACAAATTTAAATATAAAAATTGATAAAATTAAAAGACAGAGCAAGCGTGTGCCCGCATGCCAAGTGTAGTGATATGCATATTCCTATTGACATGTCGTAATGTGTTACTGTGCGCAGTGTTGACGTATACAATGTATAATGCACTTATGTATGCAAGTGTAACTTGTTTACAGAATTGTGGATGCAAGTCCATGAAAATGTGCATGTAGGACGAGTGTGTGTGTGTCTGCTTTCTTCTATTGCCGTGCAAAAGTGTAAATATTTGCCTAAGCGCATGTGTATGAAATATAGTAGTTAATATAAGTACTATATAAAATAGTTAGTAATACTATTTAAATAGAGTACATTCACAGATAATTTTTCTATGCATAGCAAATCGATGCAGATAGCCAGTACTGATTAAATGGATTTCTATTCTATTGTATAACCTTCAAATGTTACAAATTACGCCATATTTTTAAAGGGAAGCAAGATAGAGCAAAAATGACAACTCTTACAGTTTTCCTAAGGATGAAAGAATCATTGTTGCACACAAAAAAATGTTATGTTATGTAAAGACATAACCTTTAATTTAAATATTGTAAATGTAACTGTACAAAATCAAGGTAGAAAATTGTTAAAAAAACAATAGCATATTTAAAAAATTACTGCAAATACGTAAATACTTCTCGTTTTTTGTCCAACAATCTTAAAAACTATTGTTAAAAGTTTTCGAGTTTCTTATACACGACAAATGTACAGGGAATATATAACTATACCACCAGAACCAACGAAAAAAAGTACGTATTGAACTCACATGTATTTACAAAAACTGTATTTTACAGTATACATGTGATTTCTACATACAAACGAGAATCTCTTTTTTACGGAGGGACTTTGAGTCCCACATGCTGTTTTTTTTAAAAAAATAAGGAAGATAGTAAAAAAAAGTATATAAAAAAAAAAAAAAAATGAAAAATAGTAGCTTCCATTTAATTAAAGCATACTCTATATAAAACAAAAGGCTTTGCTCTCCACAAGAGATGCCGATAAGTTATGTTCGAACTTATATAAGTGAAGGGTAGAACTCGAAGATTCGTTCTATAAACAATAAGTTCAATTTTTGTTCGTCAGGAACTAGCCATTGACCTAAAAGTCTTATTTGCTTTTACTTACAGAATACTCTCCCTTTCAATCATTGACTCAGTAATGCGGTGTAAGGTTTCACCAAGCAATATGTGTGGAGAAGTTTACACCGAGCTGGTGTTGATCTACTATTTGAGTTCATGTCTTATGTCATACGTCGTCTGTTTGAATATTCCTTGATATTCAAACAATTAATTAAGGTAATAATTGTGTGCCAATTAATTAGCAGATTAAACCTTAAAATGTTTTACACAATTAAGTAATTAGAATATTTTTAAATTAAAAAAGTAAATTTCATTAACAGCCAAGTTGTGTCATATCAAATGGCTTAATAAATTTGGATAGCGGAGAAAAAATGATTTTACGAATAATATAAATTATAAAGTTTTAAATGTGCATTTCCAATGCATATACAATTTTTAGTTTTTCTTAACCTAACTTACTTCTATAATTGTTGATTAGCCACTGCTTGCACGCACGCAGTCGCAAAGTCTTACATAGTTGAACGCAACGATAATCCTTATACACGAGAGTACTCGTGGCGATAACAATAATTAGGCTGCTGTGTTCAACGTCAGACCCCAAGTCGACAGTCCTTTTTTCTGGTTCCTTCTTGATTCACTTTTTTTGTGATTCTACAGTGGTTTGTACAGTGTACAACTTGATAGTACGACGTTCTTGAGGTTTTGCTTTTTATAATTTGAAGACGAAACTTTGTGTTTTCAAGTTATAAATATAAATGTATATGACACAGGATGTCACGATAGTATTCACATTTTCTTACGTCGAAGACGATGCTGCTCTGTATACATCGTATGAAGAACATAGAGTACACCGACGACTGTGGATTTACTTGTTTTTACTAAACGATATAAATACCCTCCTCCTCATAACAAGAAAGTTAAATGCTAGATCGATAAATTATGACAAGGAGAAACCATCAGCTACTTTTCCAGCTCATACAATAGTCTGCTGTGGATTGTTTATGAAATGCTAGGATCTGACGTACAAAACAGACATCGTCTTGTTATGGATGACAGAAAATGAGATGCTTAAACTTTTTATGATGCTAACCTACTTTCTAATATAACAGTGACACTAAAGAAAATTAATAGGTTAAAATGTTTTTTAGTATAAGATCTTGCGAAAACATTTGATCAAATTACAGTATCTTTAGAAAATCGCCTTAAAAAAGTTCTTAGTACCTTACGTGCACATTTCAAGTGTACAGATATGTCACTTAGATTATGCAATACACTGGGGTCAATCAAAAACTCATGGATTCCGTAACAGTGGGATTACATGGCAGGCTACTCTTTACTTTTTCAGATAAAATCATATGTGCTTAAACTTGAGAACAACATTAAAAAGTGAGAAAATTTTTTAACAGACTGTCAGGTGCCAGTTTACATTGACAGCTAGGTAAATGAAAATTTTTTAACCCTAAAGTGACATATTCGGAATTCATTATACGTGGTTATTGAGTAAAACCAGATCATGAGAAACTTAATCCAGTTGAAAATTTTATAATACCAACTAATTACACGAAAATTAGAGAGTTCGTAGAACTCACAGGATATTGTACACGATATATTAAAGGTTATGCCAAAATTGCAGAATCCTTAACCTTATTACCTTATTATTTCGGAACAGTAAAAAATTTGATCAGACTAAGATTTAGAAAAAGATCTTTGAAAAATTAGCCGTGTGTAAGGCCCCACTACTTGCATGTTATGATCTTAATGAACTATTTATTGTAACTATAGAAGCATCCAATTGAGCTCTTAGTGCTGTCTACGATCAAGCACAACTAGGAGAAGAACACACTATAACTGACATGTCTTGCACTCCTAATAAATACAAAAGAAACTACTCCTCTACTGAAAAAAAAATGTTGAGCAGTAATAGGCACCGTACAAAATTTTTGACACTATTTGTACAATGAAAATTTTACGGCATATGGAGACAACAAGCATTCAACATGGACTGAAACAACAAAAGACCCCATTATCCACCTAAATCAACAAAGAGAAAAACTCTGCTAGTAAAACTACATTTATAAGTACAAACCCAGACGTTTGGATTCAAATGCTAACACTGTATCACGTAACCCTGTGATTGTCGTGTAATAAATGCCGTAAAGAATTACATAGACTTTAAGGGGAGGGGGGGGGGGCAAAGAAAAATTAAAAAATTTTAATATCTACTAGTTACAAAAGCAGTAGTTGCTCTATGAGCTTGAGCTACGACAGCTATTTTAGTAATTATGAGACATTACCGTCAAATATGCTACATTATAATTCTATTATGAAGATTCACTGTCAAACAAAAACATCTGTTGCACGTGCTGAAAGAGCTAGTAATACACGCAGTCAAAGCTTGAATAAGCTTAAATCCACGACAACAATGAAGCAGGTACTGAGAGAAAGGCAAAAGGGTTCTGTAAATTTTTTCTTTACTGTACTGTCAGGAGTGGGAGGAGAAGAAAAACATTTTACTAGACTAGCAAGAGCCCAAGGTAATCTAAGCGCTAATTTCATTTAAAACTAAATTTATCTACCAATAACAGAAACATGACGACTTCATACTCTGACGACAAAGAAATTCTTGATACATTGAAATATGAAGGAAACCAGCTAGAAAACCAATACTCTAAAGATTCAAATCTCGGCTTTCTAGCCTCTAGAACACTGAACCAAACTTATCATCCGTTTTAAAAATAAAAGATAAAAAGTCACAAGAAGAGCCTGTATCTGAAGCCAGTGACTTCAAATCAATATGTTATCTTTAAGGACAACTGTTAAGTGCCAAGACTCCTACAAATAAAAAGTCAGAATTGCACCTCAAAAATCATTAGAATTTACGTTTGAATCTGACTCGTCAAGTTCATTAAAGGATACAGAATTTGCTTAAATAAAATGAAATTTAACAATATAGTTTAGTTCTTGCAGATTAATGCCTGAACGTGCGTTGACAAGTAGTTCCGATAAAAGTAGTAATAAAGAGTATTCCTTGACTATCAGTTTGCAAAATACAAATCATGCTGACCCCTGCTTATTTTGGATTTATTACATACTGCCAGAGCCAACAAATACAATAAAAACAGGAGGAAATAGTGAACTAGAGTTGACCAAAGCAAATTTTTAGAATCTTAAGACTTTATCCAATGTTAAGCTAGACTATTTCAAAAACTCTGGAAATTCTACAACAACAAAGAATTTCCGATATGGTCTGAATCACCTGTAAAATGCTCCAAAGTCGCATCTATGGTAAAAATAGATATTGTCAATGCTATATAAAAAGAGCCTAATGTTTTTATTATTGGGAAAGAAGATGGTAAAATATTTAGAGAGAAAGAAAAAAACTCACGGTTGTTTATTTGTTACATTTTTTCATTTGAGTGCTAAGCTGCAAGACGCATTTACAAAACGGCATTATGCTCCAAAGCAGGATAACTTAACACGATCTACTCTTCCTACAACCACATTTACAATATTCAAACAGCAATGAAAAGCTAAACTCGATGACAAAGTCGCTCGTAAAAAACGCACAGTAATTAAACCTTTGATAGAACCAGAAATGGATCACCTCAAAATATAAAGCTCACGGAAATGTTTAACATGTACAAAACACAGCATAGCAACATTTATTTTAGCTGAATTAACACTGAATTCTACCAACAACTAACAACTATTATGTTTAAATTATATATTTCAACATATAAATTAAATGAAACACAACCACAAGTAGGTGACGTTATAATTACCACTTACAAAAATAAGTAAGTATGTTGTTACGTTGTTAAAGAAAAAGAATAAGAGGCAATACTACCTCAAGATTTTTACTTGTATTAAGCAGGTTTAGCCAAAGGAATAAAAAACATAAATCTAAAAACAATAAGAATATCTGGGTAGGGAGGAGCAATCAATAGTTTGCTCAGAGGAATATTGCCCAAAGTCACTAACAAGAATTTATTTTAGTGAATGTGCTTATTTATCAAACGAAATATAATACCAAAAATTAATAGGATGCAACAACAGTCTTTTCAGTGGGTAAAGAGGCATAAATGATACTAACAGAAGAATAAGAGAATTATATTATAGGAAAGATATTAGAAGAGATATGTGTAGCAATAACTATACCAAGCATCCAAACTATTACAGTTGCAGACGCTCTGGCAACACACTTTATAGTGTGGCCTAGAGTGCCTGAAGAAGTTCTCAGTGATAACAAAAAAAGGTTTTGAGATAATACACTAACAAATTTTTCCCAAATTTATAGTTTTAAGTTTGAGACCATACACCTTACCATCCTTAACTAAATAGTTCACTTGAACGTAGCCCTGCCATGCATGCAACCTTCTTAAGTATAAAAATCGCAACTACACAAGTCAAGGATAAAATTTTACCCTCTGCTATGTATGAATACAATACGTTACTGCTTAGAATGGCCGGATTAAGACCGTATAAATTAGTATACGGTAAAACAGCACATCCGCCAAATACATGTTTAACCAAAAACTCAATGCAATCGTACAACTATTATCTGACTAAAGACATCTTGTGTTCAAGAGACTTGTATGGATAATTTTATGATAAGCTTAGAAAAAGTAAGCATAAAAGCAAACAAAACAGCTATAAATATGCTAGCCCTAATAAATTTTAAGTCAATATGAAAATATATGCAATGAAAGAAACTTGGAAAAAAATGAGACAAACATTACAACTTTATTTCTGAAATCACTAATATTAATTAGAATAGCAAGAACTTAACAGTTAGAACAGACAATGAAAACATAATAATTGATCTTTAAGATATTGACAATTGCTGTTACAAATGTGATTTTCCTGATGTTTTAGGAATCTCAACAACTTAAACAGATAATTCTTAACTACTTAAACTGTTATTAACTATAACAAAAGCAATCTTGGCATATGCAATGGACTACCCTTCTATAAAAAGCTCGTACTAAAATCGAAAATCTCCAACAATCCCATGATTAATTATGAGTACCAAAGTAAATTTTATCATATCTGTACGTAATGGACAATAACCGTGGCTTAAGATTATAAAAATCTTACAAATTTTAACAAAGAATTAAGTTATTAAATGTACAACTGATCAAATTACTATCGTTAATAACTGTTTGCAAATTAATGTGCAAAATGAATCCTTTCTCACACTTAAGACAACTACTTAAAAGCATTATTTAATTACAATTCAAGCTACATTAATTTTTTTCACCATCAATACAACTTTTTGACTTACCGCAAAATTCAAAGTATAAAGAAAACAGGAATGCATGTTTAAAAAAACTTTTAGAACAATTGACGTAAGCGATACAAAAGAGATAACTCATGAATTCAACAATATTTATTTAATAACAAAAAGTATTTTCATTCTTACTGCAAACCAAACGCACATTGTACGATCAAACTTTAAAATGCTTCACAAGGAAATGGAACAAGGAAGAATTAATAATCTGAAAGTTCTACAACAAATACGAAAAGTAACCAATAATATCACTTATTTATTAGAACATAAAAAAATTTTAAACCATCTCACAGTCAATTTGCGTATAGGCTGTACATTTTAAAAAATTCGTGGATTACATTCTGCAACTCTACAAAACATAAATTATTGCAATTAAAACTACTGCAAAATATCATCTTTATCTCTTACTACTTTTATCAGAACCATTAATTTAAAAATTGGGAGAAATTTCTCTATTCAGTGACAAGTATTTTCTACCCATAGACGAGGTACGAATCACCCTTGTTAAATTATATAGCTTTTCTCGTACAACAGCTGTAATACATAACAAAAGATTAGCCATCACAATTACATTTTTTTTCATTGGAAATGAGAATTATTGCACTAACAAAGCGTATCTACTACCCACCCCACAAAATATACATAAAAACTTTCAAGGTTACATCAGTATCAAGTCCCTATTTTATTATATATCACCACTAAGGTGCTTGCCTTTAATGATTATTTTTAAGCTGATAAATATTATATGAATCAATGTATACACTACTGTCAATTACCATCATGTTAACCTACCAGTCGAGTATTCGTAGAAATCGACAATGCTATCTGCAAATTCCATTTTTTTACCAAACCAACAGAAAAAGCCCTAAGAAAATGTGGAATTCTGTTCTACAGTTAAAAAAACTCTCATCACATAAAAATAAAAAACTCTCAACAATAGCTTTATTTTACAAGAAATATGATCACACTTAGTCTAATTTGGGATTACCATCATTGCCAATAAGTCTTACACAAGGGCCCCATAATTGTAACATTAACTGAGCAGTGCACATAATATTATTGTGACGTTATCCGATAAAGCGCGAACTTAATAAAACTTATGTACACATATGTATACAAACCAGAATTAACCACGAACCTATCAATACTTTTATGATCCCAAGATGTAGTAACCCATACAGCAAACAATTTTCTCAACTTAAAGGAAGAAGAGAAAACAGTTGTCAAAAAAAAAAGGCTGAATCAAAGGTGACTTGTATTTAAAAGATATCAAAGGAAAATTAGAAGAAATTCCAATTTATAGGAAGGAAAAATCGCTAGGAAATTTCTACCTTGCTACAGCATTTACGAAAAACTTAGCTACAACAATCATCATACTTACAGTTTATCCAATGTGATAAATTAGCCACCTTAAATAAGAAACCAAAGAAGTGAGAAAATAAATTGCCTAATATTCGTTAACGTGAGACAACATGTCAAACTGCCGAAGATTTTTGCAACTTTAGCAAGATCATCAAAGCAACATACTCCTACAAGAATAGACCCTTATTAGAATATAGAGAAACTTGAGGCTTATACATAAAAAAGAAAAATATCACTAATCTCGTGTCAAATTACCCATACAAGAAATGTGAAAAACCCATGTACGCAAGCCTGTATTGCTATTATTTTTTTAATTTTATCTTCTTACTTGCTACATGTGTTAAGTACTCTCTTATCGTTTATTCTCTGTAAGACATAAAAAAAATATATTTTTGAATGTATATATGTATACTTAAAAAAAGATAATTGACACGATGACCTTATTTGAGAAATCGGAATAATTTAATAGGAACCTCAATTTATTATCGTAAGAAGCATTGGTTGGACAAAAAACCTTATATCTTATACTTTTTTTTTAATTCTTGGTTTTTGAATTTTTTTTCGTTTTTTTCATTCTTGGCTTTTTAATTGGGTCACATACCTATACAAAGTATTATTCAATGTCAAGTTTATAAGTGGTATAATGCGCTGACGGTCCAAGCTCTGCAGACGTGTCAAAACCATCTTCAGCTGACGTGAACAATGATTTAAAGTTGTATACGTCCTTTTCAAGACCTTAACCAGCCTTAACCATTTCTCACATAAACTGACGGTTTAAAGACCCTGGACTAACGTTCCTAAAATTTTTGATTTTGATATATATTATAAACTAGTGGCCCCCGTCTCGGCTTCGCCCGAGACTTACTAAATGGAACACCGTAGTTGTTCCAATGTAATGTGAAACGTTTTCACCTAGCAATTTTACATATATTCCTAACACTTTTCAGAACAAAAATCTTCTTATTAAAAATATTTTTGTTCAAAATTAATACAGTTTATTTGGTCAAATAATAAGCTGTTAACATTCAAAAAAATGTAATTATTCTGAAAAGTACCGTGTGTTTCTTATGCCATAAAATAATCATTGGCCATAAGGAGCCGTTGATTAGCAGTTTCTCCCGTATAATTTACAAAAAGGGCTATTTTTAAAAGCTGTTGAGTTTTTAAACTCCCAGAAAGAATATATTAAAAAACATTTTTTTTTTTTGTTATCTTATAACTTTATTACCAGAGCAACAAAGTTCTAGGGTTTAAATGCCACAAACACACAAATACATTTTCTACTTATTTAAAAATCTAAATCAAGATCTTTAAAGATTTAAAAAATAACTGCAAGGGTACAATAAAAAGCTGATCTCTTACGTAATGGATTCTTTATTTGTCGATTTTGACGCTGCTGTTCTAATCTCAATAAATTTTTTACATCAGTTTCTTGACGACTGAAATTTTATTTTTTGGATTCAATTACAGTTTTTTTTTTATTCATCCTCTTGCAACTTTTGGCATGCTTAAGACTTTTGTGACCTCTAAAGACTATTTTTTGTCAACTTTGTTAAGTTTCAATATTTGTTGGCAAGGGCATTTGACGTCCAATGGCTCTTTAAAAGACCGATGAGCTTCTTAAGTAAACTCTTTCTTGACTAAAGTTAACAGCAATTGTGACTGCCTGGATACCTTAGGGTAATCTTCTCTGGCCTGTTGTTGAAGCCCCAGACTGATCGTAAGAAAAATTATAAAGTCCGAAGCTTTGGGGCTAGTTGTAGTGCTCTTTCCCAACATCTCCAGGTATAACGTCGAAAACGTTAGTGTCTAAAGTACCGTTTTTGGCAGACTCAGTCGTTTTGATGATCTAAGGGGGAAAGATTAGTAGAGATTGGTTTGTGATGCTTGCCCGTCAGAGACTCCTGTTGGCTCAAGTTTTTTTTTTCCTTCATAGCTATTAGGTTCGCCTAGCGCAGACCTTAGAGAGGATTGGTGACTCCTGGTTGAATGTTCAGAGTCGAGAGGGTAATAAAGGGTCGTCAGTCATCGGGGTTTTCAGCCTTGCGACAAACAACTCCGCTCTTGACATCTGCCTGTGAATGACTGACCATGTTTATTAGTGGCCGTCTTTGGTTAACACAGTCTTTAAGTCAACGAATCACTTCCGGAATAGGTATTAAAAATGTAGTTGTTGGCAAGGTTGTTTAGACTTAGATGGCCCTTAAAAAAACCGATGAGATTGATGGTTAAGTAGGGGACGTAAATACTTCAAGCTACTCCTTATTACTATTTCTGAGGATGAAGAGCTGGCTGCGGGTAGCTTGACTCTTACTCCCCAAGTCTCTATGTATGGAGACTGTGATAGAGGGAGGTATGCCCTTGACCGAAGAATATTGTTACGTTCAAGCAAAAAAAATGCTTGACGAACGCGGGGATCTTAATATCGATTGTTCGGGAATCACTGAGGATCAATAAACTGTTGAGTGGTAGTAGTTTAAATAGCGTTTATTTAATAGCGTATGTATTTACAATAGCGGTTAGCGGAGCTCAGAGCACAATTGATGTTGGCTCTTTGCTTGTTAAGACGTATTTGGTTTATTACAATAATAGCGGAGAAAATAACCCAAGTTAACTATACAAATATACACTGTAGTCGTTATATGAGTCAGAGTAGAAAAAGAGAGATGAGATAAGAAAATATAAGTTCTGAAATTGAAGTATGTATAAATGTAAAGTGAAAGTTATAAAATTGATAAGTGTTACTTTTAGATAAAGCACAGATAAAGCTTTTACAATTCCACGAAATATAAGTATTGCATTTAACGTGTTGTGCTAAAGAAAATTAGAAAATGAAAAGAGAATTTAAAGTTTACGATTGGCGTGAACAGATACCTCGTTTTCAGGTCGTTCCCCTGATAACGAACTGCTCATCGTTAGGCAGGAAAATGTGGATATTCCGTTGGGAACACGATCACTGAGAAGATAGCAGTTGTGGCTGACCGTGCCCCTCAAGGCTGTCTTTCCTGGCTTCTATTTGTAGTAAAAAATTCTCAGATAGTACCAGGCAAGATGGTGGAATGGCCACACATATCTAAAGTGTTGGGGCAGGTTGTGCTCTGGCTAGATACGTCTCCTGGTATTCTGCTGGAAACGCTATCGGTCAGAATATTGTTTTCTTGGTGGCACTCATCAATGCTGGAGGTTTAGGGTGGAAGTAGACCTAGGTCACTGGCCTATTAGAGACGAGTGTTGTCAGTAACCGGGAGACCCAGCTGCACGACTATCAATCTCATTCTTGATGCAGCTCGATGACCTGCCTGTAAACGACTGCAAAAATTTATGGAGTAGCTTCAGCCTATTATAAATACTGTAATTTAATTCTGTTGCAGGTAGCCTCAATTTTATGTCGACGCCACCTAGTGGATCCTACTGAACTACAGTGAAAAGCTGGCGTATTTTTGCAAGACCCTTAGCTTATTTATTATTATTGGTATTAAATTTTTTATGATAAAATCTCTACTAAGACCATCTAGAAAGTGTCAAGAACCAGTGTGCAAAATTTCAGCAAAATCGGTTGAGTAGTTTTTGTGGTGAGCGATTACAACTGTATTAACGTCTTTGCTTTATATATTAGTAAGATTGACTAAGTTATCAGACGGCAATTTCTGTCTGGCAATTTCTCTTATATTTTTCTTGTATATCCTTACAGCACACTCAGATATGCTTTTCACATAAAGCTACGCAACATCAATAATAACTAATTAAGGGAATGCAAACAAAATACAAGTAAAATCTTAAACATCTATCGCAGATATTTTAAATTACACGTAATCATTAATTTATTACCCATCTGTTCTTGCAGGTTAGCACGCAAATTTATCTAGCTCATGAGTCTTTTTTTACTATAAACTTTAATCAACAGACAAAAATAATCTTTTAGTTTCCTTAATAATTTAATTATCATTAAGACCTTATAATAAAAATAGAACTATTTGAATTCAGCGCCTCTGCATGACATCATTACAGCTCCTGCAAGAACTGTACGAAAACTGTCAGAGGCTGTCACGTCATCATCCTCAACGGCGATCATTTCTTTCTTTTTAGTAGTGGTATATATGCATCATAATGTTTATGTTGTGTGTATGGAATCTATTAAAAAAAAAGCTTTTATTGCTTACAATCCCTGTTTCTCCTACTGACATGTCACGCTGTAAAGTCAGTGTATATACATACATGTTTGTATGTGCTTTCTTACCTCTTATAATCGTTACGTCAATTTTAAAATTTTGTTGTGCTGTTCTTATTATATAACTTTTTTTGATACAATGTCTTTTTTTTTTGTTTTACGTACTGTAATTTTAGATACGAAATTCATAGACTGTTTGTCAAAAATTTTCGTAAACATTTCGTCGGTTTTTGCTTCCTTTCTAAGATAAAAGGTACATGTTTGGCATTTTATTCTTTTGCTCAGCAATTTTTTAATACGCAGGTTTTTTATTTTTTTTTTGCATCATTATTTTACGAGCCGTTTTCTTTGCACGGTTGTGTATGTATTTCTTTGTGCCATGTAGGGCAGACATTTTCGACGATAAGGTTCGATGTTTTTTAATGGCAGGTTTAATCAATTATTTTTCCCTCGTAAAGCTTATAATGTCTACAGTTTTTTCAGAACTCTACTGTCGGTTCCTCTGCTTTTAGAATGTTCTGACTTTGTTTATGAGCCAAATTTAATATTTTCTTAAGTGCCATTATATTTTATACAGGTACGTATGCGTGTTTACATGTATATTTTTGTTTGGATTAATTTGAGTCTTATTATATGTATGCAAATAATTGTTTTCTTAGAAATCTGAAAAAATATAGTTTGTTGATAACTTTTGTGTTTAATATCATGAATAATCACGCAATTATAACTTTGTCCCATGATTACAAGGCAGACGATTCTTTGAGTTGAGACGTAATCCATTAATTCTTGCTGGTAACTTTATTCTAAGAAAAGTAGCTTACAGATCTTTAAGATCGAAATAGTTATGGAATTAGGGCCAAATGCTTAATCAATAAAAAGTTTAAATTGCAACTGTATTCTCCATCATTTTTCTAAAAGCTATTTATTTTTTTAAAAATTTGCAAATTTCACATTCTTTCAAACCAACTTATTACACAGATCTGAAGTAGGCTACATTTACCCGTAAGTGTATTTGTACGTATATTGTTGTTTAATTTTTTTTGTTTTTTTACTTGCATTTTTCTCTTATTTTCGTTACTATTTCTAACATGGCTTTTTTGTGTTCACATAGAAACTTAATAGCTTTTTGCCTATGTTATGGATGGTTAACAAATAAATAAATTTGTTACTATAAGTTATAGCCCTATTTGCTTTTAAGAATTTATTCTTAAGAAATAACAAATATCATAAGCTCATTATCTGAACTTTCACTTTCTGAATGTGAGATGTACAGCCATTTACAGTATGAAAAAATTGTAACTCAAATATTCTTCTCTTTTTTCTCTTCTTGTTAATCACACCATTCTATTTTCTTTGTTCATATAACAATTATTATGCACTATTTCTGCATTTCTTGTGTGTATTAAACATTTTCTTTTATTTCAATTAACTTTTGTTTTATTTCACGTAACGCGTCCCAAGGTCAGGAGAAAAAAAAAAGAGAGAACAACTTTTCTTGTATACTTACACTCATACATGATTATGTGCATCTCATACTCTGTACAGTATTAAATTTATAATTATGTTTAGTATACTCTTATTACTACCACTATTTTCATTGTTGTTATTGTTTCGTTATCATGAGTGTTGTTACCGTATTGTTGTTTGAGCGCTGTAAGCTGTTATCAGTAAGTGGCTTTGAGTCACTTAGAGAGTCTGCTAGTGGTAGTGGTTTACGTGTGGGTATGTTACTTTTCTCGTAAAGACGTTTTTGTATACAATTCTCTACATTAAAATCAAAGTTCTTGCTTCTTGAAAGATTATCTTTATTCTTTAAACTGGTCTTTACTTTAAAAGGCTGTTTATGCGTCACTGAATAATTCCTTATTCTTACCAAGAGATCCCTGAGTAGTTGATAAGTGGTAGTATTGGATTCTATTCCATCTATTCTGATGCTTGGATTTCCTGCAAAATCTTGGCACTAGACGTCTAGTCGAACTTTGTTTAAAAACTGTCTATACAATCGTAGAGTGTCGCTCTAATTTTTTATTTAATCCAGTGCCTTTTTTTAGACTTTCTTTTGTTTGTGTAAACTATTGAGATTCACTCAATTTTCGAGGTGCCTTTGCATTAAGTATTTCACTGTGCACTTTTTTCCTCGGAGTCTGATTTTTTTTGACGTTTTTTTTTTGGCCTGCGTCAAGTATGAGTTCACCTTATGTGCAATCATAATCCCATTATTCAACCACTGAGCTCGCCTGCAATATGTCGTGATTAATTCGTTGTCTCATTGCGTAAGAGTCTTAAGCTTCGATAAAAGTGTCTGTACGTCTCCCATGTTATCGAATCTCTAAGAGAAAGCTGACAAAAAGTCTTCAATGGAGTTAAGTAATGGTAATCGCATGCAAAATTGATCAGCTGCTCTACCTCGCAATTAACTTTCCAAAAGTCCTATTAAATTGTTTTAATGTTAATCGGAAGTGGGTCATGCTGTTATTTTAACAACTTTTTTGAATAAGGGAAACTGCACAGTGTCTCCATTATACAGCAATATACCACTCATGAAGCTGTTTACACGCATCATAATATTAAAACTCGTTCCTAAAAAAAATTGGCTTTTTACCGGCTAGCTATAAGCGGAAGGGAGAGATCCAACATTTTTGTGCTTGAAAAGTTCTCGTAAAGTATTTTCTACTTGTCAGTTCCTTGTTTGCTGGTTTATTGTGGAATTTAGCAAGCGATTGAGTGGAGCATTTCTGTTTTTTTTTGTTCGGGCATGTAAAATAATTATTTTTTTTGCTGTACTTAAACGGTAAGCTTCTATTATTATTATCTTCAGGAGAAACACTTTTTTTTTACTATTGTAGTAAGGGGTTCAACACCTAGTCACATAGTGGAGCATAAGGCTGTTTGTCATTCGCTTATCCACGATCTGGTCTTGTAATTCGAACGTCTTCCTTGAATCTACTGTCGTTGTTGTCGTCAAATTGATTTGCATGACTTCTTTTCCTCGATCTTAGTTTACTTTGTGACAATTCCTGATTTAGCTCATTTTTTGGCTTGCTCTCAGATATACTCGCAATATTACTTTGTTTGTGTAAATCACTATCAACTTCTCAACGTACTCTTGGCCCCTTTTCTCTAAAATTTAAATTTTCAACCCTCATCCCTAGATTGTCTAACGTGGCGGCTCCTCTCGTTGCATTATCAGTTTTCAAGTTCTTGTACCTCTTTATTTGCTGTATCTCAAAGTGCGTATGATTTGGGATCGTGTTTTAAAATAATCGTCATTGCCTCGGATTCTAGATGACTTTCGGAAAGTGTGCTAGCAAGATCCAGTATCGTATTATTATTCACTATTTCGTGCTGGTACATTATGCTTTTAATTATGTGTATTAATATGTATAAACATATTTATGCAAAGGTCACTTATCCGAACACTTACATGTATCGAAGGGTAATTAGTAATAAAGACAAAAAAGAGATTATGCAGACGTCCTCATAATTTCATTATGTTATTGATATATATAATAAAGGCATGTAAAGTCTGCATAAGTCACAATCCATAAATACACACACAATTAATTGATTATTCTGTAGCATTAAGAATTACGATTTATAGTTTAATTTATCACTATGTAAAACGTTGTTTAAATAAATACATATTTTCTTTATTAATAAAACAACACTTAAGGGTAAGAACAGAATAATATGCTAAATAATCGGTATTTGTCCTAATAATAAAGATTAAAGTAAATCTTTTCTATGACAAAAATAAGAACCAACCAGGAAAGATAAAAGTATTACAAGTTAATGATAATTTGAGCGCTTACTTTATACCTAGAGCTTAAATGTAAAGAATAAGTATGACAATAATTTGTAAGCTCCTGACAGTAAGTTTCTCGGTTGAAGGCCGTGGTTTTAATAACGTAATGTGCTCCAAATAATTTGTATAGGACTCTATGTGCCTACTTGATCTCCCTGTGTTAATTCTGTGATCTTGTTCAGATCACTGTCCCTTGTTCTCTCTTTTCTGAACCTTTTAGTTTTGCTTGCTTGTAGCACTGCACTATGTGGTCTTCCTGATAATTGCTTTCAATTTCCAAGCAATAAAGTAGTATATGTGTAAGAATAAATTTTTATTTTTGCAGCAACAGCCAACCTCACCCTTATCACTAAACTGTTACGTGGGAAAACGGTAACTTGGGGTGCACGCTTAATACTTAGAACGTTTTGTATTTGACAATCCTTCATTACATATATTGGTAAGGAAAGAGTGTATTATAGACTGACTTATCTTAACTCTCACGACAGACTCCTCTCAACTCTCTCGACCATCTTCTTTGGTTGGTATTCTCCGACTGCCCTTAGCTTTCCTTATCTTTTAACTTAAAGGGCCTGAAACTAAAAGAGGTGCACGGACGCATAACTAATTACTATAATATGCAACATAGTTTAATTTAAACTATTGTATTTCACTTATAAAAGTATTTTAATTGAGGTATTTAAGAAACTGCTGTTCTGATGTTGCATTCTTTATTTTCTGTGTTTTTATACAAGTCAATTTAAAATACAACTGCATCAATTTTTTTAATTAGAAACAAAATATTGTAGAAATTGTTTATTAAATAATGTTAATTACTAAAGTAATTAAAAAATTTTAGTGTTTGGAATATGTTAACTTTGATACGATGTTTTTGCATTGTTTTATTCAAGTCTACCTCTGTCAGAGATAATAAGCTTTCATTCTTAGGATACTAAAATTGATGCTTTGTTGGTAAGCTCCTGTTCTGTTGTGTTGAGAAAAGATAAGAAGCGGTCTTACTTATAATACTATAAAACTAATTTGATGATTATAAAAAAACTTACGTGTTTCACACAGTCTTAACCTATTCAAACCGCGAATCGCTTATTCAAAAAACGTGTGATACATCGCTAGCAGGCATTAGCTCTTTTCTATCCTATATTATCGCTGATCCCTTCAAAGAAATAGTATTGTACGAGTAACTAATGCTGTCTGAAATTCATAAAGTTACTTACAAAAAAATTGTAAAGCTTTGAGAATCCTGTTTGTAACTCATAAGTTGTACGAATTTCTAATCAATATTTCATTCATCTGTGAGAGATACCATAATCCTCCCGATTTTTCTTAGAGATAAACAAGGTAATTTATAAATGTCAAAAAGCCATCGCCAAAAGTAAGCTATTTTGTCATTGGGCTACACTCAGTAAACTATTAGTAATTATTAACAAATATTAGACATATTAAAGGAAAAAACAACTAATGTACAGTTTCTTAATAAGACTTTGTTTGGCTACAGTTGGTGAAGTTACTACAAATCCAGACGGTTATTAAAGCTAGAAGTTATCTTGAAAATTATTGACTTTATGTCTGTGAATTATCAATAATCCACATATAATGATTGTTAGTTACAAATTATGACCTGGCCTTTGTTTCACGTAATTTACACCAGTTTTTATGTTATTATTATTATGATTATTATTATTATTATTATTATTATTATTATTATTATTATTATTATTATTATCATTATTATTATTAATACCAACTATCACTACCTTGACCTACATCACCTGGTGGACCAACACCCAAAGAAGTATGTAAAGAGAATATTTCTCAATAAATTTAAAATAAATCTGTTGAGAAGTGACAAAAAATAAAATGTCTGAGTAAAATATTTCTTTAATAACTGATGGACTCCATTTTTTCATATCTGTATAACCGTAAATTAGTGAAAAATTTGAATTAGAAACAATTATTTTAAATTTTACGTAGTCTGTCATACACACAGCAGTTAAAAGGCTTACAAAAAAATTTTTTAGTACATAGAAGTATCAGATTCAAAACGATTAATAATTTCATGGAAAAAAATGTGACATATGATTATTAAATGAGAGCTGAGTTTTAAGTTAAATAGAATCTGATTTTGTGCATGGTTAACACGAAGAATGATTTAGTCTAAAAATACATGTCAATCCTCTTAAACTTTTACTACTTGACCCAAGTGTTTCGCTATTTTAAAAGATAGTATGAAATTGAACCGTTCTCTCAGCACCAGTTGCTTACAACTTATTTAAAACTTATGTATTTGTAGTTAAGCTACTCTTCAAGCAATCTGACTATGTTTATTTTGAAGTCAAAAATAACGACATAAGAAAAAATATGTCATAACAACAGACACCAGCTGTCAGCATTTCATTGTTAAAGAGTTCTCCATATCAACTGAAGCCTGTCCCCAGATAGTAATTATACCTCAAGTCAATTGTAAAGTAAGACTTTTTTTTAGCAAAAAAAGATTATATGACTGGTACGTAGCACCATGCAGCAATAGTAAATGTTGGCACTGTCATGAATAGGACTGCAAGCGACGTTATGCGTTGTCAACTCGCCATTACTCTGTTACTACGTAAAGTGTTACGAAAGATTTTTTGTGGTTTTCTATGTGGATAAAAAGCATGTTATTCAGGTTTATTAAACAATGAGGGTTAAGTTGCTAAGTCATTGTAGTAAGTAGCTCCGCGAATGAATAGAGCTGGGGCTCTGGTCAATTAAGGATTCATAAGACTCTACGCTAACTGCTGAGCCACATCCTCTGCCAAGAGCCGCTTTATTAATTCTACTCTAAGAGTGATTTCATATGATCGTCACCTCTAAACCAGTGGGCCAATACACGGGCAAAGGCTTGGCTAGTCAAGCCAAATCACGTCTGTGATAACCAATAAGTCATTTGAGGTAGCAACAAGCTTGTACCCCAAAACTAGCGTATTTACACTTTCTTACCTCAATAGATAACAGACTTAATACTCATTCATCACTACCTCGCAAAACTTTCCATTGGTCAGAAAATCACTTAGTAAGATACATATCTATATAAGTAAGTTGTGGAAGCAACGTCCCAAATATGTACGCGATGCGAGTTCACTGACACTATACTACTGTACCGATGGAGGGACACAAACATACATGCAATAAACACATGAACCGACCGCCTGAGACATGTACTATGGATGGAACACATATTAAAAGCTTGACTTTCAGTTAACTGAGAGCCTGACATCTTACGTTTATTTTCTTACTTATATATTTTACAGTGTTTAGTGACATTTTTGGAGACCGTTGCACTGTTGTAACCAGATTTTCTGGAGAAAAATACAGGGTGCCATTATAGCATGTATTGCTATAGTCTACCAAATATCGTTTATTAAAATTAATTCTACCTATAACTTTAATTTTTTTATAATAGTGACACGGCAAAAGTATTCCAAATGACAGTCATCAGTATGAGAGTCAATAATTAATTTATGATGAAACAGTCAATACAGGAACAGATTTCATTTGTTAGCGCAAGTTAGCAAAAATAGATTACATATTTCTTAAGATATAAATTTGAGTATACATGTTTGTCTTTGTGTGAACGTTAGTTTTGCATTCAATTTCAAGGATCAAGTGACATGATTACGCCAAGCAGGCTAATTTTCCAATTCTCCTATGGCAACCAGGTGCACTATTTACCTTTAAGTTGAAATTCAAAATTTTTGATCAATGAAAATGAATGTTGAATATAGTGCCATTTCAAAAATTTTTCTTGTTATTATATAAGTTTGTATGCTTAGTAACGATTTCTTAAATGAAAATCGGCTACAAAATACGTAAAATATAATAAACAAGACGATCAATTAACAAAAATTTTCATACAGCGTCTTCTTTCTTTCTCTTTAGCATTTGTCACTGGACTATTAATTAAGCTGCTGATTAATTGGTAGTATACGATGTCCATGTATGCCAAAAACAAGCTCAATGTATTTATTGATCGGTAAGGGCATCCGTACACTTGGTACCAAAGCGATTGATTTGTTAAAGAAAATAAGTAAGTTATCAGAAACGAGTCTCACAAATTCGCCTTACAAATCTGCTGCGTATATATATGTACGGGGGTGTGTGTATGTGTGTGTGTATGTAAGAGAGAGCACGTGTCTCTGTGTGTGTGTACGTTTCGGTATGTGGGTGAGCGTTCGGGTGTGTAGTTCGTATTTAGTATTATATGTACATATTGCCGTGTGCGTAGTGTGTGCTGAATGTACATATACATATACACACAATGTATGCATGATTTCAATTTTTGTGTGTGGAAGTGGGCATGTATGTGGAAATGTCTACTCACGACTTTGTGTATAAGCACGTACTTATGTATAAATTACACACATCGATGAATTATAAAATTTCTATATTTTGATGAAGTTACTTACCAAAAAAACTTTGGATGCGTGGCAGATCGATGCAAACAGGCAATATTCACTAAATGAGATGTTTAAAATAAGACGTAAGTTCTAAACATCAAAAAATTATGCTAATTTTTTTAAGGGAATCAAGATAGACAGGAAATTTAGTTTTTTAAGAATTTTTTATAGGAAAAATACAGTACTTTACACGGAAAGAGAGTCGTTAAGGTATGAAAAAACTTAACTTTAATTCGCGATATTTTTGATCTACTTTAATAAAATAGAGGGAAAAAATTTTGGGAAAAGTTATATTTAAACAGTACAGAATTCAACTTTTGCATACATAATTTGTCACAGTAATGTGTGATTATAATCTCCAAAAATAAAAAAAATTACATCATGTTTTAAAAAAGGAGCAAAAAGGACCAATTAAAATCATTTTTTTGAGATTCCTACGAAAAAACAACAACATCGTAGTGCAGTAATGAATAAGTGTTGTTACGTCAGGGCAACGACTTTTTTTAGAGTCTAAGCTTGCACCTAATGACTTAGGACTCACACTAAGCATGTAAGTAAAACGTGGGGCTGGAGGTAAGTTAAATTAAATAAAATGGGGCATTTGCGAAAGGGGGCACAATTGTTGTGCAGTATCCCGTTTTACTTACTCGCAAAGCACCTAGTGTTTGTTGAAGTCACCAGGCGTGGCGTGTAACATCGGTGACCATTGTCAGTCAAGAAACGACTAGTACCGTTACGAGTAAAGCTGTTGTTTCTAGAGCTTACGTTCACGAGGCTGATTGTATTTTAATTTGCGACCCATCTAGAATCTATTAATACCACCGCGAGTATTGATATTTGATCCGGAGATTACGATAATGCACTTAGTTTTGTACTAGACGCGAAGGTCCGATAGTACCACTACTGTAGCGAGAAATAGTATTTGCGTCTTAACTAAATTCCTCCTAGTATTCTATGGATACCACTATTGTAGCGAATGGTAGTGTTCACGTCTAAACTTAAGCCCGTACTGGAAAGAAAAGAAGGGAAAAAAAAAGAAATAAAGAAAATTTATTACTGTAAACACTTACTTTTAACTTAAAATTAAATCAGAAAACGTGGCAAACCAGCGCAAGAGTAAGATGTCTTATTTAAAGTGGTAACCGCACTCGTGGAGGACCGAGAATAGCAGAGGCTGACTCTAGCTCTTAAGTCGACCGTTTATGGGTGAAAAGCAAAATTAACTGACTTTTCCGGGGCCTCCAGGCTTTTTTACAAAGATTAGTGAACCCTGGTCACATGCTGGTTTAATAACAACGCAGGAAAGCTGGCCGGGGGGAAATGTTGCAAGAATGACAATAGCTGAAAATCCAATTGGCTAGAATTGCTGTAGTTAAGCCACTCAAAAATTGGCACTTCCCACATCTGGCTCCTCCTTGAAGCAAGATAATAGAAGATAATTTACTTGCTCATGTCTGTTTTTCCCTTTTACATTCAATTTTCACAGGATTTCAATGTAACTTAATAGTAACATTAGAATAAATTTTCATTAATATTTACTTATGCTAAGCACCGTTCATTTGTTTAACTAAGCTTGGTAAAAAAAGCAGTTAAAACTGTTTAACAATTCAATTGATGCTCAGGTGAATGAACAATCAGTATGTTACAAAATTTCAATTAATACTTATTTTTGTACAGCAGTAACGGTGGCAGTTGCCATAATAACTTACGATTGTAACATAAGTTGTAGCAGTAATAATAATAAAGTGTATGATAATAATAATAAAATAATTCTACCTATAACTTTAATTTTTTTATAATAGTGACACGGCAAAAGTATTCCAAATGACAGTCATCAGTATGAGAGTCAATAATTAATTTATGATGAAACAGTCAATACAGGAACAGATTTCATTTGTTAGCGCAAGTTAGCAAAAATNTAATAATAATAATAATGGTTAAAATAGTAACTGTACTGGTAAAGATAATGATAAAAAGACTAATACTTTGCATGTCACACTTTGTAAGTTAACACGATGAGATAAACATATAGTTTTGACTATTTATAATGTCGCAAAAATAATACCGAATTTTAGTAGAGCTTCCGTCCACATGTTTTTCGCTGCTGATCATTGGAGAGGGAGTTGGCTTGTGGTGCCCTGGAGAGTCGAAAATTCCGTTACCTGTCTTGGAGGTGGGAGTACAGACTATCCCTGTCTCTTGCTCTCTCTCTCTCGACTTCTCTGACTCAGGAAAAGGGAAAGGGTTAACCTCTCTGTTTTCCTTTAATTTAAAAAAGTGTGAGAATTCAACTTAATTAAATATTATACTATTGCAGTATGTTTATAAAGTTGTTAATATGATACAAAAAGGTTACTTGCTAAATCATGAGCCTGCGAACACGAACGGTTGAAATCGGATCATTTTGTAAAAACTAATAAGGTTGTTTCAATAAGTAAACTGTAGTCAATAAGTGATGTTGTTGCTTGCTAATAGTGTAGTGTGTATGGGTTATTTTTAACTGTATGTGATAATTTTATCATTTTTTATTATTTTCGCTTATTTAGATATATTAATTTTAAGTTATCCTGATGTTCAGCCTTATTTTGTTTAATCCTAATCTCAAATTGTATTAGCATTAAATAGTACTTCTCAGTTAAACTTATCCCAGTTAAGCTTTTGTATCTATGGTTAGTTACTTCATTTTTATGCATTAAAAAATATTTAGTTTTTTCTTTATTTCTGGTCAACATAGGCCAGCGTGCATGTACATGAATTATCATTGTGCAGTAGGTACGAGTAACTTGCAGGTGATTTATCTCTTTCTAGATGCACGTTAGTCCTTTCTTAAAATCCTTCCCAATCGACATTCCTAAGGAATCAGTAGGAAAAAATTTGTTAGTCCATCGACATTACACAGTTAAATTATGTAAATACATCACTTTAAAATTTGGTGTCTTGGATATTTCTCTATAAAAAAAAGTGAAGTGTTAGGAAAAATTATAGAAAATTTCCAAAATTATCACAAATGCGTATAAAATGTTTTTGATAGTTTTGCCTAAACGAACCTTTAAAAAATATTAAAAAACATAAAACCACTAATCTAATTGTATATCGATGCGCCAAATACAACAGTTTTCGTATGTATACACGTGTGTACAATTTCAATAAGCAGTTTTTCATAATAAACTTTATGTAAGTCCTTTAGGCACAATACTGGACTTTTATAGCCACAATATAAGTTTTATGCATTTTCTGTAACACACACAAACAATTATATTTATAAATATTCTTAATTTCTCGCCTCCCGCTTTTTCAATCAAAAGCTATTGTTTTCTTTGTTAATTTATACATATTACAGAGCTACATGTGACGCATATTGTTAGTAAAAGCTTGCATGATTATTTTTCTCTTTCACAAAGATAAAATTTTAGGGTTCTAAGAAGACTAATTCTTAACAAATGTCGTTCCCCAACAGAGCTCACTGCGTATTTTGTGGCTCTTGGATGTGTCAAGTGATAACTTAAGCGAGCTGCTAAGCCTAAGAACATGAAGTCAGCAGGTGCCAGCTACATAGTATGTAAGACGAAGAAATTTCGATTAAAACTTTGCGCAAGATGCATTTCTTTATGCAGCGTTTTAGTCAGTAACCTTCTGCTGCTCATTGAGTGCAAAACTTTATAACTGCTTTTGAAAGTACATGCGAAAGCATGCCTTATTGGTCGTTTCTTTCTATTGTCTTTTTTTTGTGTATAAGTGCTGTGTAATAAATTATTATAAGCTAAGACAAAGACAATAAGAAATGTTTAAAGTAATGGCTAATAATACTTAGTAATTAATGATAAATACTTTACGAAACTTCCCCTTTTTTCTATTTTATAAACAAAAAAATAGTTAAACTATCTGCGGATCCTGCAGCCCGCAAAGCAGCGTATGACTACACTCCACAACGTTTAGTTCCTAATTAAAGGCAAGGATTACCAATTATTATAATCATTTAACGAAAATTGTAGCAGAGCCTGGGTTTAGTCTCTAGCTAGTTGCTTGCTTATTATTTGTTTTTTTATTATTATTTTGAAAGAAACAATAAAGACTTTTCAAAAAAGCATGTTAATAAACCATGTGTAAACACCCTAAAGTGCAGTGTGTGCATGCATGTATATAGATTGACTGTAACTCTCCAAGAAAAACGTATGATTTTTATATCTGATCCGTTTGAGGTTAACAAGTTGTAGTCATTCACTAGAAATTGTAAACTGAAACGAGATTTAATATTTGTTTAACATTGTATATGTACTTACTGCAATCTTTTTACTTGGAGCATTATTAAATAGAAAATAAAAATGCAATACCGCTTACGTTTAAGGTGTTGTCAACGCTGGTATGGGTATGGGTCTTAAAAGTCTCAATAAATATTCGGCGTGCCTTAATATGCTATTTGTAAATAATACAATTTTTAAAAAGACTGAGAGAACTGTTGGACAAGCGATTGAATCTGTGGCATAAGCAAGTGATGCAGAAGCTGTGAAGAAAGAAAGGACAGCAACCATTAAGAATAAAGATTCCCTGTTTACTATGATGTAATTGATTTCATCCCATACCTTCTTATATCACACATGACTATTAATGTACAAAAAAAATCTGTACTTTATTGTCACATAAGAGTAGCAACATCGTGTACCACAAACAGTATATTTATATATTTAACCTATTAGTAAATTATCACTCGATCAATCTGTACGTAAATAAACACACTATTTTTTAATCAATGAACTTCGTTATACATACTTTTATTAATATTGCTTTACTACTTTTTTACCCATTGTCAGTAATTTTTATTCATTATCATTTTAATTTTTTACAGTATGAAAGTGAGAATTGCTTACAGATATGACTATAAGTGTGTGTTTTATTGCTTATATCTTTTAACAATCAGAAAATTCGATATTTTTTAAAGCATTCTTAGCAGTATAACCACTTAGGTAAGTAATAGAATTCCTCTGATACGTGCCTTTAGCTTTAAAATCCACTTTTTTCGATAACTATATGGGTGAAAATTCTCCCATTATTCCAGTTGCTTACAAAAGTTCTTATACCTCAGAAAATTTTAAATCAGGTAAATCGTTTGCAACAGCTGCTAACGACTCTACATTTTTATTACTACATTCAGTCTGTTTGGTATTCATCAGTAAATTAAATTCCATTGTTTGGACATTCTCATGTTGACGAGTGGTAATAAAGTCAGTTGACATATTGTGTATAGAAGTTAGACGATACAAACGGCAAGTAGGATTAAGATTGAAGCCACCTCTACATCAATGTTTCGAATGACAATGCTCGATGCTTTCTTGGTCATAAAGACCAGTTGCTTACTAAGACTCTGGATTCGTAAACTCCTTTTAAAGATCCTCAAACAATTGTTATAAGCAATTAGCAGCTGAAGATAAGCCAATGAAACATGGCGGTCTACTAAATGTCGCTTATCTCCCGCATTTACCTGTGATTACCAGGTACATAAACTTATTTTTAGACCATTGCACAACCTCTTTGAGGTGCTTGTGTATTTTCAGGTTGAGAAAGGAAAGTGGGTGCTCTTGTTTTTCTGCGTTGTGCAATCTACATATATAACATGTATCAATTAGAAAATCAAATAGCTTAAGAAACTCAGCTGATTGTTCCCACGTGTGTGATATCAATCTGGTTCCAATATCTTTTCTACTCGCTTCATAAGCAGTTCCTATAGCAGCTACCATTTGTCTGCTAAGAAATTGTGAAGCTTTTTCTTCTTATCTACTCTCAAAGTTATTTAATTTGGGTTAAAATGTCTATCGCTCAAAAACGCAAGTCAATTAGATAAGGAGTTCATTTTGTTTACCTCATACGAGTCTAATTCATTTTTCCAAGATAAAATAACGCTGGCGTGTAGAAAAATATACCTATGCGATCTAAACTAATACATCAAATGTTTGATAAGATGAGGCTAATCAAAAGTTACAAAAATTTTTTTGTCGTCAGGCTCAAAGTATAGTCGTTCTACGTCTACCCTTAAATTTTAATTTATGAATAATTAATTGTTAGTACCTGGGTAACATACCATGACTCCAACAAGTGCCCCAATTTTAATTAGTGCTGACAACATTTTACGTATGAGAGTACGCAACTGTTCAGCAGATACACCATTTTCCTTGAAATCGAAACCAATAAGCTGGTGCCAGAGGATTTTATGGTCAATACTATCTAAACAAAGTGAAAGGGCATATCTAGCAACTTTTGTATTTCTCATATTACCATCCATGTCCTTCAAACCTTCTATCTCGTCGTATTTTTGAGAATGGTCCACCACTTTTTAAGGCTCATCTTGTCAAATTTTGAAAAAAATATGAACTTCTCAGCAGGTAATACACTAATCTTCTATTTAATTTTTCTCTACATGCTCTCATTTAATCCCGGCTTTACATCTAACTGCGCTATCCAACTCCTACTAGTTGACTCTGCAGCTACTCATATACATAATTGAATTAACTGAGAATAGCTAGCTGCAAAATAGATGTGAATTATTTAACGGATATTTTGTTCAGCAAATGTAAGCTTTTGTCTATTTTTGGGTTTAAATTGCATCGCTATTAAGGTTTGACGAGACTCACTAAAATCAATGTTTATGACAAAATTATTAATATCCATCGTTTGTTTAGCATTTTCACGATCTACGCATTGTTTTCATCCAGAGTTTTTGAAGTTTTTTTCTGTAGGTACGGTCTGCCCCGCAGAGTCAATCAACGATTTAAGATTGGTGACCTTGATAAAAAATGTAACGGATGTGGATTTCAGAAAAAAAAAAA
>NW_019384257.1:1356771-1462194 GCF_000648655.2 Copidosoma floridanum | reverse complement strand
GTACATGCTTTTTTCAAAAATTTGGAAATTAGTATATTAACAAAGCAGCTTTTATATGTATTATTGAACATTTTTTTACTTATCATTATTTTGCTACTTTTAAAATAAATAAGTAAATGTATGTACAATTTTCTCATGTACTTTTATAATTTTTATGCAAATTTTAAGAACTTAACACAAGAAAGAGGGTACAGTTGAACGATCTGAAATTTTTGTGGGCATTTCTTATGGTATTCTTAGTATACTTTTAATGCTTTAATAATATCTATCAAAAACATTTAAGTACGATGAACGTCCTGAAGGCACATTCACTGGCATGTACTACTATGCGTTTAAAGAAAGCGATGCTACAGAACGAATTTCTTAAATTTTCTAGATACATTTCTATTTTAGGTATTAAATATGGACTAAAAATAAGTATATAAGCGTATGTGATAGATGTAAGCGTGACGTTAGAGATGTAATAGGCCTAGGAAGTAGGAAGTTATTTTAAAACGCTTGGAAGATTTAATTAAAATGCACAGTCTGATACTGGCCAGACTCCATATTTTTTATACTGATATGTGCCATAATGTAGTGCTCATAATGGTTCTGTAATTAAATATTAATATTCAGTCAAATTACACCCAACTAACATAGGTATACCCATTTAATCGATACAATTGTACCCCCTTTGTATATAATATCGTTTTATAGAAGGTATATTTATATTTATGATAATATTACCTGCCATATAGTTATATAAAAGTATGATTTCTTACTTGGATACTCAAGCCCACATAGTCTTGGTTTTGCTTGACATTTCTAAATACGAGATTTTAATGCTTTACTTTTGTTTTAAGAAAATTTATCTGATGCTTAAAAACCACGTTTTGTTTTCACACTTGACTCAATAAAGTTTTTGGACGGTGGACTTTCACTTTGAAGTAGGTGTATGACTATAATGCTGGCAGGGGAACAAGAAATTAAATACGACCAATATGAATACACGTGAATGTTCTTACGTCTTTATCATTGTACTAAGAGGCGCATACGTATAAATGGTGGCACTTTTTATACAAGCACTCTATATTCTATATACATGCCCATTTATCAATATCCAATATACTAAAGATCCATAGTACTAAACCACGTAATTTTTTTCCAGAAATTTTCTTAAGAAACAAATAAAAATGAGGAAAATATCCTCCCCGTGTGTGGATCAAACACACAACCCACTGTTTACTAGACGGTTGATCTGACACTTGAACTACCGAGAAGTCGTATATTTACTCATATCGCAAGTTTAGATAAGTTTCTATTCCTAATTTTTAAGGCTGTCTTTACCTAAGCTCGATATCTTGGGCATGAGACTCTAATGCTTGTTGGTAAACTATAAATTTAATATGACCAATCGGTATGCAAGTCAATGATCATACACATTTATCACTGTATCAAGAGGTGCATATGCATAGATGGCGGTACTTTCTAAACAAGCACTATGTATCCTCTATAAATACCTGTTTCTCAATATCTGAAATACTATAAATTCATGATACTTAACCAAATAATTTCTTCGTCCACAAATTTTCTTTAAAAATAAATAGGAATGAGAAAAATATCCCCCACCGCCCGGGTGCGAACCAAACACACAATCTCCTGTTTTCTAGACAGTTGCTCTACCACTTGAGCTACTGACGAGCCATACATTTACTCAGACTGTCAGTTTAGATAAGTAATCATTTATGTTTATATCAAGCTTGGATGAAAGGTAGCTTTAAATATAAGGAATGGGAACTCATCTAAACTTATGGTGTAAGTCAATGTACTGCTTCTCGGTTGCTCAAGTGGTAGAGTCACTGTATAGTAAACAGGAGGTTGTGTATTTGATCTGCCCCAGGTGAGGATATTTTTCTTATTTATATTTACTTCCTAAGGAAATTTTTTGGAAAAGAAGTTGTAAGATTGAGTATTATAAATTTTTAGTATTTTGGATAATGAAAAACGGGCACGTCTGGAGAATATAGAGTACTTGCACAAAAAGTGCCACCATCTATACATATGCACCTCTTAATACAATAATGTAGATGTATCAACATTCGCTTGTATACCTATTGGTCGTATCAAATGTCTAGTTTAGCTACAAGCAATGAAGTCATATACCTACTATACCGAGCTTAGGTGAATGACAGCTTTAAAAATTTAGGAATGGGATCTTATATAAACTTACGGTGCGAGTAAGGCAACAGCTCCTTGGTTGCTTAAGTGATAGAGCAACTGTCTAGTAAACAGAAGGTTCTATGTTCGATCTGCTCCCGGGGAGGATTTTTTTTTCATTTTAACTTACTTCCTCAGAAAATTTCTTGAAAAAGAAGTTATGTTGCTTAGTATTATGAATCCTTAGTATATTGAATATTGAGAAAGGGGCTTGTATGGAGGGTAAGATTGCTGTTGCCTGTGTAGAAAAATATTTCACCAATTTAGTTTTGTATAAAAAAAAGCGTTTATTAATAAGGTCTTTCACAAGACAAGACAACTCGATATTTTCCTAAAAATTGTCTTGATTCTTGAAAAACATTAAAATCACATATCGTATAGTTTTTCGGTCGTTCTCACAATTAGTAATATCATTCTTGTCTTGAGTTCTAGTCAACTTTCTTGATAATTCTTGATCTTGAATGATATATACATACATAAAAGAGCGCTCGGTGGCTCAGCAGGCTAGGTCATGGATTGGCACGTGGGCGACTGTGGTTCGATTCTCGGCCAGTGCGATTTTTGTGGCAAGTACCTCTGTGTCTTTCACATGTGCTTTTTCACCGTGCAATGCTCCTCGAGAAGGGCTTAGGCGCGACCTCCTCGCAGCAAAAATTTTTTAATTCCCCCTACTCCCCTCCCAGCACTGGGAGGCCTCCCATTTCTCTTCCCTTTCTTTTTCCAAGTGCTAAGTGCCCATAGTAGTGCCCTTATCAAAAGGAGCCGAACGTAGAGCACTATAATATATTAAAAAAAAAATATTTATACATTGTTACGTTATTGCTTATACAATTGCTTATGCATGCTGATCATGTAACAATGTGCTCCCAATCAAGAGGAAAAAAAAACAAAACAAGAGAGACCACCTCCATCCCCGTCCCCCATGTAATCAACCTCCACCCACTATATGCACGCATATATAAATAANTTGTAAGAGATAGTTAACAAAATACTTCCTCAGGCAAAAAAAATGGAGCTGTTTGCCAATCACCGATGTTTGCTTGAAGACGAGCACCTTTGTTACCAAATAATTATAAAAACAATCTTATCGGTTTGCTTATCGCCAATGCTTGACGGCATTAGGGCACTTTTTATTAGTAAATAATAATAAAAAATAATTGGGTCTTTAATGACCAATGTTTGCTTTACCTAAGGGCACATTTTATGTATACATAATTTTAAAGAAAAAGTGGATTTTTGATCACTAATGCTTGCACGCCTGAAAAAGCAATTTATTAATAATGCTTGAGTACCGTTGAAAAGCATTTTCTACTTTCTTTGGTTATATATAAGGCAAACCAAAAAATAGTTTTAACCATATACCTTCATAAACTATAACCATAATTTCATTAAAAACGTGACAAAACAACTCTAGATAATTCGTCACAATTTTTATTTGACGGAGCTGTGCCAATAATTTTTACGTGATTTTAGAATCAACGGTAATATTTTTTTTTTAAGTACTATACATTGATAGGCGTTTATTATTAACATCATTGTACACCATATTTATGTTAGAATTCTGACATAACTCAGTACATATTATTTTCTGGGGCCGTAAAGAAATATTCTCTTTCACTTTTCGCTTGAAGAAGTTCTTTATAATATATTATCCAACGGTACTCTGGGAGCAAGCTTTGTGATTTTAATGGTCTTTTGAAATGCGTATAACTTGCAAAATACTGTGATTTGTAAACAATCTCGTATCCCATTCATGGACAGTACATCACCAAACAACATTCTTTTCCGCGGTATCAAACCCCACTTTTCTATACTTATAATTTTGTATTTGTGAAAGATTTCATTTGACGCTTTCGAAAGTTTTATTTGGCGCTCATGATATATCAAAAATGGACTATTTGGCGCTTTTAAAATGCAGCCGTATGTGTATGTACGTAATCATATCTACACAATCGTATTGGATGTTACTGTAATATAGGGAAATTTTCTTGTTCCTAATCTCTTGCACAAATCTTCTCTCAAGTTTTAAAATGTATGAATTAGATTTATGTGCTGAGAAATTATTTGTCATACTTATGCATGCAGTTGAACAAATATAATATTGCTCGATAGAGAGTAATCAATTTTTTCAATTAAAAAAAACTAGGTGTGGGTCTCAGGACCCCCAACAGACGTAAAACATTAAACAATATGTTATTCAACCTAGTAGTGTTTGATTTTTCATGACAAAAATAGTTGTTTTTATCAGATAAATGCCATTATTTCCAGGGCTGTATTGCGGCCTAAGGGATTTGTAAAGACCTCATGAATTTACGAATATGTTTTTTGATCAGTGAATATCAAGGACAAGGAGAAAGCAAATATTAAATTATGTTTATACTTTCTTCGTTCATGAAGATATAAACAACAAGGACGAGAAAAAACAATAATACGTGGAGAAAAGTATTTACATAGCCTACCTACACGTAGGTACATACATGTTTAACAATACGTTCGTGTGTTACTTTCTGGGTTACTCTGTCTTTTTTAAGACATCTGTGCGTAGTTACACACGTGCGCAAACTTCGTTTGCTCTTTACTAAAGACAAGTTAGAATGAGGTTTGAATAAGCACAATTGGAAGATCCTGGGAAAGCTTTGCATTATGGTCAAATATTTATATATAAAAAAAATCCTGTTCATGAAGAAAAAATTTTTAAAAAAAGATGAAAAAATAATACTATTTTTAATATTCATTTATCATACTCTATAAGCACCAAGTATTAAGGAAAGCAATAAAAAAAGCTTACCTGTATAAGTCCTAGAAAAAGAGGGCGATCACGACAGAAGGTATATTTATATTTATGATAATATTACCTGCCATATAGTTATATAAAAGTATGATTTCTTACTTGGATACTCAAGCCCACATAGTCTTGGTTTTGCTTGACATTTCTAAATACGAGATTTTAATGCTTTACTTTTGTNAAATAATACTATTTTTAATATTCATTTATCATACTCTATAAGCACCAAGTATTAAGGAAAGCAATAAAAAAAGCTTACCTGTATAAGTACAAGAAAAAGAGGGCGATCACGACAGCAGACGATCAATGGCTCTCTCTATTTCACTTACTCTTACAGGTACTGCTACAATGCCTGTTTCATTTTCGACGTTACTTTTCTTAACATTTTGGGATTATTTAAACCAAATTAAAAGTGCTAATTAATAGCAAATTTCTTACCCTACAAGCTGGTGCTTACATTTATTCAGTATATGAAACCGTTACAAAATATAAGCAAAACGAACTTTAAAACTTGATTTGAACATTATCAGACCACTTCTAAATAGTTATAAATATTTTATCTTAAATCAGCGGGCTGAATTACATATAATTCGAACACGCTTAGTTATCGCTTAATTTTCTGATTTAAAAGATTCTCAGTTGGTACTACTAACAAAAATCAGCTTAACGTGCTGCGTCACACAATCGATAAAATCTCCGGCTAAAAATCCCAAGAATTTGGTTTTACGTTGGAGAAACGTGGCTAGAGTTTTATTAATTTTAGGCCTAAGCTTCCACTTAATAGCCTGGCAAATTAACTGGACTTAAAGAGTACTATCGAAATTAGGCGAAAGGTGATGTGGCTGGCACTTATATTTAATCAGAAGAGAGTGTTCCAACTACACTGCTAGTGTCACGTATACACCGTCTGGCTTCCCGATGGGTCTGTCGTCCAGCTGGGGTTAGGCTACCTTAGCAATTATGAATACGCAAAGACACTGATAACTTTAGAACAGTCGTAGCAGACAAGGAAGTCAGCTCCATTTCCACTATGCCTGTTACATGTGTATGTCCAAACTTCCTCCAGAATTGCCGTCAGTTGAGGTTAACTAGCCTCGGAGTTTAGTCGAACATATATTGAAAGGTAAACTTAGAGCACAGGGTTCCATTGCCCATTACTCTTGTTTGCTAGTGCGAATCATTTTACAAATCACATTATAGGATTACGGAATCACGCCTCAATTTTGTGGGCAGAAAGGTCTTGAAAACATAAAAAGTTAGAAAAAGAGAAGAGTTTAATAAAACTTTCTCTTTATTTTGGTTTAAATCGTCAAAAGATTATGGCGGGATAGTTTAGCACCCGCTGGTAAGTCTTGAGGTTGAGTATACGTCCTGAGAAGTTCAGGTCACTCATTCAACACTCACTGGCTGATGGTCGCTGGATATAGCGTATTGGAGTTGTCCTTTAATGTGAACGTCCACGCAAGAGAGTTGTCTCTGGATTTATCCCCACAATGAGAACTCTGATTTTTGCTTAGATACTTGGACTTTTATACGATTTTAACACCTATGCAGTTTGGTAGAGGATCGCTAATGACTAGTTCTCAAATCAATGCTTCTTCAAGTTCCCCACTTTACTTGCTTCGTTAAAAAGTGAAGCGTATTTCCTTTTTATATTATCACGTTTAGCTTTTTCATACAAAGTTTTTAGTAAGTACAATTTTTATACCGTAGTTTGTAAATCTTAAGGTAAAATGATTTGAACAACCGATTTGGGCAAAACAAGCTGCTGAAAAAAGGGAATAATAAAAAATTTGATTGCGTCAGCTTGATTGGCTTAAATCAGGTAATTTGACAATTTCTTAGAAGGTTATGTGGTGTTATATATGTATACACCTATATTTATTCATTCCCATTTGTTGGCGTCGTAGTATAAGGAGGATGATTAATTTTGTAACTTGTAGTGCAAATTGCCCGAGACCTTGATGTTCTTGAAGGCATGTGGAACATTTTTATTAATTATTCAGTGCTCGATCGTTATCATCTCTTGAGTTGTGCTATTTGTGACAGATAATTAGAGTGTGCCTTCTATCTTTACAATGGCATATCTATTGTGCTTGTACATAGTTTGGGGAGCTGCGTAGTTAACATTTAATTTTTAAAGATCTGGAAATTTTTGGTCGTTGCTCTGAACAATTAACGAGAATTCCAATATGCGTTTCCAACGCTATAGTGGGATCGATTCTAGGAGTTAGTTAATTATGAATTATATACACACATACTTTACATATAATGTAAATACATATATAGTACATGTGTAAATATATGTAATATACGCGTACATATATAATTTATTAGCTATATATACAGTACGTGTATGATGCCACACTGAATGTACTTATATATATAGAGAAAGAAAACGAGGCCCCAGTGATGGGATGAACTGCAGCTGAGTAGAGGACCAAGCTCTTCGTTGTATATATCTCCGTACGTAGCTGTTCACTGCCACCATAAAATCTTCCACATCAAAAACGTATGAGCTTACTGCATTGTACTATAAATGACAATTTACTTATAATTTGTTAAACCCATGTTTCTCTGTATATAACTGTTATACTGTAAAAAGTTTTTGGTAACCATTTGAATTAAATCACAGTCATTATGTATTGTAGGAAAAAAGGTTTATTGTTTGCACATAATAAAATTTTCGTTCTTTGAAAACTGTTTTGTAAGTTACAAGTGATTTGAATCACAAGGTAAAAGTAAGGAATTTCAATTCAAACTAAAACATATAATGTATGAATGCAGAAAAATATTAACGTATACTTAGATGTATGTTCTATATTGTTGGTGATGTAAGGGATAATCGTATTTAATATTACTACAATAAAGGTAAGTTTTCTCGTGCCTTTTCTCTCTCACATTAATTGTTTATAATTTTTGAGAGTTCTAAAATGTATAAGTAAGATTAATTTTCTAGTAAGATATTCTAAGAACTTATTGTATTATATTGTAATTAAAAGAATATCCAATAGAATTAGTGTTGAAAATATATTTTTTTAGACGTATTGGAAAGAAAGTGCTTACAACATTTAATATAAATTTAAATAAAACATAAATAAAAGAAATTAAACCAGAACAGTAAATTGCATTGGAAAAAAAAGAAAAAGTATGCCATCAGTTGGAATCGATCCCAAGATTAAATAGCGATATAAAAAGTGGCATAAGCCTTAGCTAACTTAGCTATTGGATCTCCGAAAAACGCTGATCTTGCAGTCACATATTTTCAGTGATAACCCCTGGAGCTTGTCCTAATATTTAAATTAATTATAGTAAGGAAAAATAACAAATTGGTGGTTATAGAAACTGCCATCCTTAAAAACAAAGCTTAATATTTTTTCAAAATACTAACAGATCTTAAAATAATTATTAAGAGGATGAGAAAAGCAATATAAATTGAACAAAAATATCTTGAATTTAAAAAATTGCGCACGTAACTATGAGCATTTAGTTTCCTGATTAAAGTACATAAAACTACTAGATAACATCGAATCCAGTGCAAAAATAAGTGTTAGTAGAATATATAGCATTTACTTGGTTACAGTCAAAAGAGAGAGAAACTTCTATCGTCCCTTGCTATGGCTGTGTGCTCAGCTACATATGTTGTTATGGTCAATATTTCCACTTTTGTTCTCGTAGGCACATACTCAGTATACTCCTTTAACGTCCCTCCAAAATTTGCGCCAATATGCTCATTTTCAAGCAAATTCACTACTATTCATGTAGGCGCATGCTGGTCAATATGAGTCTCACACTCTTAAAAAGTGCTCGGTCGGTTCAACGGCTGGCCGTGGTGGATCGCTCCGATCAGTACCAAAAAGTCATCGCGCATCATTAGCGTTAGAAATTTTTTTACCTATCTCTGCTTAGTACATTATCAAAGACAAATAGGTTTTCTGAAAACAATTCTAGTGATACTTAACAACGTCAGAAGAAAACACAACCACCTGTTCATGATCGAAGACGAAGTGGATTATGACAACAACGGACTAAAACGGAAGGAGACTTTGATACTAGTACTGATTCAGACTCAAACATGACAAATACTGAAATCTTTATTACACCCATTTAACTTAGTGACGATTTGAATGACGACGTTTTTGAGGACCAACCTAAAACTACAATAAGTTATATTGATAAGGACATTTATCAGAAAGTACTGAAGTTAACAGAGAAATTTAATCAAAGTCTTTAAGAATATTTGAACAAATCTAACGATAACAAATAACATAAGCAAGCTGGTACGAATTTTTTATTAGTAACTTGATTTTTTGATAAAGATCAGCAAAATTCCAAAATTAAAGCTAAATAAATTGAAATGGAGCCTTATAAATTTGATAACTTTGATGATTCTATATAAGATAGAGCAATTACAGGTATACAAAAAAGTACAAAAAATCTTAAACCCCTATTCGAAGGACACAAAATTTAAAGAAAATATGTGACATGTGGAACATTATTAAGACAGCACGTTTACAGAAAAATGTACTTTTGAGTTGTAGTAAGTTGACGCTAACATGTACTTTTATTACTGAAAAAAGACGATTAAAAGCATAAAACAAATAACAGAAGAAATCCCAGATTATTTGAATAAAAACAATAAGAAACAAATAAGCTGTAATGATAACCAGTGAACAGTGGGTGCTTCATTACCCGAGTATAAAGTTTTACTTCTATAAAACTATATGGCAGATAGTATAATTAAAAAAATGAATAAACCTTTTCTGTAACGTCATTGAGTACAAAGGTGGTGCAATTATCGTTTAAATAAGTATACCAACGTTAGTTAGGTGTGGTTTTAAGCATATTTTAATATTTTGCAACTGAACAATTAGAAGCAATCTATTGTGGCACAATACAATATAAACAATAAGAAGGATAGGTAGTAGAAAACTATGGAACTTTGATTGAATCTTTCGTTGATTAAAAAACAACTTCCTACCACCTATGCTGATTACATCTCTAACGTCACGCTTACATCTGTCATGTACACTCACACACTTGTTTCTACTCCGTACTTCATACCTAAAATAAAATTGAATCTAAAAACTCAGGACAAACCATCGTGTAATACCACTTCTTTAAACGGCAAATTGAAACATTAAATGTCCCTTTAGGAGGCTTATGACGTCTATAATATTTAAAAGAAATTATCCAAACATTAAGAATATACTCAAAAAATCATAAAAAATACTTAAAGAGCATTGCAGATCAATGAACTGTACCTTTTTTTACATCTTTGATTTTAAAAAGTCTTATTTTGGCATGTAACATTATAAAAAAATTACATTGAATTGTATTTATAAAATCTGTATAGACTTCGAATTTTTTTTTGGTAAGAGATAACTTTAAGATAATCTTCCTTTATTTTCAAATAGATCTATGATTCTTTTTTTTTTTTACTACACATAAAAGACGGAGCTAAGCATGCGGGAAAGCGTGTATGTAAGAACATCCATATGAGACAAATAATTTCTAGATGTGCTGCATGTTCTTGCATTTGCGCTCTTCTCACCTTTTTGAGCTTTGAGCTGAATTTTTTTCATACTAACTGTAATATTAACGTCTTTTAGTCAAAAAATCACCTTAATCACAAGAGACAACTTGTGAAAGAATAACAGAAGAAAACGCAACAAAAATTAACTATTGTAGTTGTACAGTACAAACATATTCTTCAAGTTTTTAAAAATTTTAAAAGAAATGTTATAAAGTTGTTTTAACAATAGTTTCATTATTTCAAAAGTGAAAAATTAATGAAAAGTTAAAGAATGTTTACAAATATACATAAAGACTGCTCTGCTTACATATTCCAATTTCTGTGTTTCCAAAAAAAAATTGAAGTAAAAAATGAGTTTATTTAAAAAGTAATTCATTTATAGCTGTTATTTATTATCAAGCAGAATATATTTTAAAACAGTTAATACAAATTTGCTCATTAGCTTAATAATCAGCCACACTATAACATCAAAAAATTGAATTTCCTCTCTACTATGTGTAACTGCCTGTACTGTCGCCCTCGCAGCCACCTGCAGCAATGACTTAATGTATGTAAACAATGTAATGTAAGCCAAATCTTATTGCAAAGATAGAATTAAAGTTATTTGAATCAAATAAGTTATTATTTGTTAAAATTAGAACGATGAATTGAATATTTCTGCTAAGGGAAACGTATGTTTAATAAAAAAGAAGTATAATTTTGCTCAAAATATGTATATATATATTTTTTTTTGAGGATGTATGCTTTCAGAGCTAAACCGAATAAAATATATATCAAATTAATGATGTAAGAAATATCGAAAGATGACTCCCTGCATGCGTATGAATACTTTTTTTACATCATTAAGGTAATATACATCTCATTCAGTTAAGCTCTAATAGCATACAACCTCAAAAAAACGCAATTCTGTTTTTTTCTTACTTATAAACTACGATTAAGCAAAATTATACTTTCTCTTTTATAGAATATTCGTTTTCCATAGTAGAAATATAAATTTTATCGTGTTGAGAATAAAAAATAATCTCTGCAATACGATTTGGCTTTGTTTTCATAGATTACATCATTCCTGCAGGTGGCTACGAGGGTGGCAGCATGGGTGGTTACACAAAAGATTAGTTCAAGAAAAACAAAGTAAGAAATAAGAAGAAAAAAAAAATTGATATTCAAAATGTATTGTGTGGTGTTGTGAAGGAAAAGGGACTAGCACTGAATGGAGAGGTGCTGTGTAGGGAGCGGAAAAGCAGGGGAAACTGCATCACTGGTGTAGAGCACTGCAGCATGATGAGATTGGTCAGCGTACAGAGAACTGGTGAGACGAGGTGTGGGGGAAAAAAATGAGAAATTAACTTTTATTACACATTTTTTCAAGGTAATTAATCTGGATTGGTTCATGTACTTTGTAGTAAGGAGCGGGCCTATATAAGTATTACTTTGATAAATGAATAAATCAGAGTGTTGCACCTGCTTCATGCTTCTATCAGACCTCTACCCTTTCCAACCAATTTTTCGTTACTACTTATAGTACGAAAAACTGTACGTAAGTCTTAGTAATAGTAGAAGTAATACTGACAATTGTAACAACCTATTTAGAGTTAAGCTAACTTACAACCTTATTATTACCAGATAATGCCTTACATGCAAAATAGACAATAAAGTCAATTTTGCTGGCAAGGACTAACAACCAGTCATGTCTGTCTCAAAACCGGACTTTAATGATTTAAGGTCAAAGAAACTAAATGTAGGTCAAATATTAATAATACCTTACGAAGGAGATAATATACTGTTACTTATTAGTAATAAAACATCTACCAATTTTTAGCTTCAGAAGGTCTTACAAAAGCTTTTGAATTACTTAGGAAAATATTATTGAGACGAAATTTTAAGGCTTTTCAAACTTCAAGAAAGAGAGATCTTACACACAAATGAGAACCAAAATTAATAACAGAAACGTTATGAATCGTATTTGATAGAAGACTGATAGAAATGACTGTCAGTTAACGTCTAAGTAAGAAATTACGTCTGACAATGCAGTAAATTTCAAGAAAATATGATCGAACGGATAAAATGAAAGAACCCCTAGTACTTATAGATATACACATTAAAGCTTTCAATAAAGTTTTCATTAATACTGTTGGTAAACTGGAGATGACACCAAATGTTACCTTCTGTTTGCTAACCATAAAGTCTAATTTGACTAAGTAAATTATATAAGTCCCTGTACCAGATCTCAGATCAGACACGCTTGGTGGTGTACTTGTACAAAATCTAATATTAGTTATCAGTGCTCCTAGAACAGTTCTATAAAACAGATATGCTACACTTATGTCTTATTTATTGGAACAACTCGTAAGAACCCTAAGGACCAATGATCTCACTACATTAGCATATCTTCCTCAAACAAACGGACAACTAGTCATGCTGCCTTAACTAACTTTATTAGAACTTACTCTAAAACTTGTAATGACTAGAAGAATTGGGCCTAATTTACAGCTTTTACATTTAACACCAGTGTACAGGCAGCAACAAATTTTGCGCCCTAGGTACCAGTGTTTGGGAAAGCAACAATATTGCCTTGGAGGATACCTAAAGATAAGAGGTTATGAACTCATTCACTATATTAACAAGATTTTATGAAGCTACTTCAAAAAGTGCTAGTTGTGGCAGAATATAAACAAATAAAAACGTTAATATAAGCCAAAATAACGAACGATAAACAAATTGAGTCTTTCAACGTTGTATCAGAAGAACACGAAAAAGTAAAAAAAGAACTACGTTCTCATAAATTTTATTGCTACAATAATAAACCTCTAAAGTTAAACTGTCTCAGCAAAAAATAATGTATTATTTGAGAAAGACCATGGTGAGGTCATACAAAAATACATAAATAAATAAAAAATACTTTCCCAGTATTACAATCCTCGTAAGATTCGTATTTTACATAAAATGTAAAAAAGAAAACAGCGGTGCTGATGATATTGGCCATCTCAATTACAGTAGTGCTTGAAGGTTGCGCTGATTTAAACTATGCCAGTCATGGCAGCTATATTATAGAACCACTTTAAACGAACCTTTGAGTAGGCTAAGAATGAGTCAGCATTACAAAAATTGAAGGAGCCGACTGATATATAGTGACATGGCTTAATATTAATAAATTTATACTGAAATACACACCTATCTGAGAAATAAGTTAAACCTTTTGATATTGTATTGTACAATTCATTTATTTTAATTTTACTCACTGTATGAAAACAGACCTCTGGAATTTAAAGATAATGCGATTGAAAAATCCTAAATTATCACTACTGAATATAAAAAGTACCATGGGAACACATGCAAAAGATAACATTATTTTTCCTGCTAGCATGCAAACGAAAAAACTGCCTTTTGGAATTATTAGGAGTATTTCTAAAGAACTTTTCAGCTTAGTCACAGAAGACGATATTATTGTTAGGAACATAAACAATTTGCATGCCAATAGAAAGAAGCAAATTAATTTGTCTAAACGAAATTTTTTTAGCCTTCGTTCAAAGAACTTAATGTAACTACGAAGTGCCATAAGTATATTTAAAAACAAGTTGCTGATACATTGCTTTGAGGACAAGATTTAAGTCTCAACAGATGTCTGATACATCTACCAAATAACCTTAGAAGAACCAAGGCTACGTCTGATCATATGATTGGTCTCCATAAAGACCTAATTAAAATCTTGCACACTTTATAATGAGGTTAAGCACATTTGAACTGACTTACTCCAAAGAAATAAAGAATTGTTACCCAGGATGTCAAGAGCAAAGCAACGAACCTAGAATTTGTAGCACCAATAGAAAATATTTATCCTAGTAAAATAAGAACTTAACGCAAATTTGAATTTGTGCATCAAACCAATAGAACCATTATAATATTACGTTTTCAACTCGTGGATAAAGACCTCTTATAATCTTTATAGACTACATCTAGTTATGATACCTTAACCTGGACCCAATGAAGCTGCTTTCTTAAAACTATCGTACCCCTACTTGGCAGTAGCAGTAGATTACAATCGGTATTTACGTTCAAATGAAGTTACATTTACTCAATGTAATGAAACAGTTCATGGTTATATATACTTAGCTATGGAACCATTAAAAGAACCCTATTCTATAAACAAATGTAAAACTTTTTTGTTATTACGAGATGAAGCACGAGTATTTAAACACTGTGAAATTATGTCAACACGAAGAATGGAAAGTCAATAAATTTATTTACCAGCTAATAATTGATGGTTATCTTCGACACCTAATTAAAAACAATATGGTCTAATTGGTCCTGCTAAATTCAATCGACTGAAAAGATGGAAGATTATAGGTCTGTTACAGATAAATGATAAGTAAACAGAAAAGGCACACAGACTAACTTTAAGTAATAAACATGGGATCATTACTCAGATACAAAACGAGTTTACCTATCAAGTAGAAATAAGCTTTATTCTAACTCTATTAAATAAACCCTTAACGGACACTTGTGCCTTCCATGGTGCTATAAAATAGATTCGAGAACTCAATTTTAATAAAGAAGCATGGACACATGACAAAATTGATGTACAAAACATAATAAATCGAATAAAAAAAGTACGAGCCAGAAAGCTGGAAAAGAAACCAACTTTTTTTTTCATTTTACAGGTTAAGTAAGTATAGCTATTATCATTTTAATTACAATAGCTATAATTATGAACAAAGCAAAAAGTTGTTTCAAGAAGGCTATGAAACGTAGTGTCTCGGAAAAATTTGTAAAACGCATCATCAGTCCACTGAACACAGATGCCGAGTAACTGTGTAACAAGAACTAAAAGAACACAAACTAACTAAGCTTAATGTAGAAATTAATCGGAAACTAAAAATACCTGAATCATTAAAAAGAACCAATTGAAAGAAATGCTGAGTACGAAAGGAGAACAGAATAGATTAACTTCTTAAGTCGACAATAAGTGGAGTTAATAAAGACTTTACATGCAGAAGAAAATGATGTACATAAATTCCAGAAAAATCCAACTTTAGTTCAAATCATTGATTTACAAGAAAAAATCAAAAGTAGGAGAAAACACGCCCAATAGTAGAACACCTTTACAGTAAACAAGCTATAGATTACGTCAAGAAAATATGTCACTTACTTTTGAGATTTAATTTAAAGCCGTATAAGAATAATATGCTAATTTGAATTTTGTGCAGTTATAAAAACCATGAGAAAAATAAAAAAAATTAATAAAAAAAAACGACATACCTAACAAGATATATCTTGATTAATAATATTTTTGAGAAATAATACAATCATAATCACGTTGAATGTTCCATTTTTTAATAAAATCTTAAATTAAGTACACTGTCAATTTGATTTAAAATTATTTGTAAAAAAAAACTACGTACTTCTATGATCAATTTTTTTTACACGCCTTTTATTATTCTCATTCATCCATAACCTACAAACCTTCATAATTATTAACAACATGAAGTATACTGCAACGGTATCCATATATAACCATGTATGAATCTATAATTATTACGACACGCTCCATATTAAGGCTTACAGATTACATAAAATGACAAAGATACTTGTCACGATTTTCAGTGTACGCCACTAAACTTTGGTAATCAAGGGACCTATAAGTAAATAAAAATCAAAGCAGTCATTGCAACACTATGGAATAGTGCAGACCTTACGAAAACGTTCATGCTCCGCACGATACATTAACTACGCAGCCGTGTTTTTTAAACCTATAAGGGTTGAAATGGCAGCTGTGCACATTTAATACAAATAAATTATCAGGATTCATTTTATATTGAAAAATAGACGTTGGATAGGAATAATAATTAGAGAACCAGTCCATTAACATCGAATAAATACACTGCTTAATAAGTTTTGTTCTATGCTATCTGTAAAAAAACGGCCGTGCATCGCACCAGATGTGAGGCTATAATATGTTACCAACTATGTGATGCTGCAGTGGTGGCGGCAACCCTAGAAGCAACCCTGATCATTGAAATAGAAGTGCAAAATAAATCATAATTTCCGTGGCCAAAAATGAGTGTAACTAATTCTATAGAAATAGTGAAGACAGCAAAAATGAACACCTCGATGTGGCGTCCAGAACTCTGGTGGCAGCTACAGCCCTTAAATCAGTGAAGGTAGCCCTGAAAAACGAATATACTGCTTTAACTTTTTAAACGAAAGATAAATTAATAATAACATACAAACAGTACATGTATATGATATAATATAAAAAAAAGCCAAAGAAATGTGACGAATGGTGGCTTACCACATTATAACTTGAAGTGCTGAATACAAACTAATGATAACAACAAATAATAGATTAAATAACAGACCTGACATTACTTAATATAAAACATAAGGTTTAAGTGTCAGAATTACCACAACAGTTGATGCCCACTAAAAAAAAAGTATATAAAAAAACCATTGCACAGTTGGTGCTTGGGTACCCAAGTATGAAATTATACTTCTATAAAATTATTTAGCTAAAAATTTAACTATCAGCATAAATATACCTTCTATGAAACAATATTGTGTACGAAGGTGGTGAGATTATCGTTGAAATGAGTATACTTACGTTAATTGGGTCCTGTTTTAATAAATAGTTTAATATTAAATAAATTAACGATTATAAACAATGAGTTATGGCACAATAAAATAAAAATAATTTATAGGATGTCCAGTAGAAGACTGTGTGGTTTCACTGATTCTTCCAATATTCCTTGTTCATATTGAATAACCAAAATATAATAGTATTAAGGAAATTAAAAAAAAAAGTTTTGTAGTAACGTATTCTTTAACAGGGTATTACAANTCAAAATTAATTGGCATGAGCCAAACGATATGTCAAGACCATCAGCTATTTCTCTTATCGTGATTTGACGATCTTTTAGCACCATTTCTTTCACTTTCTGAACATTTTCGTCGGTGTTTGACGAGCTGGGTCGCCTAGAGTGAGGTTCATTATTAATTCAATATTCCTTGTTCATATTGAATAACCAAAATATAATAATAGTATTAAGGAAATTAAAAAAAAAAGTTTTGTAGTAACGTATTCTTTAACAGGGTATTACAAGCCAGTGTAGTTTTCTTCAGCACGTTCATCACATAAATGTTTTTTGAGTCAGTATTATTTCCTTTAAACATGTTCTTAAAATAGGATTAGAAATTTGAAAAATGCAGACGTTCCAATTAAACCCTTTTTTATATGTTAAATTTTTCAAGAATACCCTTTATTATGTAACCTTATAAAAAAATTACGTGAAATGGTATTTATATAATCTGTAGAGATCTCTTAATTTTTTAAGCATCAAAGATTGCTGTAAGACAAATGTATCAAATTTTTAGGTAGATCTACAAGTTAGTTTTCAAATGATCAAAGAAAGAGGGGATCAAGTATGGGTAAAAGTTTGTATGTTATTACATGCAAATGAGAAACAATTGCCAGCTTTGCTACACATATTTGCGTTCGTTGCTCTTCTCTAAATTGGTCTCCTAATAACTATGTGAAGAACGTCCTTAAATCAGCAAATCATTTCAATCATAAATGTAAAAATTATTGAAGAATAAAACATAATAAAAGTAAGTTATCGTGCTTGTAAAGTACAAATCAATTTTTTTTAATTTTTAAAAATTTTGAAAATACATTAAAAAATTGTACGAACAACTATTTATTTACTGTAAAACTAGCAAATAAACAATAAGTCGATAAATTTTTGTAACTATACAGGAAAGCTGCTCTTCCAAAATAAACTTATTTCTTAGTTTTTGAAAAAAATATTTAAGTAAACAAGTTAGTTAAATAAATAAATTATTTATGAATTTAATTTATAATCAAACCAATTAAATGTACCAAGTAACGAACTATACGATAAGATGCAGTAATCGAATTCCCTATATCGAGACAGCTCATAGCAGAGTGGGTATGGCCTTGACTAGTGTGCTGAAGGTCAGGGATTCAAATCTATTTGGAAACTTTTTTTTCTTCTGTCTTTCTTTTAAAATTGATTGAAGAAAAAGGAAGCACAATTTTGGAAATTAAAAATGTGTGGTACGGTTTCATTTTGTTGTGTACAGAGGGCTGGAAATATGTCAAAGATGTTAGGCAGAGGGCGGAGAATCAAGCAAAATCCCCTTCTGTTACCGTTTTTCTCAAGACAACCAATCTAAAATTGTAGATTTACTCTGTAATGTAGAACGCGCCTATAGGAGTATAACTTAAAAAGAAATAAATAAATAAAATCTTGATAGCTTTTTCTGCACCTAGAAACAATATCAATATACTAATTTAATGGCTTTCACTTTAAATGATAATTTTGCATTACACATTGTATACTTTTTTTCACTGTCTTTTTTTCTTTTTGCACAATCCTAAGCGTATGAAATTTTATAAACTTATTTTGATTTACTTTACAATATTACAAAATGAATATTTAATACGTATTTAGGAGCGTGTAAAAGAAAGTATAATTTATAAAAATATGTTTATTGTTATAATACTAACATTCATATGTAAAATTACTTGCAAAACATTTTTACTCGTAAGGTTAGAATAATATAAAAAAGGAGAGGGTTAAGAAAACAAACTTTAATTGAAACCTTTAAGATATTTGATTAACCATAATCTACCTTATACCTTAACTCAGACTGTTTTATTATGTATATATATTCTCCAAGGACGGTAATAGTTTTAAGGAGGAAAAGCAGTCAAGTTACGACTTGAATAAATATTTTTCTCTTTCTCACTGATAAAACTTTAAGGCTGTTAAAAGTATCATTTTCGACAAAAGTCTTTTCCTAACGAAGCAGACTGTGTACTTTGTGGCTCTTTAAAGTGTTAAGTGACAACTAAAAAAATCTACTTAGTCTAAACTTATGGAAATATTGAATGCCAAATGATAAAAAATACATAAAAAAACTTTGGTGGGTCCGTCATAAGTCAAAAGGTCACGGGACCTGACCTGGCCCCCTTATTATTAGTCATACAGTAAAGCTTACGTTACTGATAGTTATCGTTATCATAACAAACTTAATAATATATGATCAACAATGCATTGAGTCTTCAAAAATCCAACAAGTTTGCAATTTTCTTTTACCATTGACTCTGCTGCCATTCTCTTCTACCTTTTCAAACGGCTTGCAAACAGCAAATAATCTGTCAGTATTTTGACTGCTACTCTGGCAATATGCACAATCGTGAAGAACGTATAGAAAAAGTTTATTTATTGTGGTATATAGATGGGTAACCATTGTATGGTTACATTTAATTTAAAAAATTAAGATATTAAATACTATTAAACATCCAAGTTCAAATGGAATATGCTAAAGAACATATATTTTTCGTGTAAGATCGTTTTAGGATATTATATACATTAGCAGCATGTGGTACATGAGGTGTGATCAAAAAGTAAGGTAACTTTTCATTTTTATAAAAAAATATTCGTTTATTCATCTAAAACTATGTTATCCCTCCTTAACTATGAGCTCATCCAGCAATGTAGCCTTAATCTGCTCAATCGTGGCAAATCTTCGTCCTTTCATGGGCTTTTTCAATTTTGGCAAGAGAAGAAAGTCGCTGGGGGCCAAGTCTGGTGAATATAGTGGCTGAGGCACGATGGAAGTACTGTTTTTGGCCAAAAAACTACTAACTAATAACGACTTGTGCACAGGTGCATTATCATGGTGTTCGCGGATGCTCGTCTAATACCCAAAACATCCATCAAAATTGATTGGCATGAGCCAAACGATATGTCAAGACCATCAGCTATTTCTCTTATCGTGATTTGACGATCTTTTAGCACCATTTCTTTCACTTTCTGAACATTTTCGTCGGTGTTTGACGAGCTGGGTCGCCTAGAGTGAGGTTCATTATTAACATTTTCTCGGCCCTCTTGGAATAACTTATACCACTTATAAACATTTTTTTGCTTATAGTTGACTCACCATAGGCCACTGTTAATATTTCAAGAGTTTTTGAGCACTTAATACCATTTTTTACACAAAAATTAATACAAACTCTTCGCTCCATTATTTTTAACAAAAAGAAATCGCCAAATAGGTACGCAAACACGAGTCTAATCTTTAAGTCTCTCACGTAAAAACAACACATGCTATATAGTCAAAACTATGAACATATGATCGTGACTAGGGTACCAACATGATAAAAAAAAAATTTTTAACTTAGAGTGTAAAGAGCGCGCGCAATTCAAAAAATCACTTTACTTTTTGATCACACCTCGTAATTAAAATAGTATTGTCTTTGACAGGTTATGTAATTTCAAACATATATTTGAGACTTTAGAAATAAAGTATGCTTATTTAAAAGGAATGATAGCCCTTAATGTTGAAAGTGAGTAACAATTTGATAAAATACATTTTTTGGTTTCTCACTAGCTACTTCAATGCAGACCATCAATGCCCGAACGTTTCGAAAGTTCTTAAAATATGATAGTATGTTCTTAAAGGAGGTTCTGATGAAAAATAAATAATATAAGGTAACACTAAGTAAAATTATATTTTTTTACAACTCGTTATTAGTTTCTTCAATATATGTACTAGATTTATTTTGAAAAAAAATTATTTTATGCTACAATTAAACATAGGCTTTTATGAAGATCATCAATTGAGTTTGATTAAACTTTTATTTTCAGGTTGTACTTAGGACTTTTTTTGTATATTCTTTTTCAGTAAGCTCATTGGCTAACGTGAAGACATTTACTAACTGCTTCTTCTTAAGTTTTGATAAATTTAAATAGTAGTTTAAAAATGATTTAATTACTAAGCCACATAAGAACTTACGCTTAATTAAGAAACGGAATGAGTTCAACTTTTTGAAAATATGTTTGGGAAAAAGTATTTAAAACATGTACATGCCTTGTAAAATGATCTTTAAAACTATGTAGGTAACTTTCTTTTAACGATACTTGAAATTCTTCAATTTCTGCCAGAACCTCTTAAATATACTCTTCTCACCTAATAAATAAAAAAAATACTCCAAACACAATGAATTAATTTTTAACGCCTGAAAAATCGTGAAATAATAATATTTTGGTCGTATAAATATTTACCTTCTCTTTACGCAACAGAAAGTCTGAGCTTTTCTGAGATACAATACTTATTTTTTTTTAGTTGATCACTTATTCTTGGAGTCACATTTATTTGACCAACATCAACTAAAACTTTTCTGTTTTAGTTTAAAAGAAAGGCAACAAAAACTCTGTATCGTTATTTGCGCCATTTACTTTTTGTAACGTCCTTCTTGCCCAGCTTATACAAACAGCCAAACCAAATGGGAATTTATTTGATTTTTGCTACCAGCTTAAACAAAATAAAGCAATTAAATGTTTTGGTTGTGATAAATAGAACCATGATAAAATATATATTTATGTTGTTTCTTTTTCTTTGCCACAAAGCTCTTAATAAGGTGCACTTCAAGAAGTTATAGATTACAATATCAGTTACGACTTGAATANTAAATGTCAATTGGAGAAAATAAAAAAGTAAATTTATATATTTTATAATGACTTATAAGTTTTATTATATTGATGCTTAATTTTCATTATTTATAACAGTTTGATTTAAGAAGTCTACAAAAAAAGTTAAATTTTAGTATGAAAACTAAAGTTATTTTAGAGTCATAACTTAAAGTGAGCTTAATGTACTCGGTATTCATCGAGAAAATACCAAAAATACCAAAATAACAATCGATTATAGTTGCATGTAATACAATAGTCATATTTATAGCATAAACCATAGTAATATTATGTGACTTTTCAAATATATATAATATTTCGAAGGTTTCTTATTTAAAAGTATTTAACAAAATGAACGATACAACAAGTAATAAGGTCAATAAGAATTAGTCAACTTCCAATTATTATCCTTAAACTATATAACGTTTACTGCAATACTTAAATAAAGTCAATATTGAATTAAAGAAAAAAAAATTTCAGTTTTCTTTTAAGTAATGAAGGAAAAGTATATTTATATGAAATGCTAACTCTAATCAATAAAATACGTGCTATTTCCATCAATGACCATTTCTCACTTTTCTAGTAGAACCATATTTTTCTCACTCTTGAGCTTCTAAGGTTTATGGGAAAACAACTAAATCAAATGATATTTGCAAGCGTCTTTTAAAGCTGACTTCAGCCCACTCAAGAGAGTTCTGTAGGAATAAAAACCAATGGTAGTCGAACGGGGCAAAGCCTGGGCTATACCGTTCATGCATTAGAATTTCCTTAGTGGCCATGCCACTAAAAATTTGTGTTGTCAAGCATTGTTGTAATGAAAGACAATGCTTTTTCAATCAACTAATTCTGTTCATTTTTTGTTATCACCTGCTGCAATTACATTATTTGACAACAATAAGAGGTCAAATAAATGGTTTGACCAGATTCGAGACGCTCATGATAAATATTTCCTTTCAAGCCCCATCAAACACTCAATATTACCTTTCTTAGCGACAATATAGGCTTTGCCACCGTCTGTTTCGCTTTTCTGGGCTACGACTACGATCTTTCTAACACTGGAGTGGCACACATAATCTAATTTTTATTATTTTTATTATTTGTTTAAGAAATAGCTCGAGTTTGTTTTATCCAAGCAGTAATTTAGAAACGAAAACATAGTCTATTAAATTTTTCTCTGATAATTGATTTGGAACCTAAGTACTGAGCTTTTTGTGGTATCCAGCCTTACGTAACTTTTTAAAAACTATTGTATGGCCAATTCTTAGTTTCATAGCTATGCCACGGAATCGAATAAATTGGTCTCCATTAATTTTTTTTCAGAATTTGATCGACTTTTTCAACAATTCGCTAATCTGTTCAAGGTTTATTTCTTACATCGAGATTCCCAGAACGACAACAAGGAAACTGTTTCTGAGACTGGCGCTCACTTGAGCACTTATCATCATAAACACTCAACAACATTTGATGAGCCTACTCTGCATCTTTCCCTTTTTAGAAGTAAAAAATCAGAATGTGTGGTAAACAAAATTTTGGCATCCCCATTTTCAAAGTGCAATAACTGCTGTCTGAGTACACCAACGACACTATTCTTACACATGAAATGTTCTCTAGACTGTGACCTCTTTCATGTGCTATAGTATAGCTTTAATGAGTAAGTATCACTCATAATAAGTGACTTTAACGCGATCGATTGGGGAAAATCCAAACGACTTTATGCCCAACCAAATATTCCCAGAGACAATTAAGTAAGGACTTTAAAAAATAGCTAAATCAGCATGGCTTCCTAAGCTAGTCTTATACTGTTCGTTTCATGTAATACAAATTGTAAGAAGTCTGTGTTTTTTAAAAAAGCTTATTGTACTCACTTTTATATTTACATTATTAGTTTCGTACGAAAAAAAAACAGTTTAACGACTTAAATACAAACAATTATTACTGAAAATTCTAAGCCAGTTATTGCAAAATTTAACGCTTACAGTTAACCTACTATATTAAAGTAGTAAAATGTACTGTAACTAATGTAAGACCTTGATTCGTTGACAAAAAAAAAACCATTTACTCTACATTGCATGAAGCATAAGTGCTCAGTACAAATATAAGGAGACAATTAAGGGCTATGAGTATTACTTGTTCTAAAGAAGCTAACTAAATGCTTGGAAAAAAGCACGAAAGTTTGCTTCCGATTTGTTTAATGTAAAAACTTTAAACACAAAGTCTTTTCTTAAATGAACTTCTATGTGTTGGCCAAATAACATCATAAAGCTGGCCTCAAAAATCATGCAGATTCAATAATTTTGCGAGAAAATTTTCTTTTCTTTGTATATGTTTATCTTGTTAAACTATTTCATTTTGATTTATCACTGTAATAATGTTTATTTTTAGTAATTTTTTTGTTTATTTGTACTATTTTCATTACTTGTGCTTTTTTTAAAGACAAAAAAACAAGTTTTTCATAATAATTAGTTCATAATAATAAAATAATATTTTTTATATTTTAATACGTACATATTGTGCGACATTAACGCAAGTTGACTGAAGGATAATTTACACAAGAAAGACTTGCAGCCACATAAATTTAATAATTAATTAAATAAAACCTTAATGTATCAGCAGCAAGGTCGCTTAAGCAAAGTGTCACCAAAAGGGTTTCGCTTTTATGACAAGCCATGTGCAGATTAGTTGTAATATATCCTCAAAAAGGCTTGGAAGCAAACTTAGCAGTGACAAGTTCAACAAAAGTATGATAACATGTAGATTTTCTGCTGCTAGAAACATTAAAGTTATTTATATTTCGTATTTTCAGAGTTACTAAGTCTTTTTAGCAGGTTAAATCTCAAATACGTATTTAAAAGAATTATAAAATATTTAGAATGCATGGATTTTCAATACATTTAGCCAAACTTATATTAAAACACGGAAGAAAATTGGAGTTATGTATTCATATGGACCAAAAATTTTTTATTTTTATGATGGATACTTTTATTTATTTATTTTTTTTAACCTATTACAATTGTTATTTATCATGTTTCATACTTTTTCTTGAATAAACAAAGTTTTTTTATCTTTTTTCTAAAATTTCGTTGTGACAAATATATGAAAAGAATTTATACATTTATATTGTGACGAAAGAACAACACTGCTTGGGTGGATGTAAGAAAAAAAGGTTACTTTATAATTAACGATATTTTATGTTATAAATTAACGAGAAAAAAATTAGATAATTTTAGATATTGGCTGCCAACCATGTATTCTTTTGTTGCTCTCAACGTCCTCTTCTCTTATTTTTTTTTTCTGTTTTCTTACCTTCGTTCAACGTTAAGGGCCGTGATCCCGATGTCCTTAGCTACGATACCATCACTCTTTTTTCCTTGTTATTAAAGTAAATATGTTATGATGCTTGCGTTGTGTATACTAAGAAATATTTATAAGAAAAAAGGCAGGTTTAAATACCAAATCTGCGTTTCTTATGGTAAACATATATTCTATGTTTCTGGTGTATTTATTAATATGTTATAGTCTCATTTATCTTTCATACAAAAAAATTATACAAAATTAAAAAACGGTTTTTTCTTATAATGTCAAGATTTGTTTGTTATTAACATATTTTCTTACGAAAAAAAAATAATCATAAGTTTAGTTAGAACATGTAATATTACACAATTTTTATTCGATTTTCTTCGTGAAGGTATGTTATCTTTTACGCTTGCGTGTTTAGTTTTGGTGCTTAGTGTCATCATTATACAATGGTTTAATACCATATGTTCAAGTTATCATCATTGATCGCTTCTGGTTAGTTTATCTCCTTTTAGTTGTCAACTACTTTTAATGTAGATGACTATCGGTTTCAGTGCCGTAGAATTCGTTATATTACCGACCACTGCGATGTTTTATCTGCTTTGAGTGCATTTGAATATTCTAGATAAGTTAGGTAGTATCAAGAACCCCATTCTAAAAATTGAGTTGATCTTGGTTTTATTTTGAACACTGTTTCTATGTCATTTATAGTTACTTCTCCCAGTCAGGCAGTTACTCCTCCAATTGTAAAAATTAACATATGTGCTAGATAAATAACCTTCGTTAACGTTGTAACGGTTATTACTGGCCAATGTGCTCTATTCGTCATGCGGCTATGTCAGGTGGTGCCGTCGAGTAAGAGAAATTGTCCCTCGCTAAGGTCGACAGAATGCATGGAGCCTTATTGGAAAGGTTCTTAATAAAAGTTGCATATACATTCTTACACTTGTGTACAACATAAAGAACACAAATAATCCACGGAAATTTCATCGAAATCTGTAAAAGTTAACGTAACCTGTCATTAGTATTTACTTTTATTCAACACTGTGTTGTGAGAAATGGATAAATGTAAGTAGTCCTTGTATTTTTCAAACAGCACTCAAGTGCAAGCACGTGTAACACTTATACATGTCATCACAGTCACAATCCATGTTCTTATATTTTCAATCTTGTAGTACACATGAGAACACCAAACAAGATTCATTACTGTACACAAATATAATACACACTTAAATCACTGATTCATCACTATTCAATCCCCTCTTTATAACCTTCTTTTATAATTTATTAAAAAATTTTACTTTAAGGCTTCATGCATTCTGGCGATCTTAGCGGAGGACAGTTTCTCTCACTCAATGGCACTACGTGACATAGGCACATAGCGAATACAATAACGTGGATAGCTATCAAGGTCTGGAAGTATACTTTACGGTTGTTAAGAGTAAAGTAATATCATAAGAGTAAAGTAATATATAAAGTAATATATCACTTTAAAAAAAACAAAGTTTTTTTAACAACTGACGGTACAAGAGACCAAAGATATGGAGGAACCTGTAATATTAACGAGAAAATAGTGGTATGGTATTATTAGTCAATCGAAAACTGAAAATGTCTCTTGTGTACAAGAACTTATAATCACAAAAACTTCTAGATTCTTTTATATTAGATGGAGACAATGGGATATAAAGCTACTAACTAAGCTTATGTTATGCAGGTACGGTGAGCACCCTAGAAGTACACTTAAAAATAATGCATGCCAGTAGACAAAAAAAAAAGTACATTAACCATTGTTTGTTGTACCCTTATACACACAAACGTAAAAAATTTATTAATTTGTAATCTAACAATGTGCATAGGATGAACACAGTATAAAAAAGTAATTGTTGTGATCCATTGCCGGCTTTCCAAACTAATGCCTATATCTTGTATGGTCTTTAACCTTACTAAAATGTTCTTTTAGTCACTTTCTTTTATTTGTGTCAAATAAACGTTGAACAAAAATTCACTCAAATACTGTTATTTTTTTTTAACATTTACGAAATAATCAATGTTAAGATAAATACAGTTTGTCTTTGAAATTAAAGTTTGATTGAATTGACGATAAAAAGCTATTTTTATGACTAAGTGACGTTTCCTTTACAATTTTTTTGTCTTTTTAAATTTTTTAATATTTATGTGAAAGTCAAACAAAATATACTGTTACTCAATGCTTATTAAATTATCAAAGGTCTAGAAGTTTTATGGACATTTACATAATATTGCTTTAAATTTTGTTAAATCGAACAAATAAATCATGAACATGTTGACACACAGTTATGACTCTTATCTTAATAAAAAATTTACAATTGATTGTCTCACCTGGCTAAAATAAAAAGCAGTACTGACACTCCTAAATATGCTGTTGCCATATAAATCCATACATCAAGACTTAATGGGCTCAGAAAAGAGAATAAATTAGGTGGCTGTTTGACCGGTTTCCTGTAAAGTATACTGATCCCTGCGAATGAAATGAAGTATTTAATTTTCTACATTAATGCTGTTAAACAATAATTGAGGAACAATTATGAGTTATAGATAAATATTATTGAACATAATGAAATGCTCAAATTGTCTACATTTTTAACCTTACAGTCCAATACAGAAGTGTTTAAAATTTAAGATGTTAAATTATCTTTCACTAATCACTTGATACTTATAGGTCACTATAACCACAACAAGAGCCCTTTTTGTTGTGAATATATTTCTCTTTAGGTCGTTTCCTGAATCCAAAGCATTTTTACTTCAATTGTTACAAATAACGTAATAAAAGACCTTATACATTAAATTTAATTATAACTTATTTATAATTTTAATTTTGGACTCAACTGTTACTTTAAAATTACTGCTTCTATGTCCAGGAATAAACAAATCTGGAGGAACTGGCATCTACAAATAGGCAGTTTAACAGATACGATTAACAATTGGAGAAGAAGACCAAATCATTATCGTTACTAGTACTATCAACTACTTGTCTATAAATGCAAAAATATACGTTAGGAGATTCATAATCAAGAGAAAACTGCGTTTTCTATTTATTAAATTATTTTTTAACAAAGTCCATAAGTAGAACAAGAAACTAACTCTTAAAAGAAAATATGAGAGTGACTGCTTCTATTACTTTTTTTTCAATGCAAATATCAGTACACAAGCAGCAATTCATGAAAAAAGAAAAACTGCATTTTAAGCCTAGGTGTGGGTGTTGGAACCCCTGGCCGGCATTAATCTTTCAACTTAAATGTTATTAAACTTGTAATGACAGAAACTAAGAAAATAAAAGTCACCAAGTTTCAATAGGTCTTCAAAATTCTAATATTAAAGAAGTAAAAATATTATTATTCTTACGTATTCAAGCACGTGCATGCATAAAATGTATATACTTGTACATACTATTTATGTCACACGTGATTCAGAAATTATAAGTACTTCCGTTATGGAAGTTCTATGTTTGCTATGATATATTATGTATTTATTCATGTACAAATTCTTGATCATGTAATGCAGAACAGAACGAAAATATTTACCGTACAGACCCAAAGAATAGTGCTTTTGTCTAGTTACGCGGGACAAAAAATCCTTTATTTAAAAATTATCGCCTATGCATTTTATATAAAATCATATATGTACAATCTGTTATTGTTGTAATTATAATATCTCATAAGTAATAATTTTTTTAAGTTATGGCTACCATAAAAGCTAAATAATCTACTCTTCTTATCTAATTTAAGTTGAAAAAATAATAGATAAAAAGCTATTTTCCATGATAAAAATGTAATTTTCTTTGTAATTTGTTTTTTATAATCATCTAAAATTTAATTCTTAAATGATAATAAATATCCTTTCATTTTGCCTTTGGTTTAAAACCAAAGATTGTAGAATACACTCTTCTGCTTTTTCACAGGCTGCGAGACAGCAAATAGTCCAACTATTTAATCGTTTGTATATTGGGGAAAAAAAAAATTATATTAATAAAGAGAGAGAGTCCTTAGTTTTATAAAACATAAATGTCCATATACCTTTTCTTGTTTATTTAATTTAATTTTACATGATTACTTAGTTCTGCTTCTTTTCAGATTATTAACTTTATTGCATTTCAACAAATAAATTATTCATCAAAGTCAGGTATGCCTTTTTTTTAAGTTTATTTACCTTCGCAATAAATTACAACAGTAAATTTGAATTTGTCGAGCAATATCACTATAAGTTTATCGAACAAAATAACAAGTTAGATTAAAATATTGAACTAATATTTAAGAATCACACTCGATGAGCGGTGGAAAGCTGAGTAAAATGCCACGCAAAAAAAATGCACATTGAACAAAGTTATAGTTCAAATATCATTGTCTTACTTTCTATTGGGCTGGTACTTGCTAATTTCATGTGTTTAGGATTAGCGGCTCAATTCGTTTGTCACCTGACACTTTCGAAAGCCACGAAACATCATCGATACACAGTTATTTTTGTTAAGCAACGACTTTCGTTAAGTACAACTGTTTTAAGAGTCTTAAGATATTTTCATGAAAATCAGTATCATACAAAACGAAATAAACATATACAGCTTATTTATTTACGCAAGTCGTCACCTAATAGCCACCCCTTCTTAAGACTATCATCGTCTTCGGTGAACGTATATTAGCAATTACGGTTTTATATAACTTTTCGTTATTAAATCTATTCTAACCGTAGTAAGAAAATCTGTTTTAAATATAAGTACTCTAATAAATAATGATATAACTGTATATAATAAAATGTAACATAATAATATACGCGATAATTAATGTATCATATTATTACATTTATTTTGGGTTGTGCAAAAGGAGATAGAGTATAACAAAAAGGTAAATGTTGATCTAATACATGATATGTAAGGTGAACTTAAAATGAAAGTAGTAACAGTAGAATCTCTATCCTATGTGTTGATTCGAGAAGAATTTGGTTCCAAAGGTGGCGGTAAGTCCAACACTCAAATCTCATGTTCCACATCAAGCAATGTCAGATCTATTGTTGTTTTATAATTAATGTCTATCCTTGAACGATAGTTATTAATGTTTTCTATTTAAATGCCCCTTTGTTAGTGTTTATCATATTTTATAATTGGAATGTGACCACTGCACTTTTACAAGTGATAAATGTTTTACTTTGTATGTTACAAAGTGTAATATGTTCTTGTAAATCACTTTTATAAATTTTATTGCCACATTCATTATGTATTATTATATTGCTTTTTACTTGTGCTGAAGTGACAGAATTATGGGCGTGTCTCACACCATATTGTTGTTATCCGTTCAAAGCTCTTTGTGTTGACGGCTCAGTGCCCTATGTTTGAAACGTCATATACATGGTTTTATTATCTGCCCTTTGTATTGGTAGACTCATGTATGTTATGTCGTTTAGAGGGCCAAAATTCATTAGACTTTTGTTCTTTTTATCTATCGTTTCACTCACTGATATTTTAGACATAAATCGTGATTGTGAAACACGATCAACATTCATTTTTGTTGTTACAAGTTGAAATTTGGTACCTTGAATTTTAATTTAGTGTACTACTAATTGTCAAATTTTTTCGGCTACCTGTTCATTTTCATAGTGTATATAGATTGGTGTCATATTATTTCTTTGTTTTCTGTTCAAAAAGTAGATGTCTTGAATTTTGAATCTGCTTTAAAAAAACCCACTGGAAGAGTTTTTGAACAACACGTGTATTGTCTTACTATTACGGTTAACTCTGACAAACTGTAGTAAAAAGGTGTCTGAGTCTTTCTTGGCCCTTTCGTTACTAAGGTGGCTGGGTTTCATAGAGGCTGGCATTCTTATGATTTCACGTATAAAAATCGATAGGTCTTTTAAAGGTGTATATTTACTTTTTAGGGCTATTTTTACTAATTTAAAATACGTAGCTGCTGCTTAGGTTATCGGTACAATATCAGGGTCCTCCATTATCTTGTTTGGATTCTTTACATAGATAGTAATATCGATTTCTGGCCTTGGTAATAATAGTCAATTACCCCTTTCTGTTTCTATAATTAGGGATTTATTTATGGTCGCTGCTGCAACTGCAGCATCACACAGTTGGTGACACATTGGAAACATTGCTAAAAGACTTTTTAGCTTAGTCACCAAATATGCCATTTACGTTATAAATACAAACATCAACACATTGCAGCTGGTTGGAGGAAATATATTAAATTGTACAAATAAAATAGCTATATTTTTGCTGCTGCACTCAAAAAACTATAGAAAACTACGAAACGCCATAAGAAAATTCTGAAACAAGTTGCTAATATATTAACTTCAGGACAAGATTTTACTCTCCACAGATATGTAATACTCATATTAGCTCACCTTAGAAGAACTGAGGCTATCTTAGATCACATTATTTGTTCTCATAAAGATCTAGTCAACACCTCGCATAATCTACAAACAGGTTAAGCACATTAAAAGTTTTTTTTTAGAAATTTTTTCGAACTGTAGCTCAGGATGTAAAGATTCTATCAGATAATCTAGAATTGGAAGCACCAATAAAAAATCTTTATGCTGGTGAAATCACCACTTCAAGTAAATTAGATGTTGTGCATCAATAAAATAGAACCATGGTTATATTACATTTGCCAGTCGTAGATCAAACCCCTTACAATCTTTATAGACTTCATCCAGTAATGATACCTTAACCTCGACAAAATGGATTAGCCTATATAAAACCATCATACACTTACTTATCAGTAGCAGCAGACCATAAGTCATATTTACGGTTAAATGAAATTACATTTAATTAATGTGATAAAACCATATACGGTTACATATATTTCAATAATTCCAAAAGGTGTCTGTTTTCTTGTTTATATGCTGAATGGTCAAGTAATATTATCTTCTGCATGAGTATCTACAGTATTTATTATGTTTTATGATGTTGCTTTAAGATTTGTCAATCGCATTATCTTTTTATCTAACAGGTCTATTTCCATATAATGGGCACAAGTAGAATAACCAAACTGTGCTTTACAATTTCGAAAGGTTTTATTTTATTCTTAAGTAGGTGTGTGTTTCAATATTTGTTTATTAGTATCAAGCCACATCGCTATCTCCTGATCAGTTTTTTTAATTTTTCTAAAACTAGTTCGTTCATAGTATATTCCAGGGTTTAATTCGAGTAGTTGTATGCTATAGTTACCATAGCTAGCATAGTTTACATCTGCGCGACCTTCTAGCACTATTATCATCAAGATAGCCAGTTAAATCCACATGATTTTAATCTTTATTTTCTAAAAGATATGTGGAATATACTTCTTAGAAGGATACTATCGTTGGCGAACTAGTTTCAATGTATCTGTATGTTTTAGTATGAATTTTTCATTAGTTTTTTCGAGTAGATTATTATTTCCATCTAAAACTGTTCCTACCTTTAGAAATTCATTATAATAGTGATAAAATGTATGGTAACATACTTTTTTCTCTACCCCATTGTTATCTTCTGTTTTAACAATTCGAGGCTTTAATTTCTTATCGTATTTTGTCTTTGCTCGCATTTTCATTTTTATTTCTTGATTTCCTGCCACAATTGGCATTTCTTGAACTTGCTTCATAAGATCTTGTAAATACAGTGGATATGTTTGTAATCTTTCGTCTTTTAAATACTCATTCATATGGGGTAGAATTTGTTGCTGCGTGTGCACTCATGATATACGTGAAGGCTGGAAATTTGGCTCAACTGTCCCAGATATCATTAGTTTCAGAAGAAATTCTTATAAATTTAGCTAGGGCAGCATGACTTCGCTCTAGTGATACGTTTGTTTAAAAATGATATGCTGATGTAGTTTGATGCTTGGTCTTTAGGATTCTCATGAGTTGTTCCAATGAGTAAGACATAACTGTAACATGTCTGTCTGGTAGAATTGCTCAAGGTACACCGTAAACCACTATTTGATTTTGTATGAGTGCATCAGCAAACATGTTTGATCATAGGTCTGGTACAGGCACTAATATAATGTATTTAAATAACTTACAGTGTATGGTTAGCAAATGGTAATCATCATTTGGTGTTATTCTTAATTTACCGTCGGTATTAGTGGAAAATTTATCAAAAACTTTAATAGATGTATCTGTAAGCACCAAGGGTTTACTTGTTTTTATTCGTTCAATTTTTTTATCTTGACATTTGCTGCATTTACAAACATAATTGAGAATATCATTTTTTATTCCGAAGCAATAAAATCGTTTTTTTATTTTCCGATAAGTTTAGTATATGACCTTATGTCTTCCAACAGTGCTGTCATGTAAGGTTTGCAATATTTTATTACGTTTTTTAATTTTTAGACAATGAACTTCACCGTAACAGACAGTAATTTGTATCAATGTTTTATCAAAAGTTGTTAATATCATTTCTATTATTAATCCAGGTTCTCATGTGTCTGTTAGATCGCCTATTCTTGGAATTTGTAAATTCTTAACATTTTGTCTCAACAATGTTATTTTAAGTAATTTTAAAGCTTTTGTAAGACTTTCTGAAGTTACTTTATCCCTAGATGTTTAATTAATAACGATTGACAGTATATTGTGTTCTACATAAGACATAAGGTGTTATACATACTTGGCCAATTTCTTCAATTTCAAATAACTAAAGTCCAGTGCACCTATCGAGCTCAAAAGTCTTGAGACAGATGTGACTAGTTGACAATAATTGATATTAAAATAAACTATATTGTCCCTTTTGTACTTAAGACAATACCTGGAGGTAATAACCTTGTTTATTAGCTTGGCTCTATTTATGTTTTTACAGCTGTCAGTACTACTATTACTATTACTCAGACTTACACAGGCCTTCCTGTATTGTTGTTTGTATCAATTGATTGGTGAGAAAGTTTGTTAATCCAATAGTGGCATAAAATAAGGTGCAATACTTCAATTTATTGATTCGTCTGTATTACAGTTTGTTATTTTTATTCAAGTAATCTGAAGTTTTGTCTGTTTTTTGTTGTAAGTCCAGTGCCTTAGAACGCCTGTTTTGTGCAATAATAGAAGTTCTTCTGTGCGTTGGTGAGCTGAAACTTACGGACATATTATCTAGAAAGCTTAGAATGATTATTAATTTTTCACTTGTCATGAATTTTTTGAAATTTTGTCTTTAGTTAATAGCAGTTTAGAGTCCACTATACATCCGGATATATCTGCAATTTCTTTATTCAATACAAAATCATCACAATTATCAAGATCATAGGTGTCTATTCCAATTAATATGTCTTGAATCTTAGGATCCGGCTTTTCTACATCAGAAAATCTAGTTACTGAAAAAAAAATCCGTATAAAACTTGCTTAGGTTCATCCTCGTTATTAGACTTGTCTAAGTATTCTTAAAGGTTTTGGTTAAATTTTTTTGTTAACTTATGTATTTCTTGACGAGTAACTTCATCAATATTACTGGTCGTAGTTTAAGGTTGGTCTTTAAAGACATCGTCATTTAAATCTTCACCAAGTAAAATAGGTGTAACGAAGATTTCAGTTTTTGTCACGTCTGAGTCTCAGTCAGTATCTGTATTTAAGTCTGCTTCCGTTCCAGTTAATTCTTGCCGTACTCCTTTTCAACTTGGGTCATAAGGTAAAGGTTGTGTATTTTTCTCTGACAATTTTTTAGTGTCACTTGGATTGTTCTCAGAAAACATTCTTGTCCTTGACGATGTACCAAGGTTAATTATGTCTCTGACTGTTAACTGTGGCTTTTCCTCATTTCTGAAACTACTAGGGCTTATTCCGATGGTTTCTGTATTCGTATAGGTAGCGTGTAATGATGAAGCTATAGATTATTAAAAACTTACTTTTAATAAGCAAGAAACTTTTGATGTATTTTAAGTGACATTTCTCAATATACTTGAACAAGATGCATGTGATTTTTGTGATTGTGCTCATGTTTTTGTTTGGGTCCTTTGAGCAATCACACTATGATATAACTCTTGCCGTTTTTTGTTTGTTTTAATCCAAGAGATCATCTAGGACCTCTGGCTAATTAAAGTATATCTGTTTTTGATTTGGCTACTCTCCCAGGTTTCATTATTTTTACTGTTTTCTTCAAGGTTGTTGGTAGTGTTCTAGGCTTGATAACCGTTTAGTTTAATGTTTTTACTATTTCTTTGCTCTGATTTTGTACTTCGTTTTTTTTTCTTTTTTCTACTTTTGACCTATCATCATTACTCATAAAAATGGTTATCTATTGTTTATATTGTTTTTCTCCAAAAAAAAAATTGTCCTACTGAATTTTTAGATAGTGCATCAGCATTGGTATGGAGTTTTTTTAACTTGTGTTTCAAAGTTTATTAATAATCGGTAAATTTAAACATGTAGCGTGTAAAACGCCAACCCAGATCTTTTTTTTTATGCAACCAATTCAAGAGCTCATGATAAGCTACAATAACAAACCTTTTTTTAATTAAATACGAACGAAAATGATGCATTGCGTATAGTTAAGCTAAGCATTACTTTCCAGTCGTAGAATAATTTATTTCACTTTTATCCAGTGTTCTTGAAAGGTAGGCGACAGAATGCTCAAACCCATCTTGTTTTTAACTTTATACTAGTCCCATAGCGTAGTCAGATGCATCTGTTGTCAACTTAAATGACTTACGAAAGTCGGGAAATTGTAAAATAGGCTCTTGGCATAGATGGTCTTTTAGTATTTGAAAACTCTTTTTCTGCACTTTAGTCCATTCAAAGTTTTTTCCCTTTTCTAATAAATCTGGTAATGGCTTAGCTGTTTTTTTCAAAATCTTAAACAAAGCGATTATAGTACTTTGCTAATTCTAAGAATCGTTTCAGATTTCTTATTGTTTTTGGTTAAAGAAATTTTCTAGCGGCCTGTATTTTTTTCGGGTCTGCTTAAATTCCTCGTTGACAAACTATATGCCTAAGAATTATTACTTCTTGCCGTAAAAACTCAACTTCATCTGGCTAAAGTACCACATTCACTGATCTTAACCAGTTGAAAAGTAACCTAACTTAACGATTATGATCTACTAGACCTTTTGCGTGGATAATAGTATCACCTTAGTACACTAACATTTCAACATTTAATAAACCTCTCATCATGAGTATCATTAGTCGTTGAAATGTGGCAGGTGCATTTTTCAAACCTTCGGGCATCCATCTGTATTAGTTATGTCCATGGGGTGTCATAAATGCTGTTTTACACTTATCATGTTCAGCTATAGGAATTTGTTGAAATCCACTTGTTAAATCAAAAACTAAAAAATATACGGATTTTTTCAACTGGTCTATAATATCTGCGTTATTGAGCACTGGATATAAATCACCAATAGTATTTTTATTAGGTTCTTGGAAAGCAATCACTACCCTCTATCTTGGATTTCCATGGCTATCAGATTTTTTTGGAACAATCCAGAGGGGTAAATTATACGGTGATGACAAAGGCTCAATTATTCCATCAATACGTCTTTTTGCTACGTGCTCTTTTAAGACTTTTCTATGTACTGGTGATGATGATGCTTAGTGTTAAAAAAAATATTATTTTCTGTCAGGATTTTATGTCTTCCGGTAACAAAAAAATTTCTGAAAATTTGAAAATTAGTTGATAAATTTGGTCTCATTCTTCAAAGTTTGAATAACCGGTACGCACAAGTTCTTTTAGGTTTTTTATTTTATTTTGTTAATTTTTAATAAGTAATCTTTCATATTTACTACTTGTTTCGCATGAAATTTTCCCTATTCCCTCCCCTACATATACGTTATCACGCCCTACGTTGATTTGTGGTAAGTATCTTCCAGGTGAATAAGTATTAATTAAATAATTTCTTACTACTTGGCGTATTCGCTCCTTGATCGTATATTAAGTTCGTTTATTAGTGATTTTTCGTTCCTCATTGAGGCAATGTTGTTTTACACTCGGTGCATTTTTTCTCTGATTAATAGCATGAGACGGGAGTGTATCTTGGTCATTAAATTCCTTATTTTTACTTTGTATTCCAATTTCATCACTTTTATCATTAGTAGACTTTATAATGTTACCACAAATTTCTGATGAAATTAATTTATCAAATTTATCTCAAAATTAAAAATTAGCTTTTATTTCTTCAAGTTTTTGTATTTAGTTATATTTAGCCTCTTGTGTTAACCTGAAATGAATTGATCATAGAATTTTAGTTAGTTAATTTTTTACCTAAGGGTCTCTGTCTCCTTGATAGAAGTAAGAGAGGTAGTTAAAATTTGATTTTCCTGTGCTTGTTTTTATAATTTTAATGCTGTTTATTTTTTCTATCCTCTTCCAATCGCTCTATTTCTTCAAAAATTTTTTTTAAAAAAAGGGGCTTATAATATCATTATCTAATACCGTAGCATCGTAATAATACGATAATGTGACTTGTCGCTTCTTACAAAACTTTTGACCCAGTAAACCGTCATCTTTGATTAAAAAATTGTTAGGGATCACATAAAAAATTGTAGGCTTTCCTGCTTTAGTCATATACGTTGTTTCTTAAGTTAAAACTGGGTGGGGTGTAATTCCAGTAAGATTATTAATGTAACTTGTCCCTGAACGTGAATATAGAATCAACTTATGCAATTTAATCAGATTTGTGGTGGCACGATTATCCAACATTAGTGTGATTAGGCGAATTTTTCCTTCTGAGATTAACAACCGTATGCTTGTAGGCTCGTCGTCTACGTTAAGTTCCTGGCACGTACCGTTAAGGACGGTTTTAATTCTGTTGCTATGTTCATTACTTGTGCTAAAAATCCGATATAGAGATCAAATTCTGTCTTTGGGGGCTCACCTTCAAATGACGATTTGGGTGAGCCGCCTAGGAAGTTAAATGATGCAGCAAATGGTCATCTCCTGATTAGGACTGATTTTGGAAATTAGAATTTTGATAATTAGGATCAAGACTTTATTGGTTATAAGTATTATGATTATTCTTTTGGTATGATCTATTACAATTTTGACCTTTGCCTTGATCTCCTTGATTATTTCTAGGATTAAAATTAGCATTTCTTTGAGTGTAATAATCGTTAGGATCTTCGTGACTAGATTGTCTAAAACTATTCTAATAATATTAAGAGTTTTTCGGCTTATCTTGTAATTTTTTATCTCTCCTTTGATTCTGATCATTTCCACGGTAATTTTGTCTATTACTACATTGTTAATATTGTCTTTTATCATTTTGATATTTAGTATACTGCCTATCACCGTAATGATTCTGATTGTCAACCTGTCGTTCATTAACTTGTGCTATTTAATGTGATGAAAATAGCTGATCAGGGAACCATTTTGTTGTAAAAATAGGTTACTAAGATCATTTCTAAAATAACTGCGAGATAGTCCTTGGTATCGTATGTCTGAAATCATACCCGGTCTCATTCGGCTCTTTAATTTCATTGCATACTCAAAGGCATCGGTTACAGAAGCATGTTTATACACTAGTCCTTTTATAGACATATCTAATGCCATGTCTTTTATAGGGGTCATCATAAATGCGTTGTATGTTTTGCCTTTATCATTCATCAAGGCCTTTCAGGCACTGCTAAGCAGTACGTTAACTTAATCATAATATTCGCTAACCGATTGACCTCGTTGTTGGCACACTTTCTGCAGCTGAGTTTTGTAATAAGCAACAGTATTTCTTGTCACATATCTTTTTTTTTAATAAGTTATAAATGCCTTAAAATTTTTAAAATCTTGGCCGCTTACCCTTATGTGTGCGGCACCTAGTAGATTCTGTAATACTGCTTTTTTATATAAGTTTTTTTGATCATCTCTGACCCAGCTTTCTCTGATTCTAAGATCTTGTATATAATCCTTTAGCAAAATATTTTTTTCATCGGACACAGGGATGGATTTAATCGCACGCTGAAATAAGAAGTTGGCATTTGGAGACTTTACCAGCGCTTTGGCTACTGTCATATCGGTGTCATCGTTTTCATTGGCCATTTTTTTGGTTGTATAGCTTGCTTAACGTTTGCTTTTTTTTCTTTTTTCATTTATCTTTACAATAGATTCTATGAGTGTGTATAATGAAATATAAAATAAATAAATAAAGAATACAATAATTTTATTTTGTTTATTTGTTTTCAAAAATTATTCTATTAAATCCTTGNAACTTAGAGCAAACTCATTGCACATGCATGCGCCAAAAAAACGCTCATATTAAAGACATATTTATGTATACACATATATATATATATGTGTATACATAAATATGTCTTTAATATGAGCGTTTTTTTGGCGCATGCATGTGCAATGAGTTTGCTCTAAGTTTTATAGTTATACGTCTGCCGACGGAATAATAAGTGCAATATGTGTATGCTCGGAAACTTAAGCGAGAGAGTGCAATTAAATGCACTTGTATGATATCATCTTCTTTAGAAAGGAAATATAAGGCGCATGGATTTGTCATATGATTTGTGCAGCTATATATCCTAATAGCTACGCTACCGTAACGTAGGGCGTGATTTAAGAATTCTCTGCGTTGAATAAATAAATTCACCTCCTAGCACGCTTAAATGTGCTATTACTATATCTACTTTCCACCACTGACTAGTATACGTATTGTTAACAGGGTTTGGATCTGTGTTTGTATTTCAACGCATTTTTACGAGCATGTAAAAATGCAGGCGTTGACGCCTTAATGCTAGTTATACTGTATGTATCAATACAGTACTGATATGTTTGCTGATATAAAGTGTTGGATCCAATTTTTTTTATTTACTATGTTTAGGATCATATCTAGTGATTTGTATGTGCCACGAGAATATTAGGTGTCTATGAATCATGAATAAGGTAAGGGAAAATTATATATGTTAAATATATATCGTATAAATATATATAAAAAATATCTATTATAGAAGTCTCGAATTGTAAGTATATTATTAGTAAATTTCCATCCTTTTAATTATTCTCTTTCTCTTAATTTAGAGAGTTTTCTTTTGGCAAAGATAATTAAATTATCAAATTGTTTATTGATTTTTGCTTTTAAATGATTAATTTTACTTCACGATAGTTAGGTATTAAATAAGGGTAAATTATAGAAATTTTGAGTTTAATCATTAATTTATTTTAATTTTCATTTTTAAAACATCTTTCTCTCTTATAAGCTTCTGTACAAATAACTTTTTACCACTTTTTTTACTTTTCTTATTACGCGAAAAATTAGGTGGCAGAGGTTTCATTAAATGTTATTTTACAAGCAATTGCGTGTTTATACGTTTAATTAGAAGCTTATTTTTAAGAATTTTCCTCCTACAACTAACAATATTTAGTACGAATATGTTTGTGTATATGTAGTTGTTATTTTGATAAATAACTTTAAGTAGCAGATCTAGGGTAAGGTGTGTAAGCTATATTAGCAGACCTAATAGGAATATACCGCTTTGGTTAGCACTTTCAGGGTAGGAGTATAAAGACCGCTCTGGTTAGCAGATCTTGGGTATACAGAACTGAAGGTATGAACCGTTCTGGTTAACAGGTTCCGGACAGGGATAATGTATTTGTTTGGTCTTTTAAGTGTGTAGTATTGGAGCTCTCCTTTTTTTCTTTTACTTTTCTACTGTTATTTAAAACACAGTATTATTTCATTTTATAACAGTAACCTTCTTTTGTTTATTTTACGATTAATTTTTTAATGTATTATTATTAATCATTTTCGTTTTTTTTTATTCACTTTTTTTTTGAATTATAAGCAAGCATAGCATATACCAAGCTGTTTGTACAGGCACATCATATATGCGTCCACGCACACTTCACTATATGGGGTGTTACGCATCATTCACAATTATGTTTCTTTGAAAAGTGTTTATTGTTTCTTAAAAAAGCACTAAGAGAACCTGTAGTAAATGAACAAATAGCTCGTGAGCATTAACGATGCTCTGCTTCCTTTTTTGTTAAATGAAAATTAATATCATTTAATTTTGCCTTTGGTTTAAAACCAAAGATTGTGGACTACAGTCTCACGCTCCTTCACAGGCTGCGGGACAGCGGATAGTCAAACTATTTGTTTGTTGGTATATTGAGAAAAGGAAAAGCAGAAAATAAAAAAAAAGAGAGAAAATCTTTAATTTGTAAAGTATAAATGTCCACATCTCTTTTCTTGTTTATTTTATTTAATTTTACATGACTTCTTAGTTCTGCTGTTTTGAAGATTATTAACTTTAGTGAATTTTGATAAATAAAATATTCTGCACCGTCAGGTATGCTTTTTTTTTCAATTTTATTTAACTTTACAATAAATAACAATCATAACTATGAATTTGTCAAGCAATATAAGTGTGAGTTTAATAAGCAATATAACAAGTTGTATTGAAATATTGAACTAATATTCAGGAAACACACTCGTTGGTAAAAGCTACTGATTAAAACGCCACGCAAAGAAATGCACCTTTCACAAAGTCTTAGGTCAAATATCTTGGTCTTACTCGCTATGAGGCCGGTACTTGCTGGCTTCATGTGTTTAGGCTTAGTGGATCGCTTCAGTTCTCAGTTGACACTTCCAAGAGCCACGAAGTACACAGTCAGCTTTGTTAGGCGACGACCTTCGGTAAGTACGAATCTTTTAAGAGTCTTAAAATTTTATCATGGAAACAAATATAATATAAAACGAAAGTAGTCAGAGCCTACAACTTACTCAAATATTTTAGTAATGTTCGGTAGTCGGTAAGCATCAAGGATTGTTTTTTTCTGTTTAATTTATGACAATCTATTACTAATTTACTTTTTTTTTTTATTCATCAGTCCCTTATATAATGGGCACTTTCAAACGAGGACTACTGTAAGTGCCGTTCAATTTTATGTTTACACAATCTCCTAATAATATTTATATTTTAGTTTTAATCTCTTAAATTAACAATAAGAGGTAGCGGTGTTGTTTGACGCATACAGCATGGTCATACGTCCGAGGTATTTTATGTTTTATAATATAAGTACGAGGAGCCAGGTCACCTGGAATGTAAAAAAAGTGAGCGTTATTTTTTACAATTATTTTCATTTTTGATAGACTTGCTTTTAAGTGATAAGGTTCCTTAAGCTTATCAATTACTTACAATACAATCAAACGACGAGTTTTTCTTTTTCTAGAGAGTTGAGGAAAGAATCTCGATATCATGCTCAATTACGATTTTGATATTGTTCTTTGTTGTGGTATCAAAATGAGACTAGTTGATAGTAAGGATAACCTTGAGTATGAGGATCCGGATAATTCATTTGTTGTTAGTGAGGTGGATAAAAAGGTGGTGGTTGGAAATTTGTAAGTTCTTGGAAATTTTGCGAGTAGTAATAGTGATGAGGTTAACTTTATCAAGGTGGTGGTGTACGGCTTAGTGACGGAGTACTTTATCAACGTTGAGTTGCGTAGATAAGTGAGAGGTTAACAATTTTTGACCATACTCGTCAAATTTAAGTTGTCATATTGACATTATTTATATCGTTAGTATGCGGGAAATAACTTCGCTGTGGGTCAATGGGTCATTAAAACTCATTTATTTTTTGGTGATCGAACCCAGTAGAGACAGAAACAGAAATTTTGGTAACATTTGGTACCAAAGATTTAGAATTCATAAAAGTAGAGGTCGTGGGTACGTCTTTATAAACGTACTTAACCTGATTAAGTACTGCTGGGCACGTGTGTTCAGTAAAAAGGCAGCTTCTAAAGCTCCGTAAATATTATTTGATTTCAAAAGTGCTATACTCATTTTCTACGAGTCAGGTACACCGTTAATAAACGTTTGTAGTGCTAATTTCTTAAGTTGTGGTGTTTGTGTTGTCTTAAGTTTGTCATTATTTTATTTAGTTAATAGGGCTATTAAAAAAGTTTCTGTAAAGGAAATTATTCTAGAAAAAAGATTTTAAACTGCTTCGTTTTATTTTATTGTAGTATTCGAAAGTTCTGCCATGTATTTATAATACGATGTAGTGGCAGAGATTCTTGTTCTAAATTTTTCTTTGACTTATTAGTTAGTACAAAAGTAGAACCTAAACTCTCTTGAGCTTTGCCTTTAAGTCTTAAAATAATTACGTAAAGGTACGTAGGTTCTCGAGCAACTGTTATTACAGTTCGTCTATTTTCTACTTCTTGGAAAAAGTCTTTTTAAAGAAGTCAAGTGTCTGTCATAAAAAAGTATGTGTTGAGATATTTAATTTGTGCAAATTTATACATAAGTCACAGTTAATCCTTGTGAAACTTCCAAAAAATCTTGTATAATAGAGTTGTTTACTGATGAGTTTTCTCTCCTATTTTCGGGCATTTTAAGTCATTTGAATAGTCTTTTATTCATGTATAAGTTATCCAACAGGTTTTTTTTTTATTTTCTTCCTTATAAAACTAAGATTTAAAGATCACACTAGGGATGCCCATTTGTTATTATGAGACTTTTTTAGAGTATGGTTTTAACTGTATTATTTTAGTGTCATTCGTTGGTTTCTTAGTGTTCAGCTTGTGAGCTTTATTTGCTATTTTTATTTAGGTAAAATCTTTACTTTGATAATGTGGATGTTGTTTTTTTTTTATCAGTACAATTTAGAATAATTTTTCCTTTAAAATACAATCCATTCGGTTTATTTTAAAAAGTCTCAGTGTTTATTCAAATACTAATAAATAATTAACATCCATCACTGATTGTTGTTACTGCTGCTTTGGAGTTCCTTGATTCCTCGTGAAGTAAGTTTTAGAGATTCCTTAAGCAACACGAATGAGTTCGTGGTCAGTAAGATATAACGATTTCTGCTTTATCTGCTATCATCGGAATCACCTTCGATAAGCCTACTTCGTTGAACGTTGCTCTTTAGCATAGTCCGATAATATTAATTTCTCGAAATGCGCCCGAGTTGCCTAAGCCAAAACGTCATACCTTCTATGCTTAAGGTACTCGTGAGTCGTGGGAGTCAAGGGTAGACTAAAACTTTAGAAGAAAGGCGACAGACGTTAAAATAGCCATTTTTCTTTTTGATGGTGCGTTTTTATAGCGTCAGAGCAAGTAAAAGAGGCCTTTGGTTGAGTTAGGTCAACTGATGAGCGATGTTTTTGCAGCCTGCCTTGACAGCAAAATAGTAGACTTAAACAAAGATGTTAAATGTTGTGATCTCACATTTTAGGAAGTAACAAAACATAAGTATTAATCGCATTTTTCTGACAAGTGTCATCAAGTTTTTTTTAAATCAGTGATAATAAAATCTCGCATCAGCAATGAAAAAAAGCCAAATGCAAGTTTAAGAATGACAAATGAGTTTACAAGTTTTATAATTCATCCTTTAGAAATTCAACAACGAATTTTGAGTGTAATGAGATAATATCAATTTTTAAATTCGTATGCATAATTAGAAATAGACAATTAAAGCGCATGTTAATTCTTTATTTATACACACAATACAACTTCTTTATTAACACATGTAACGACGACTTAAAAAAAAAACGTGCATTCTTGTAACGAGGTTAGTTGTATTTTATGTTATCATTGTATCAAATATTCACCTTAAAGCTAATACATACATACACATACAAGTAAAGTATGAGCTACAGTTGCCATATGAACTGGCTGTGTATACACAATACGTCTTGTATAAATTTCATGGATAAATTGCATTTTTACTTATATTTTAATTCGTGTGTATCGATTCGGGATTAAACAATAGCTTAGGTTTGCAAACCATTGTTAAGTATCATCGATCTTATTTCTTAGTTGTAAGGTTTAATAGATTTTATGTTATAATGTGCTACTTTTAGTGATGTAATGGTATATTGCAAAGCTTGTTGTGGAAATCTTTCGATCGACCTATCTCAATAACAGTGGACAAGACGCACTATCTGAAGCAGAATAAGCGACAGATTTTTTGTTTGAATTACAACAGCTTAATAGTATTTCTGATAATCAGACATGGTCTAATCACAACGAGGGTGCTTCTTACCACAACGCTAACAAGACAACTGGTCATTGCAATTTACAGCAATTTGCGCTAATTATGTTTGTAGTGATAATTTTTCAAGTTGTGGTTTTTGTGTTGTCTTAAGTTTGTCATCATTTAATTAAGTCATAGAGTTGTTAAAGTAGTGTCTGTGAGAAAAATTATTCTATGATAAAAATTTCGAACTGTTTCATTTTGTTTTATTGCAGTATTCAAAAGTTCTGCCATGTTTTTATGATATAATTTTGTTGGCAAATGTTGTCTTAGATGTTTTTTGAACTTATTATTTAATGTTTCAGCTAAGGTACTTTCAGGTGTATAATGACTCGAATCGGCGCTTGATCTCTTCAAAGTCTTAAAAAAAAACTTTGTGAAAATTGTCCTTCTTTTCTATTTATTGTTTTATATGTACTATTGCATGTAAAAAGTATGTATTGAAAGTGATAAATATGTATAATACGATAACCTAACCTTTAAATACAAGAAAAAACGCTTTATCTCAAAAAGAAAGAAAAGTTGGCTAGATATAACTGTTTTTACGGATTTTTTAAAGGGAAACTACATGATCGACACCCACAAATAATAAGAGGTTAGACTGTGCACGAACATAACTCTAATTTTCTCATTTTTGAACTGTATTTTTAAAAGAACAAGTCCAAAATCGGTCGGGAGTGCCGTGGGTGACTCTTGGAAGATGTGAAAACATACTAAAAGCATGACAGATATTTCATGCATAATTATAAGCTTAAATTTTAATCTTAAAGAAGGTACTTTAGCAACATTCGTGGGACCGGCTTAGAAGAGAATTCTAAGTAATAATATTAGTTATAATTGGATGTTAGAGACAAAATTTCAATTTACTGTTGTATCGGATGTAATTGTAGTCACTGCTGTAGCTGTTATTTTACTTGTTGAATTGTTTTTATTGTTGTTATCTATGCACAACACAGTAGTAATTATAGAGTACATGAAATCAGCACGTACACGAATTGAAAGGATGTACTTATATAAAGCACTATGTACAGTTATACTTGAACCTATATGTTGAGTGTTAACATTGTTGACAGTCAGCAGCTACAATGCACTACATGCGTGCATGTACGCATAAATACAAGCAAACTTTTGCTATCTCTTCCTATCATTCTGCTGTCAGCTGTTTCTACTCTGCACTTATATACATTTGTATACGGTACTTCCCAGTTTCCACTTGGCTAGCAGCCGTGCACAGCACATATATGTGTGTGTATGTGTGTGTGTGCGCGCGCAAGATTATGAAAGTGTGTGTCTGCGAATGTATACTTCGCTGCTTGTAGACGCGTGTGACATTGTACATCGATATATTTACCAACGTATATCCGAAAACAGGTAAATCACCTGCAAATTACTCGTACCTGCAGCACCATGATTATTCCTGTACATACATGCTCGCCTGTGCTGACCAGAAATAAGAACCAAACCAAGTATTTTTCGATGCATGAAAATAAAATAACCATAAATGCAAGACTTCAGCTAGATACAGTTGAATGGAGGGGCGATTTTGAATATGAATAAAATTTTAGATTGGGATTAAACGACACACAGTTAAGAATTAAAGTAACTTAGGATAAATACATGTAAATAACTTTTAGTAACAGAAAATTCTAAAATTATTACATACAGTTAGAAACAATTCATACATATGATACTGTTAGTAAGCAACAACATGACATATTAACTAAGGTAAACTTAGCAAGACAACCTTATTCATTTCCGAAGAGTCGTCCAATTTTTAGAGAATAACTTTTTTGTATCTCATCAATTACCTAATAAACATAGTGCAATAGTCTTGTTCCTTTTACTACTACAATTATTATTGTTACTTTTTATTGTTATTATTATTATGATTACTTATTATTATAATTATTAGTATTATGATTATTATTATAATTGTAAAAACTATGAATAAGTACTACCACTAACGTTATAATTATAAGTTATTATAGCAATGGCCACCATTACTGCTGTTAAAGTTTTAGTGTTAAATAATATATCGCAACACAGTGATCGTTTATTCCTTTAAGAATCGATTAATTTTTTAGCGATTTTCACCGCTTTTTTAGCAACGAGGTCAGTTGAGCAAACTAACGGTGTTTACCATTCGTATATACTAATGGAATTCTATCCTAGTCTTAATATACAGTTATATTTAAATTGTGTGAAATTTAGATGTCAAAGAGAGAGAAAGGGCAGAACATAGTAAACCACCTTCTCTTCTCTTAATGCATACAGGAGAGCCAGCCGCATGTTAGAAGTGCTCATTTCTGAGTGCCTGAACTGCACCAGTTCTAGCCAATAAGATTTGAAGCTATTACATTTTCTTCAAGATTTTTTCTCAGCAAGTCTTCCTGCATCGTTCTCGAACCAGTGTCCGCTACTCCTCATAAAAAGGCCTGGAGGCTCCGAAACTGCAGAATCTCCTAACTTTTACTCCTCAAATGATAGACTTAGTAGTAAGAGTCAGCCTATGCTACCCCTAAGTACACCACGAGATGTAACATAATCTCTCAAAATATAAAAATCGTTGTATTCAGAAAAAAATCACATATGCCATAAGTAATTGCACGTATAGAAATTAAGTATTGAGCTGAAAAAATGTATTCTGTACGGTATCATGCGTACAATCGTAATAATTCTGAAATTAATATCATATCTTAAAGGCAAAGCTACATCCAATATACTTTACCTGTTAAGTAAATCATTATCTATTCTCTATCCAAAAACATAAGAATAAGTGTAATGGCAGTGAGATCTTCATTCTTATTATTAGTCTTAAGATTAACAAAAACTCGATTAAAATGAGTAAATTTAAACATTATTGTTAAGTGATGACTTGCGTAAAGAAAAAAGATTGATATTTAAATTTCGTTTCATATAATATTTATTTCTATGATAAAATTTCAAGACTTTTGAAAGAGTCGTACTTAAAGAAAGTCGTCACCTAACAAAGCTGACCGTATCCTTCGTAGCTTTTGGAATGTCAAGTGACAACTGAAGCGAGCCACTTAGCCTAAACACATAAAGTCAGCAATTACCGGCCCCATAGCAAGAAAGCTAAGGATATTTGAACTATAACTTTGTTCCAGGTACATTTCCTTGCATTGCATTTTGATAAGTAGCTTATCACCGCTCATGGAGTGCAGTTCCTAAATATTAGTTCAATATTTTAATCTACTTTGTTATATTGCTCAATAAAATCATAGTTATATTACTTGATAAATACATAGTTATTATTATTATTTACTGTAACGGTAAATAGAATTGTAAGAAAAAGCATACCTGACGATGAAGAATATTTTATTTGTCAAAATTCAATAAAGTTAATAATCTCCAAAAAAGCAGAACTGAGAAGTCATGTAAAATCAAATAAAATAAACAAGAAAAGGCATGTCAACATTTGTATTTTACAAAACTTGAGGTTTTCTTCTTCTTTTTCTTTTTTCTGCTATTCCTTTTCTCAATATACAAACAAACAAAAAGTTAGACTATCCGCTGTCCCGCAGCCTGTAAAGGAGCGTGAAACTGTAGTCCACAATCTTTGGTTTTAAACCAAAGGCAAAATTAAATGACATTAATTATTATTCAACAAAAAATGGTTGCAGAGCGTGGCTTATTAACTCTAGCTTTTTGTTTGTTTACCACAAGTTCTCTAAGTGCTTTTGTTTAAGAAATAATAAACACCATTCAAAGAAGCATGTTTATAAATGATGCGTAACACCCCATACAGTGAAATGTGTATGGACGCGTATATGCTGTGCCTGTGCAAAGAGCTGAGTATATTTTATACTTGGTTATGACTTAAAAAACAGAGGTTAATGAAAGAAAGAAAAAAAAAGAAAAATTGTTGATAGTTATACATTAATAAATTAATGATGAAACGAACTAAAGAATGTTACTGTTATAAAATAAAATAATATTCTGTTTTAAGATACAGTAGAAAAAAAAAGGAAAAAAAAGTGATCTCTTGTAGTCCACACTTACGAGACCGAACAAGTACACTATCTCTATCCTGAACCTGCTAACTAGAGCGGTTCATACATTTAGTCCTGCTTGAGTAGCAGACATTTTATACCCGAAATCTGCTTACCACAGCGCTCTTTCTATTTCTACCCTGAATCTGCTAACCACAGTGGTTCATCCTCATGAGTCCTGCTTAAGCAGAGGACATTCTATACCTAAGATCTGCTAACCAGAGCGGTCTTTCTATTCCTACCCTGAATTTGCTAACCAAAGTGGTTTATCGCCATCAGTCTTGCTGAAATAGTGGACACTTTTTACTTTAGATCTGCTACTTAAAGCCATCTATTAAAATAACGAATACATATACACAAACATATTCACACTTTTAATTGTTAGGTGTGGGAGAAAAGTTCTCAAGAATAAAGTGAGGATTTAATGTAAGCTAATAATTTTACTTATAAACAAACAATTCTTCATGAAATGATATAAAATGAAACCTCTGCCACCTAATTTTGCAAGTACTAAGAAGAGTAAAAGAAGTGGTCATAAATAAAGTGTGCAGAATCTTATTATAGAGAAAGATTTTTCAGAAAAAGAGGTTAGAATTAATTAATAATGAAATACAAAATTTCTATAGCTTACACGAATGAAATACTAAACTATCGGAAAGTAAAATTATTCATTTTAAAGCAGAAGTCAATAAGCAATTTGACGATTCAATTATCTTCGTAAAAAGGAAACTCTTAAAGTTAAATTAAGGAACATAATAAAAAATCTGGAAATTTACTGTAACTTAACTAATTATTCGAGACTTTTTATGATTTTCCCTTGCCCTATTTATGATTTGTAGACACATGAAGTGCGTGTTGCACTAACATAATACTCAATACTATCTTTTATTAGGTTGCAGTGCATTCATTTAGTTATTCATAACCATAGTTAATAAAAAAAACCGGACCCAACACCTTATATAAGCAAACGTATCAGTACTGTATTAATGCATACAGTATAATTGGCATTAAGGGGTCAGCACCTGCATTGTCACATGCTCACATAAATGCATAGAGATACAACCACAGATTCATACACTGTTAACAATACGTATACTAGTCAGGGGTCGAGGGTAGATATAGTGATCGCACATTAAAGTGCGCTAGCAGGCGAATCCATTTATTCAACACAGAGAGTTTTTAAATGCCTTCTGTTACCGTAGTGTAGGCATTAGGACAAATAGCTGCACAGGCCGTACAAGAAATCTCTGTGCCATATATTCCCTTGCTTACAGCAGATGACATCATAAAAGTGCGCTTAGTTAAACTCTTTTTCTTTAATTTCCAGGCATACACATATTGCACTTATCCTTCCATCGGCAAAGGTATACCTATAAAACTTACAGCGAACTGATTGCACATGCATCCGCCAAACAAAGGCTTATATTAAACACATATCTATGTACACCTATATATTAATTTAATAATTTTTTTATTACTTGTGTCTTATGCGATAAATGTCAAGGATTTGATAGAATAATTTTCAAAAACAAATAAACAAATTGAAATAATAGTATAGCTTTTTTTTTACTACACGCACTTATAAAATATAGGATAAAAATAAATGATAAGAAAAAGAAGAAAAAATGCACTGGAAGCAAATTATACAACCAAGATAATAGCCAATGAAAACGATGACGACGATATGACAGAAGCCGAAGCGCTGATGGAGTCCCTCAATGCCAACTTTTTATTTCAGCAAGCGATTGAGTCTATTCCTGTATTCGATGGGACAAATATTCCGCTAAAGCAATACATACAAGATCTTAGAAATGGAGAAAGCTGGGTCAGAGATGATCAAAAAGATTTATACAAAAGAGCAGTATTACAGAATCTATTAGGTGCCACACGCGTAAGCATAAGCAGCCCAGATTTCGAAAATTTCAAAGCAATTATAAGCTTGTAAAAACCTTTTATTATCAAACTCAGCGGCAGAGAGTGCGCCAACGACAAAGTCAATTAGTTGGTCAATATTATAATTAAGTTAACGTACTGCTGAGCGGTGCTGAAGAAGCCTTGATAAAAGAAAACGGTAATACATACAACGCGTGCATGATGACACTTATATAAGACATGGCATTAGATATGTTCATAAAAGGGCTAGCACCTATGACAAGCCAGCAAGTAAATGCAAAAGAATTTGCTTTTTTAGCCGATGCTTACGAGTATGCATTGAGATTGGAGAGCCGAACAAGAGTGGGTATAATCCCAGATACACGATACTAACTACCTTCCAATGAATTGAGAAATGATTTGAGTAACTCATACCTACGACAGAAAAGGTTTCCTCATCACCTATTTTCATCACATCAAATAACACATGTTAATGAACAACAGATCAACATTCAGAATTATTACGCTAATAGGCAGTACAATAACTATCAAAATAATAATAGACAATGTCAACAATATAGTAATTGACGCAATTACCGTAAGAAGTATCAGAATCAGAGAAGGGATCAGAATTTACAAAATAAGCCAAGAAATTCTAAATATTATCAGAATAATTTGAGACAATATAGTAATGACGATTCTAACAATTATTTCACTTAAAGAAATGCTAACTTTAACACTAGAAATAATTAAGGATACTGAGGCAGAGGTCAAAATTATAATAAGCACCCCTCAAATGATAATCTTAACAGTTGTAACCAACGGAGTTTTAATCCTAATAATTAGAATTTAAACTTCAAAAATTAGTACCAATCAGGAGATGACCGTTTGCTGCATCACTTTAACTCCTAGGCAGCTCACCCCAATCGTCGTTCGTAGGTGAGCCCCCAAAGACAGAATTCAACCCCTACACCGAATGATTCAGCACAAGTAATGAACATAGCAACAAAATCGAAACCGTCCACATTGGTACGTGCCAGGAACTTGGCGTAGACGTTGAGCCTACAAGCATGAGTTTGTTAATTCCAAAAGGAAGAAACCGCTTTATTACGCTCATGGTCGATAACGGTGCTGCCACAAATCTAATTCAGATAGATCAGTTGATTCTATATTCTCGTGTAGAGGCTAACTAAATTGTTCATAGTACTAGAACAACGCCTCACCCAGTTTTAACTAAAGAATCAACGTATAAAACTATACGATACGAATCTATATATTTCTATGTGATGTATAATGATTTCCCGATCAAAGCTGGCACTTTATTGGGTAGAAAGTTTTGTAAAGATCGACAAGCCACATTATCATATTATCACAATGTTATAGTATCAGATGATAATGTAATGAACCTCATCCCCTCTTTAAGAACTCTTGAAGGAATAGAGCGATTGGGAAGTGATGAAAAAAATATAAAAGCATTAAAACTTAATAAACAAGCACAGGAAAATCAAATTTCAGCTACCACTCCTACTACTAACAAGGAGACAGAGAGCCTCAGGGATAAAGTTGACCAAACAAAATTCTATTATAAATACATTGAAGGTACACTTAATATGTCCAATGTACCTAAATAAAGAAATTTGGAGACGTAAAAGCTGATTTTCATTTCTGAGATGAATTTGATGAATTGATTTTATCAGAAATGTGTGATAATATAATGTAGTCCACTAATAACAAAAGTGATAAAAGTGGGATACACAGTAAAAATGACAAATCAAACGACCAAGATACACTTCCGTCTCATGCTATTAAACAGAGTAAAAATGCACCTAGTGTAGAACAACATTACCTTAAAGAGGAACGAAAAATCACTTATAAACAAACTTAAAATAAGATCAAGGCTCTAACACGTCAAGTGGTAATAAATAATTTAATCAATCCGTATTTAACTGATGAAGACTTACCATGAGTCGACGTAGGGCGTAATAACATTTATTTAGAAGAAGAAATAGTAAGAAATGAAAACGGTCAATGTAATATTATCAAGATAAACAATAACTCAGATTATGTTACAATTAAAATAAATCAAAGAAAGATTCTACTCTTTAAATATTTTACAACTAAATTTGATTCCAAAGGAAGAAGCAAATATGAGAGAGCACTTAATAAATACAAACAAGACAGAATGAAAAACTTCAAAAAAATTGTACGTAATGGTTGTTTTAACTTAGAATAACGAGACCAAATTTATCGACTAATTTCCAAATTTTTAGAAATCTTTTCATTCTCTGAAGATCCCTTACTCTGTACTTATATAGTTGCACATCAAATCCCAACATAAAGTAATATTTTTATTAACACTTAACAATATCGTGACCAACCAAAAACTTTTTCCTAACCAAAAACTATGAAAAATATGAGACAGTTCTTAGTATGAGCAGGATACTGTAAGCGCTTTAATTAAGATTTATCAAAATAAGCTAAGCCATTGTCAGATTTATTTAAAAAAGGAAAAAAATTTGAATGGACTGAAGAGTAAGAAAAGAGTTTTCAAATACTAAAAGACTATCTATGTCAAGAGCCTGTCTTACATTTTCCGACTTTAGTAAAATATTTGAGTTGACAACAGATGTATCTGACTACGCTATTGGAGCGGTTTTGAAGCAAGAAAAAAATGAGTTCGAGCATTCTGTCGTCTATCTTTCAAGATTACTAGATAAAGCTGAAATAAATTATACTGCGACTTAAAATAATGCTTAGCTGCACTATACACAATGCATCATTTTCGTTCATTTTTAGTAGAAAAGGAATTCGTTTTTGTAGCTGATCATGAGCCCTTGAATTCAATGCATACAAGAAAAGATCTAGGTCAGCGTTTAATGCCCTGGATGTTTCAATTTACGGTTTATGAATATACTTTGGATTACAAGCCAGGAAAACTCCATACTAATGCTTACGCACTGTCTAAAAATTTAGTAGGAAAATTTCTTTTTGTGGAAAACAATATAAACATTGGATTCTATTAGTAAAAGTTGTGATGATAGGCCAAAGGAAATGAGAGGGTAAAAAAACAGAATTACTAAATCAGAGGCAAGAAATAGAAAGAACATTCAATATAACGACTATTAAACCTTAAACACTACTAACAACTTCGAAAGAGACAATGGGAATGAGAACATCTGGGAGAGTGGCCAAATAAGAAACAGATGTACCTACATTAGCCAGAGGTACTTGCTGACCCCTTGGTTCAAAAACAAACAAGTAACGGCCAAAGTTAGATCATAGTGTGATCGCTCAAGGGACCCAAACAAAAATATAAGCGCAACCACAGAAATCATCTGCAGCTCAACCAATTATATTAAGAAATTTCAATCAAAAAACATCAAACGATTCTAGTTCATAAAAAGTGAATTTTTTGTAATCCATAGCCATATCATCACACGCTACCGATATGAATACAGAAACCACAGAAATGACTCCTAGTAGTTCCACAAATTAGTAAATGCCACAGTTACCATTCAGAGATATAATTAACCTCGGTACATCTTTAAGGACAAGTATGTTTTCCGAGAACATTTTGAGTGACACTAAAGATTTGTTAGAGGAAAATACACAACCACCAGTATATGACCCTAGACAAAGTGGATTACGGCAAGAATTAACTTAAACGAAAGCAGATCTAAATACAGATACTGACACAGACTTAGACGCGACAAATACTGAAATCTTCGTAACACCTCTTTTACTCAGTAAAGGTTCAAATGACGACGTGTTTGAAGACTAACCTTAAACTATGATCAGTAGTATTGATGAAGTTACCCATCAAGAAATACAAAAGTTAAAAATAAAATTTAACCAAAATCTTTAAGAAATACTTAGTCTAATAACAATGATTAACTCGAGCAAGTTTATCTGGTCTTAACATCAGTAACTAGATTTTTTGATGTATACAAGCCAGATCCTAAAATTCAGGATATATGAATGAAAATTGACATCTATGATCTCTATAATTTAGATGATTCTGTATTAAATAAGGAAATTGCAGATCTATCCAAACTTACAGTGGAATTTAAACCCCTATTTAATGAAGAATAAACTTTGACAAAATATATGACGAATAGAAAATTATCTATCACCCCTTGTATTCAAGAAAATACACCCTTTAGTTCTAGCACACCAACGCACACGAGTACTTTTATTATTGAACAAAACAGGCAGTCTTAATCACTGGACTTGTAACAAATAAAAGACAAAACCCCAGATAATTTAAATAAAACAACAAACTGTCATACAAACAAATCAATAAATTAAAGTATTGCACCTGATTTCATGCTTCTATTGGATTTATAACTGTTTTCACCAATTAATCGATACAAAGAACAGTACGAAAAGGTCTATGTAAGTCTGAGTGATTGTAGCAGTAGTACTGACAACTATAAAAACATAAATAGAGCCAAGCTACTAAACAACGTTATAACCACCAGGTATTGTCTTACGTACAAAAGGGACAGTATACCTTATTTTATTAGAAAAGATTGTCAACCAGTTACATTTGTCTCAAGATTGTTGAGATCGATAAGTGCACTGAACTTTAGATACTTGAAATCAAAGAAACTGAAAGTGGGCCAAATACGGATAAAACCTTATACAGAGCTTGATGTACTGTTAATCGTTATCAATAAAACGTCTACCGATTAAGTAACTTTAGAAAGTCTTACAAAAGATTATAAATCACTTAAAAAAATATTGTTAAGGTGAAATCTTAAGACTTTTTGAGTTTCAAGAATGAAAAATCCTACAGACATATTAGAATTTGGATTGATAACCGAAATGTTATCAACAAACTGTTTTTTGATAAAACAGTTATACTAATCACTGTCAGTTACGTTAAAGTTAATTCTCTCAAAATTTAAGAACGTAATATAATAATACAAACCCTACACAACAGCCCTTTTGGAGGACACAAGGGTATTAACCAAGCTTATCGGAAAATCAGAGAAAGATTTTATTGGCCTGAAGTGAGTAATTATATTCTTAATTATGTTTGTAAATGCAGCAAATGTCATGAAAAAAGAATTAAGCGAATAAAAACAAGAGAATCCTTGGTGCTTACAGATACACCTTATCAAGCTATTAATAAAGTTTCTATTGACACCATTGGTCAATTAAGAGTATTACTAAATAATTATTGCCATTTGTTAACCATACAGTGTAATTTAACTAAGAACATTATATTAGTTCCTGTACCAGAGCTCACATTGAGCACGCTGTTCAATGCACCCGTACAAAATATAATTTTATTTTACAGTGCACCTAGAGCAATTTAATCAGCCCGACTTTTTACATTCATGTCTAATTTTTTGGAACAACTTATGAAAACCCTTACGACCCATTATCTAACTACATCAGCTTATTATCCTCAAACAAATGGATCACTAGAGCAAAGTCATGCAACCCTAGCTAACTTTATAAGAACTGACTCTGAAACTTATGATGACTGCGACAGTTTAGCTAAGTTTGCAGCCTTCACGTACGACTCAAGTGTACATGCAGCAACAAGTTTTACTCCCCATGAACTAGTATTGAAGAGACAAGCCCGGCTGCCCCGGAAGATACCTAAAGACAAAAAGTTACAAACTTATCCATTGTTTTTACAAGATCTTATTAAGCGTCTCCAAGAAATGGAAATTGCGGCAGAAAATCAACAAACAAAAATGAAAATGCAATTAAAGACAAGATACAATAAAAAATTAAAGACTCTCAATGTTAAGCCATAAGATAACGTTTGAGTAAGGAAATAAGTACGTAACCATAAGTTTCATCGCTATTATAATAAACTCCTAAAGGTCTTAGAGCGAGATAATGTGTTACTTAAAAAAACCAATGGTTAAGTGATACGATAAGTTACAGATAAATTGAAACTAGCTCTTCAATGATAGTTTTCTTGTAAGAAGTATATTTTACATATCTTTTGGAAAGAAAAGAACACAACGATGCAGATTCTATTAGCTATCTTAATGAAAATAGTGTTTGAAGGTTGCGCTGATCCAAACTATGCTAGCAATGGTAAATATAGCATAAGACCACTTGAAACGAACCCTGAAATGTACTATGCACGAATAAGTATTACAAAAATTTATAAAGCTAAGTAAAAGGTCGTGATATGGCTTGATATAAATGAATTTATATTGGAACAGACACCTACTCAAGTATTAAATAAAACCTTTTGATATTGTATGCCTTGTTTAGTCATCCTAATCGTACCCATTGTAAAAATGGACCTGTTGAGTACAAAGATAAAGCGATTAACGAATTTTAAAGCAACATTTTTGAACATAATTAATACTGTAGAAACTTATGCGGGAGATAATATTATTTTACCACCCAGCATACGAACGAAGAAACAGACACCTTTTGGAATTATTGAAAGTATTGCTAAAGGAATTTCCGGCTTAGTCGCAGAAGACGATATCAATGTTATGAATACCAATATTAACAATTTCCATACCGATTAAAAGGAAAATATCAAATTGTACAAACAAAGTAGCCATAATTTCAAGGGTGCATTCAAAAAACTATGTAATACTACAAAACGCCATAAGCATATTCTGAAACAAGTTGCTGCTATGTAGACTACTGGCCAAGATTTTAGTCTCGACAGATATCTGATACATTTATTAGCTTACCTAAGAAGAACTGAGGCTACCATTGATCACATTATTTGTTCTCATGAAGATTGGATCGACATCTTGCATAATCTACAAAAAGGTTAAGTAAATCCGAAGCTATTTTCCTTAAATACTCGAAGAACTGTAGCCCATGGTGTAAAAACCCAGCAGGAAATTTTGAATTCGTAGCATAAAGAGAGAATTTTTGTGCTAATGCTATAAGCACTTTAAGCAAATTAGATTTTGAGCATCAAAAAAATAGAACTATGGAAATATTACGTTTGCCACTTGTAGATCAAGACCCTCACGATCTTTATAGACTACATCTAGTCATGATACCTTAGCCTTGACAAAATGGATCGGCCTATATAAAATCATTTTACCCTTACTTAGCCGTAGCAGCAGGCCATAATTAGTGTTTACAACTAAACCAAGTAACATTTGAGCAATGTGATAAAACTGTATGCGGTTGCATATGCTTAGCTACGAAAGCGTTAAAAGAACCCTGTTCTATGAACAAATGTGAAATTCGTGTGTTATTACGACCTGAAACAAAAGTTTTGAAATACTGTAAAATTATGTTTACTCCAAAAACCGAAAGCCAATGGATTTATTTACCAGCTGATAGTTCATGTTCATTCTCAACACCTTATGAAGAACAATTAAACATTATCCATTTTTATAAAATAAATCGACGAGAAAGAGTAAGAGGTATCAGTCTTTTACAAATAAATAATGGATGTACAGAAAAAATATACAAACTCACCATAATTAGTAAACATAAGATTATCACTCAGATATAATATACCTATAAAGTAGCAGTAAACTTGAACTGAACTGTACTACATGATCCCTTAAAAGACACCAATCACTTTCATGATGCTATGAAATCGATTTGAGAAATAATTCCTAATTAACACGCATCGAGAGATGAAAAATTGAATGTTTAAAATATGATCAATCGAATAGAAAAAATAGAAACTTGAATGTCGGAGAAGAAGCAAACTTTTATTTCAATTTTAATACGTTACATTATTGAAGCTATTATTATTATTTTTTATTATTATTATTATCATTATTATTATTATTACAATTATAATTATTATTATTATAATAGCAATACTTATCAGCGAAACAAAAAGCTGTTTTAAAAGGACTATGAAACGTAGTATCTCAGGAAAATTTATAAGTCGCACCATCAACCCATGCACGCAGAACCCAGAGTAACTATAAAACAAGAACCAAGAGAGCACAAACTGACTGAACTTTAAGTCAAAGTTGAAAGAAATCGAATAAAAACCTTTTTTATTTAAGGCTAGACCTATAATAAAGACACGGAGTTTGATACACATACGCAATACACTAAAAAAGTGAGAAATAGTATGAAATGACTTTTGATTTTTGAGTCTATTTCCGTTTTAGGCTGCACACTGAACCCCGATTATAAAATAACAAGAATGACTAGAGTCAACATGAATGATCCTTTACATGAAGTCGTTGAACAACGAGAGAATAAAGAAAACATCAAGAAAATGCACATACCTCCGAACTTACGTAGTAACACACATTAAGCTACAACCGCCATTTACGAAAGTAATGCAGTTCATAAAAAATCTGTTGAAACACTAAAAATAAAAAATAAAGCTTTAACATTCTTTTTTTTTCAAATCAAATTCACTATTTGTCTAGCAGAAAAAATTTTATTATCAACATCACCAAAAAGCGACATTGACATACCAAACATCAATCCAAAAAGACTTACGTATCTTTTACAATGGGATCGAAAAGAAATGAGATGAGACAAAGATTTCTTTAACTGTTTCTCTAAATTTGGTACCCTAGATTGTTGTTATGACGTTAGAGATTGGCGAGGAAGAGTCTTCTAAGGATATGTAAAATACATGTAAAATACATGGAGCCTAGAAGCGCTATTCTAGCATTAAAGAGCGATGAACCCAAGTATCGCACGAAATACGCTGAATCAACTAAAAGGAATGAAAAATACAAAATATTGGAAAAATTGACTCACCCCATACGTCAAAAACAACTTGAGTTGATGACTTATCAGAGACATGTGATTACATGCAATAGACAACGCTGCACACAAACTTCGGGAACAAAGTCAACCCGTGCCAAAATCAGCGATGTACGAGAAAGGATCTACGGAAAAAGTAGCAGAAAATGAATCCAATTACTTAACCCTACCCTTCAACCAGCCACATTCTACGTCAAAGAACACATTACTTAGTTCTAAGATTTTTTTTTTTAGCTTTGGAAAATCAATAAGCAAATTACATTCAGTTAAATATTACAGTCTTGTATATATGCAAACTATATTGGTGCGCGCAGATATTACGTAATCCTTTTATTTAGTTGCACTTTATTGTTTAGTTCGAATTTCAAGTATTATAGAGTACGTTTGCGTTTAGTTTACGTAAAAAAAAATAAAAAAAAAAGTATAAATAAATAAATATAGTTTAAAAAGGATAATCATTGTTAGTAATCTTTTTCTCTAATATTAGGTTTTAGCATGTATTTCAACTACTTATTCCATTGCACTATGAATTTATAAATAGTTTATATGTTATAATATTATAAAAGCGTAGCATAAAAAGTAATAATTGTATCTATCTTTGTATTCCCTGCCTATTATACAATAGTTTCATAAACCTAATTTTATTTTCATACTTACATTTCACATATAACCTACAAATCTTTACAACTTATAACAGCACTCATACATCTACAATATCAATCAATAATCATCATAACACTTATCATATTTACGCTTACTGAATATATAAAGAAGCAAAGATAATTGACACCATTGTCAGTGGACGTTGCCTAATCCTTGTGATCAAGGGTCCTCTAACCAAGCTAGAGCTAAAACAGTTATTACAATAATACGGCACAGTTTAAGCCTCACAAGAGCAGCGCTGTGTTGTTTCATACACAAGCTATGAAGTCACATACACTCAACCTTCAGAGGCTGCAACGGCAGCCACTTATCTGACAAATATAGAAATAACTTGACTACATAATATTTCAGAAAATAGAAGACGAATGGATAGAATAATCGAAGGACCCATAACTACAAAACAATTAGAGATAATTCTGAGTAAGTTTGTTCCTTTGGAATTCTAGAAAGAACAGCCATATATCGCACCCTACACTAGATACGAGACCATGTATCACCAACTGTGTGATGCTGTAGTTGCGGCAGTGACTCTTAATAAAACCCCAATAATAGGAAAAAAAAGGGGTGATCGGCTATTATTACCAAGGCTTGAAATCGACATCACAATCGATATAAAGCATCCAAAAAAAAAATTGAGGACCCCGATATTGTACCGATAACCTAAGCAGCAGCAACTGCCCTTAAATTAGTGGAAATAGCCCTCAAAAGTAAATATACACCTTCAAAAGATCTATCAACTTTCATGCTATATATAAAAAGAATCTAAACAAAATATTGAGGACCCCGATATGGTACCGATAACCCAAGCAGCAGCTACGGCCCTTAAATTAGTGGAAATAGCCCTCAAAAGTAAATATACACCTTCAAAAGATCTATCAACTTTCATGCTATATATAAAATGCTATGCATAATATAAAATTATAGGAATGCCAGCCTCTATAAAACCCAGTAACCTCAGTTACGAAAGTGCCAAGAAAGACTCAGACACCTTTTTACTACAGTTTGTCAGAGTTAACCGTAATAGTAAGACAATATTCGTGGTGTTAAAAAACTCTTCCAACACATATAATGTGACTAGTTTTTTTAAAGCAGATTTGGAATTAAAAACATCTACTTTTTAAACAGAAAATGAAGTAATAACATGACACCAATCTATGTACACTATGGAAATAAACAGGAAGCCGAAGAAATTTGACAATTAGTACACTGAATGAAAATTCAAGGTACTAAATTTAAACTTGTAACAACAAAAATAAATGTCGATCGTGTTTCACAATCACAATGGATGTCCAAAATGCCAGTGAGTTAAACAATAGATGAATAGAACAAATCTCTAATGAACTTTGGCCCTCTAAACGACATAACATACATGAGTCAACCAAAACAAAGGGCAGATAATAAAACCATATACATGATGTTTTAAACATAATGCACTGAGCCGTCAACACAAAGAGCTTTGAAAGGATTACAACAATATGGTGTGAGACACGCACATAATTCTGTCACTTTAACACAAGTAATAAGCAATATAATAATACATAATGAATGTTGCAATAAAATAAAAAAAAGTGATTTACAAAAACATATTACCCTTTGTAAGATACAAAGTAAAACCTTGATTACTTGGCAAAAATGCAGTGGTCACATTTCAATTACAAAATATGATAAACACCAACAAAGGTGCACTTTTAAAAAACAATTATTAACCATGGTTCAAGGATAAACTTTAAAGATAAAACAACAATAGATCTGACATTGCTTGATGTGGAAAACAAGATGCGAGTGTGGGACTTACGGCCACCCTTGGAACCTAATTCCTCTTGACTTAACACGTAGGATAAAGATATTACTAATACTACTTACATTTTAAATTTACTTTATATATTATGTATCACTTCAACGTTCACCTTTTTGTTCTACTCCACTTTCTTTTGCACAACCTTCAATAAATGTAATAATTTCATACATTTATCATCGTATACTTTAACATATTATAATACATTATATACAGTGAAATCATTATTCACTATAGTACTAATATTCAAAACAGATCCTTATACCTGTGGTTATAATGGATTTCGTAACGAAGAGTTATATTCAACTCTGACTGCTAATATATATTAACCATAAAGGGTGATAGTTTTAAAAAGGGGAGGCTGTTAGGTAATGACTTGCGTAAAAAATTAAATATTATGTTTTCATTTCGTTCTATATTATATTTATTTTCATGATCAAATTTTAAGACTCTCAAGAGAGTTGTACTTAACGAAAGTCGTCACCTAAAAAAATTAACTGTGTACTTCCTGGCTCTTGGAAGTCTCAAGTGATAACTAAAGTGAGCCGCTAAGCCTAAACTTATAGAGTCAGCAAGTACCAGCCCCATAGCAAGAAAGACAAAGATATTTAAACTAAAACTTTGTCAAGGTGCCTTTTTTGCGCAGCGTCTTCGTCAGTAGCTTTCCACCGCTTATTAAGTGTAGTTCTCAAATATTAGTTCAATATTTTAGTCTTACTTATTGTATTGCTCGATAAACTCATAGTTATATTACTTGATAAATTTATAGTTATTGCTTTAATTTATTATGGTGGTAAATAAAATTAAAAGAAAGTAGTAGACCAGACTGTGCAGAATATCTTATTTGTTAAAATTCAATAAAGTCAATAATCTCAAAAGAAGCGGAACTGAGAAATCATATAAAATTAAATAAAAAAAACAAAAAAGGTATGAGAACATTTATACTTTACAAAACTTCACGCTCTCTTACTTTATTTACATTCTGTGCGATTTCTTTACTCAATATGCAAACGAACAAATAGTTGGACTATCTGCAGTTCCACAGCCTGTGAAGGAGCGTGAGGGTGTAGTCCACAATCTTTGGTTTTAAACCACAGGCAAAATTGATTGATGATAATGATTATTTAACAATTATTGTCCATGTATATTATACGAATGTGAAAGAGAGGATAAGGGTTCATAGTCATTTTGTTATAATTAATACATAGGTGTCTTTTTAATTTACTCATTATTTTTTGTTAAAAAAGTTTAAAGGGTAATTATTTTTTTCTAAAAGTTTTCTCACTCTATTGATATTTTGCACTGTAAAAATGTGTACTAGAATGTACGATCACTTTATTAACTAAATTAGAAACCACATTTTTTTTATAGCTAACTGGATGACTAGAAAAATAATGTAAGATACGTCCAGAAAAAGTAGGTTTTAAAACTCGTCAAAATCAAACGGGTTCAAATTTCTGATTATAGCAAAGTCTAAAACGTAACGTTTTCTTTCAATCTCTATTTTATATGTTTACAGTAGTTACGGACGATATACATTCAAAACATTTACTATTCGGTCACTGTGGTCAAAGTTGATAAAAAATAATATATTATCTTCGTAACGAAGATACAAAGATGGCGTGATATTGTACTACTTTTATAAAATAAAGAGACAGTCATTTTCCAGGTCATCTATTACAAGCTCAGTAAACAGAGGTGAAATGTGAGATACCATTGGCGTGCCAAGAATTTGTTGGTAGAAATTGTTGTTAAAAGAAAAAAAAGTATCGTTGAATAAGAATTCTGTGTATCGTTGAATTACGTCAACAGGAATTTGACATTTTTTTATCATGTTTAACGTACGTTGATCAACGCTCCTCAGTACTAATTCTAAAGGAATATTAGTGAACAGGGAGCTGAAATTTGTGGACATTAATCCGTAGTTTTTAGTAGGTTGTATCTTTTTTAGTTTTTTTTTAAATTCAAAACTATTATTCATGTATGATTTTGGAACGTCAATTGAATTCTTAAGCTCATTGAAAATTATTTTTACTAGTAAATAGGTAGGGCTATGGACGAGAGAGACGATAGAACATAAAGGGGCGTCAACCTTGTGAATTTTCGGCAAGTCATAACATTTAGCTAAAGTTACATCTGTGAGTGACAAAGCGTTAATTCGGTACATTCTAGAAATAAAACCGTTAGAGTTCGAATTTTTTTTAATGTTTGACGTTTTTTTTTGTAGAGAATTTTATGGGTTTTCAGAAATAATTTTATAAGTCGATGCATCTGTATCAACAAATAATGCACTTTTTCTGCATAGTCATTTTTTTCTTAGACAAACTGTAACGTTTCCTTTGAGGTGAAAAAAATTTCAGGATTTTTATTTCGAAAATTTTTTGTTGATTTTAGATTCTTTTCGTATTCTTTGTCCTTTCTTGAAATAGCTGGCTTCTATTTCAAAGCATTAAGTAAATATTGAGAAACTATGTCTCAGATTTTAGTCTCCAGTCGACTGTTTGTATTGAGATGTGAGAGATCTACTTCAAGGTTTTTAATGACACACAAAAAATTGCATTCATGAAAGGTTGACGGTAGGTTTAAGTTTGGTCCAAGAGATACAATTTCAGAGATCTTTTGGAATGGCTATGTTAGTCAAATCGTGTATCAAATCACCCTTTGGTGCCTGCATTTAAGTAGAAATCTTTAATGTGCCATACTAGTTGATATTTGTATGTAGAGGTTCCTCCAACGTTTTGAAGTGTTAGAAGTATTAATTTCTAATCTCTTTGAGATGTTTCGATAGAAATATGGGACGGTGTCTGAGTCTTTCTTTGATCAAAGACTTCTATTAATGATTTACTTATATTTGGTCAGTGCCCTATTGATTTAAAAAGTATTTATTTATTTATCGCGTCCCACCCCCAACAGATCACCGATTATCTTGAATTTCTAAAAGCTTGTTTGTTACCTTTAAAAGCTAAAAAAATTAAAATTTTAATAGCTCGCCAAAACATGTCAAAAATCGACTTATGTTATTCCGATACGATTGATAGCATACCATCAACACCTAGAATAAGATAAAATAAGCCTTGAAATACACTATTATAAGTACCTTGATGTATATGGGCGGACATAGAGAGTTAAATGATTCTACAATTGCAAAAAGATTGTAAGTGAGACAAAAAAAAGAATCACCAAGAGCTCAAACAAAAGAGTCGTTATCCAAACTCGACCCAAGTCTACTTCACAGTCTAGTAACCCATCATCCAACGAGCTAATACAATTACAAGAACGATTATATATGCCAAGCTTAATAATTCACTTGCAGAAGAGACCACTCAAGATGTAATGAATTACTCAAGTAATGAAAATTCGAAAATCAGTGAAATTGAAAAAATAATAAAAAAAACTACGTTCTCCACCAAGACGAACTTATATTTCAATTATAACCAGTACATCTTGAGCAAATGATATTAATCTAAAATCTGTAATATTATTAAGGGCTTACATCCACGATAAAACATCACTTGGTTTTCTTGAGCAAAAATCTCTTAATAATGCACTAGTCAATACTTTGGCTCATAATATTGAATTTATCAAAAAGAAGCAAGTGGAAGTTCTAAAAGTGTCATACTTTCCAAGAATCTGTAACGTTTTAACCAGACGAAGACTCCATTTCTTCCGACAAAGAAACTTCAATATTAACTACCACAAAACCGAAACTTTAATCTACTTTTTAATGCTTCATACAAAATTAAGAAAACTGTACAAATTAAAATAAGAAAAAAAATCTAATTTAAAGATTAATACTTACAGTAAAAAAGATTGCGACAAAGAAAGATTCGTTAAAGAATAGAATTAAAATTCATTATGGTGGAGTAGTTATAATAAAAAGAATAAAATATTAAATTGAAAATTGCATTAACTTTTATCGTCTTCTCAAATTTTAATGTCTCCTTCTGCAGTGAGTAAAAAGGTTAGTAAAACAACAAATAAATTAATTGCAAACAAAAATCCCACAAGAGTCCAGATACGGGAAATTCATCTCATACAACTTGAAAAGCAAGGAAATTAACATTTTTAAGCACTTGCAAAAAAATGTTGCAGCAAAAAAATAAGTTAACTATTAAAATATAATAATTCTTTTTGGAAGCCTAATAGTGAATTTCATTATAAAACTAGTCAGTGCTTCTATTCCATTAGGATGCATTTAAAAATCAACAAATAAATTCATGATCTTACTACGATTTGTATAAAGAGCTTTATTTAGTAAATAAAATTAACCTCCAATTTTTATAACGCAATATAATACTACAAAAAAAAAAAAAAACTGTGGAATGTCAAGCAACACCAACTCTCCACACAACAACAGGTGATTACTCCTAATCACATCGCTCCTCTCATCTTCCTTTACCTTCTATTTGATAGTGCATTTACAACAATTCTACAGTATTAGCAAACGTTATTACCACTTTGTTCACTGCATGTCACTAGAAATACTTTAACAACACTATTGATTTAATATATTAATTATTAAACTAATATAACAAAAATGTATATTAAAAACAAATATACAACGTTGTTAGTACCTCACAAACAAATTTTTATTTAACAACTTAATGTCTACACTACTTTGAGATTAAAGCAGAAGTGTAAAATAATCAATCAATCATTTTTCAAAAAAAAGGAAATTCACGTGTAAAACGATATTGTAATTATTTATTTCATAAGCTCGTGTAAGTTCTTGATCGATCTATAGTGGTCGAGGGCAGCAACAATCTAAGAAGGGGTTGTTACATCCTGAGTTGGTACAGATAAATCATATTATAAGTAAAAACGCAATTGATCTGTAAAACTAACACATTATTTTATTGTTCTAAAAATTGATTGTTTAATTCCTACAATAAAAAATTGCAAAATTTGTAAACTTATATGTCACACGTGAACTTGCATTTAGCGTCCTTTTATTGTTGATGCAAGCTTCCATCATGACTGATCCAAGATACTCAATCACACTAGTACAAAGAAAGGTGGGTACTATTTTATTGTGATTTTCCAATAATAAATTCATGACGTTAAACAACATTATTCAAGCCTTCTATTTTGCTGTCAACGCAATCTGCAAGAACATCGCTCATTCGTTGACCTTACTTAACCAAAGGCCTTTTTTTCTGACTCTGACGCTGTAAAAACATACTATTAAGAGAAAAAATTGCTTTTCCAACGTCTGTCACCTGTCCTCTAAGGTTTTAGTCTACTATTAACTTCCGCAGCTTACGAGTACCTTGTACACGTAAGGCATAATGTGTTGGCTGAGGCAACTTGGGTGTATTTCGAGAACATCAATAGTATCGGGCTACGCTCACGAGCAAGGTACAATGAAGGTTTTCCGCCGAAAGTTATTCTGGCGATAGCAGAGACAGCAGAAAACGCAACATCTTACTTACCACGAACTTATTTGTGTGGTTTAAAGAGCCACTGGAAATTACTATACCGAACATCAATGAACTCTAAAGAAGCAGTAACGATAATAAGTAATAAATGTTAGTTATTCATCAGTAATATAGTTAACACTTCACCGTCTTAAGATGAGACAAGTGAATTGTACTCGAAAGAAAAAATGATTTTAAACTGTTCTTATGAAAGAATACAGTATTTATATCATTTAAATAATGATTTTATTCAAATAAGAAGAACAAATAAAGCTCACGAGCTAAGTCTGGTCATATTTTTATAACTGAGTCTTGGCTGGAGCCATCTAAACATGTTGGACAGTTGGATGTCCTGAATTAAACTTTTGTCTATTATAGAAGGTTAAACCGGGTTAACGGCAGGGTCGTTGCTTAAATACATGTTTCTGTCTTATTTTATATTGTTGTTTGTTTGGTTTTTGGTGATATTTTCTTTTTCTGACTTGAGTTACTGCTTCTTCGATTAACTATTTTACAATTTCAGTTTCTCTCCACTTTTGCTTACAACCCTACAAGTGCGACTTTTGGTCAGATGTGGGGAATGCTATCATGACTTGTTTGATAGCTTTAAATGGGTCGTTGCTCTTAAAAGATCTCAACATTCACTAACTGATAAATTCTACTTTATGCAGAATTATTTGCAAATTATTTGTAACCTTAACCTTAATTATTTGTAACCTGCGTGCCGTTAAAGTTTCTTGAAGTGGTATCTTTCAGGCAAATATTAGCTTTTGTTAAGGAGGTTTAGAAGTATCATTCAGAGAGGTGAGGAATGGGAAGTCCTACCTCCCTGTGCAGATGCGCCCCCTTTACCACGCACCTCCTCTTGCACTCTGTAAACCTCAAACTATACTAGTGTAAGTAATGATATTTTTTTCAAATACCTGGCAAGTCATAATTTTTTTTATTTTGCATGTTTCTTTTGTTCTTAGGTATCTTTAAAAATGTTTTTTTTAAACGAAGCTCTTTATCGCAGATTACGATGGAATGTATTTCTCCCGTTTCCTGAGTATTAGGACGGTTGCGAACACGGACCTATCAGCCAAAAAGTATGAGAAAATAGCGTGTAGTTTTAGGAGAAGAGAGCAAAGAGTAGTAGTGGCAACACAGAGCAAGAGAGAAAGAGAAAAGATGCTATTGCAGGAATCCATCAGCCATTAAGAGGAATAATAAAGTAGTGCATGGACATACCAGTCAGAAAGCGTAAGAAAAAAGCATGATCTTCCGTTTTTACTGGCAAAAAAAAGAAACAAATGAAAGAGAATTTGATAACGAATTAAATGCAAAAAGAATTGTTGTAAGCTGATGTCATGGAAATAAATGGAAGCACTTTTTTGATCAACATGCATACGACTCTCACAACCAACTAAGCCTAGACGCCACAATTGTATAACCAGTAAAAAATTGGTGGCAAATTTAATACTGAATTTAAAAAAATTAAAAGAGAGAGCAAGCATTAAATACACGTATACGAGCATATCAAGTGACCCACAAAGACGTGTCTAAGGAGACTGAATGTGTTTGTGTGTATTGGTCCTCTCACTTCACTGCGTTAACATTATTACGCAATGCACATACACTTCTGCGCACTCGCTGGTAGAGGAATGAGCAACAAGACTGATTTTGGTAGACAATATACAAATTTTGTTACTAATGTTTTAACAAATTACTTCTCTTGTATTTCATTATTTGTTTCTGGTTTTTATTAATCACATGATATATTTCTAAATCAATAATTATCACCTTTAATAAGATATTAGAATTACAATTCAGTAAAAACAATGAAAATTAATGCTATCCAGCTCATGCGTTCCTGAGTCGTACATACATGACAAATATACAGAAAAGAAAAATACCACCGTAACCTACGATAACCAAGACAAATTGATATCACATGTATTCATGATCCCTGTATTCCAGAGTATACATACAATTTCTACACACATGTGAGTACTTCGTTCTTAGCGGGCGACTACATGTTTCTTGCGCTGGTTTTAATTTACCACATTTATAATATGCCCTAATTTTTAATTAAAAGGCAATTTAACCTTGTTCCCTCATGAGAGACTGTGTTAAAATGTCAATATTTAATAAATATTTTGTCAAAAATCTTCCCTGACTAAAAATCTCAAGAAATTCATGTTCAGTCCTAATATGCTCAAATAAGTATACTTTTTTTTGGCTCGATTCTATATATTAAAATTTTTTTCCATCCTTTCTTAAGAAAAATTATTGACTGCGTCACCAACAATCAAATATTTGTAAGCATTACAGTATTCGTCCAGCATTGATTAACCTAGTAAATATAATGAGAATGTTTCTTTTGAATTTTCTGCATCGGATCTTTTCTCTCTGAGCGATACGAGGTGGTAAGATTAGAGGGTTGCTTAATTTCTAGTTAGTGCGATAGTAATTTAGATGTTACGGTAGGCATTAATAACAATCCTTTGGTTTTATCATTATGCATTTGTCATTTGGATGTTGATTATTTTGTCTTTAAGTTGTGTGGCCCAGTAAGCCAAGTTCACCATATTTCTAATGTTGTCACATCAGATTTAAGCCATGTTTTAAATTGAGCGAATAACAATTGTTTGGCAACTAATTTACGTAAATCTTTTGCCGCATAGTATGCACCCAGACAAAATATGACTGCTATCTGTGGTAAAACTGAGTATGATACATATCTTAGGAGCAAATTAATTGAATTGGTATCAATAGTAGAATGTTTCTAGTCACTACATATTCCACCCTTTCTCGGAGCCCTTTTGTCACCACTGAGACCTCTTAAAAAAGTTATACTGTCCTCATGCAACTTCGTAGATGCTGTAATGCCTTGCTTTACTTGATTCGGCGTAATATGGTTAGCACCTTGGTGCTCCCTTAATTTAACTTGTTTTTTAGTCTTATGGTGGACCTATTAGGTGTATTAGTAGGTTTGCTAAATGTTAGCTTTTATAGATTGCTTAAGGTCTTTACGCACCTTGGGTGTTACCTTTTTGCTTATTGACATGGTTCAACGGTTTTTTTTACACACGATTTTCTTAGAATCAAAACGGCTTAAGTTCTGCCAGCTACAAAAATATGACTTCATTTATGGGAGTTAAATATGAGATATTTAAGATGAATTTGGTAGTTTTATGACAATTATAAATTGGAACATCAAAATATGTTGTTACAAATAGGGGTAGGCATTTAGGGGTTATAAAAAACTTTTGTAAAACAGAGAATGGACTATACGTATATATTATTTGTGTTTTTAATGACTTTCTCGGTGATGTTTGGAAAAAAGCTAGGATGGGGAAGAAACGTTCTTGGTACCAGAAATGTTAGTATTTTTATGAAAACCACTTGAAAAAGATTTTTCAATACCCACAAGGAGTCTAGAAATTTGGTATTTGTAATAGTGAGCCTGTCTTACAAGCAGTTTTTGCTCATAATGTAATTTTTTTGATGATTCATTACTAATTTTATCAATTGTAAGGTAATACCCTATTTCTTTTAGAAAAAAAAAGTTAATTAAAAGACAAAACTCAAAATGCAAGCCCAAAAGTCATCCTTACGACATTCACATAAATATCAAATTCAAAAAACAGTTACAAGTTCTTCATAATCACAATTGAGTATAGTGCTTATTACATATTTCTTACTTTGAAATAATACATGAGACGTTAATCTTTTATAAGTATACACATAGAAAGTATAATTTTGTAATCATAACAGACCTCATTCTCACTTGGTCCGGACAAAGATACAGATGAAGGAGTAACTAAGATGTCATACTTGCTAAAATTCTTAGTTAAAATTACTCTTTAATACTTTTCAATCTAAACGTATTACCCCTGTATACAGGGCATTATGTATTTTGCTTTTTGCTGAGCAGTAACAGTATGTTTCTATAGTCCTTCTTGCCTCTGTATTGTGGCATGGCTAGCTCAAATAGCTTGTGGTACAATTTTAGTTCAGGCCTTGGGGGTGGTTACTCTCTTCGCCGTTCCCAGTTTAAGGTAGTGATCTCATACGCTACCACTTGCACTATCACAACGCGTTCCATATCACTATTCTATGACTTTAGAATGATCATCCATATGATCTGCACTGGTGCTTTGATCAGTCATGTCTAAAGGTACTTTCCTATATTGTGCCTATGAGAAGAGGACGTTCAGTCTTTCTTAGCTTTAGTGTGTATCTGCTTGCAACACTTTAGTGTGTATTACTATGTTTTTGTCTTCGGTTTTTTTTTTAAGGAAAGCTTTTTTTCATGCTTTGTAAATTTTAGGTGAATGGGTAAAAAACTTACAAATGTGTCAAAAGGCTTTATTTCGGCACAGCTATAGAAATGCAGCCGTGTATAGTGCTATATGTATTGCCGCACACAGCTCTTTCTTCTAGTGCGCACACCAAAGGAATTGACGGCTCTCTTTTGGTTGGCCTTGTTCAGTTGTACTCGGCTAGTAACTACTCCCCAGACCACGTGCTGTCAGCACCTTACGGCAGCCAGTGTTAGTATATACGTATAAATTAAATCGACGTATAACGTAAAAGTCTCTTTCCGCTTCCTTCACCACGTGCTATTACATGTATTGCATGGGCTGTAAAAGAGTCTGTTTAGTCCATTGCCTAAAAACAAGGAATACGAAACAGTCTTATGTTTGTTAGTAAAGATAAAATTGGTCTTTTTCTCACAGAGTTATACCAGGAATATGAGAAAAACAGTTGTACTGAAAGAGGAAGTTAACTTTATTTATTTACTTACAAAATTTTAAACAGTTACTAATTTTTTAATAAATTTTTTGCTTTAATTTCTGCTTCTATTACTCGTAGAGATGTTTAATACCTGTAAAACCTTATATTATCAAGTTTTTTAACAAAATAGATACTTTTAAGAATCCATGATTTATTGTTTATCACACACTTATGCTAACGAAGTGTGAAAAAAAAATTTTTAATGTGGAAACATTTTATACGAGGTTTGGATTTCCGCTTGGGCGGTAAAAATTTTCAAAGCATAACGCTTTTTCTATCACGCTTATATAGATACACCAATACCGTTCTCTCTCTTTCTAGTAAGAGGCGTTGAGTACGCTGCTGCCAGCTAGAATGTACAGATATACTATATCATATTCTACTACAAACAGTTAAGTATGCATGCACACATGCACACTCACACATGATGTGCACGACTGATGGCCAATAAGTGGCCAGTGCTGCATGTTTACTTTGCCACCTGCAAGAATATTGGTCTGTCTAATTCAGAGGTGAGGTGACACAGGGAGAAGCTAAGAGAGATAACAGTTGCCGTCTATTCGTGAGTGTGTGTTAGTTTATGTCCGTCGGTTACACTTGAGACGTACAAACATAACCTTGCTTTTTAAACACGTTGCTGTTCATATTTTACCAAATACAAACATCAATAGATTCATTTGGTTTTTGCGGTTCAATTTACTACTATATTCAGATATTAGTTCTATACTGCATTGTAAGAAAGTTATAATCTTTGTCTATGACTGTTTCTGATGATTTTAATGTTTATAGTAATTATGAAAATTCACAGCCTTTAACAAACTTTCTTCCCGATTTTTTACTTTACCTATTAATAATAATTAACATCCATCTACTATCATGGGTGGTACGACTATAGGTGGAATTTTTCAAGATTTTTAAATAATATTGCATCTACAACATTTATTTCTTACTATAGCTACCACAAACCAATTGTTGCTATCGTACAGAGCGATAAACAACACACGTTGAAATGTATAATCATATAATTATTTTTTAGCTTAATTTTTTTTGGTACTTTTTCTACATTAGTAAATATATTTTATTCATGAAAAATATGATACGCAATTTTGAATTTTTTATTTACTAAGGACATAACTGCTATTTGTAGGGTCGACTTCTCTAAATTTCGAGTAATTAAATTTTTCCGTGTGTCGTGTTTCAGAACGCAATAAAAAATAGTAACACATCCATATCCATGTTTTTACATCTTTTTAGGATCAGATGCAATGCTCAGATAGCTTTTTACCAATAAACGTTAAATACGGTGTAGCAAGAAAGCTACTATATTACTGTAAAATTATAAAAAAATTACCCGTTTTTTAATAGTTAATTTTAAGCGAAACTTTAAAGTGTCATTAAAAACTCAATTGTTAGTTAAGAAGAATAATTGTTGTGTATTGTTGATACAGTCTCAGTTCATGTTTTCTTTTTCCTCATATTATAGTAGATGTTGCAACATCAAACAAAATCTATTACTGTACATAAACCTAATATACTTAAATTACTGAATTATTTGATCGATTCATTTTAAATAACGTGCTGTGTCTCAATTTTAAAAACGTTCCAGTACAGTATCGTTTAATATTTCATACATGATATAGTATACTTCTTACCTAGGACTAAAAGTACATTTCAGTCAAGGAATGCTCGTCTGTACGATTTTAAAATATGTTTGTACTTATCACTTGTCTCCTAAACAGCAGAAAATCTACGGCATACCACGATTGTACATACACTTATCTACACGTCCATCTTGAACCTTCACCCTCTATGCATTATTTACAGCAGGAAACCTTCACTCTGGTACTACGTACAATATCTATTTTCAGCCATCTCCAGGCTCAAGCCTTTAACGACTGTAAAATCTCCAGCCACGCTGCAGACGATGCCTCTCCTAGGTTGCCATAAGCTGATGGAATTAAGAAGGTCCTACGAAGTCTTGATAACACACACATATGACATTTCCCCCTCTGGCAAGCTCGCCAAGCAGTCCTCTCAGTTTAACTCCTCATGGCTCACTCTCTATGAAATCTTTTTTGTCTCTTTCCTTTCCCTACTGTCTTTATATGACCTATCTTGCATACAACTTATCATACCGGAAACTGTATACTTGAAATTACACATACACACTTTCACTTATTCTTGTTACAAAATAATCTGTGAAACACTGCAAAAATACAACCGATAATTCTAATAGTTGCTACAACCAACAACACACATATATTCTTACTTTCCTACCAAACCATTACACTAAAATGATCGCATGCATAAGCACGCCTAGTTTGCATTCCATTTTTCCTTAGAGTCCTTTTAATACATATATATTTTTTACGTTCTCGCTTTTGACTTCTAATCTTTTCTTTGCTGGCCTCAATGACTGATTTTTTCTATGTTTTTATTCTTCTTCCTTGCATAAAACATAAAAAAAAGATAAACAAACGTACCCAGGCATGGAAAACAAGCATCAGGCATCAAAAATAGTATCAAGTTATTTTTGGGGTTACTGGCATGAAAATAAAAATGATGCTTGTCATAGGTAATGTGAGCACTGCCAGAACGAAAGGCCTGAGCACAGGAAAAAGTATTTAAGGAAGTCTTTAAGATCAGGAGGTGTTTTTGGTGGGCCGTAAAAAGTCCAATGCGTTGTTTTTACGAATGAGAGTAAAAATTATGAGGTTAATTCACCTCTAACTCTGGCGTCAGCAGGAACCTTTTATATGCTGAATGACTTATGCAAGGAACTTTAAAAAATTGTTCAATGACTTTAACGTAGCATGTCATATCTGGCTGACAACCACACGGAAAGACCTTTTTCATTTAAAATCCCCTACTTCAATATTTGATCACAAGAAGTACTAGACCAAGGTTATATTTATTGCTTACTTACACAGAAATTTTTAGTCTCACCCTTAGTGATCTTAAATTATTTACTGAGTATACTGATTTTAGGACATCAGTACGACTATTTATTGGTGGTAATACGGTTTTTTCCCTTACCATCAGTAGCCGTGAAAAGTAGATGCACCCAGTCAGTGTATACGACGTACTATAGTGCGCAGAGCAGTACCTCTTATATATTTTTAAATGCATACATACATGCGCGCGTGCGCACGCACACACACACGCGCGCGTGCGAGCGCATACGTGTGTGTGTATAGTAAGCCTCTTAAAATCTGACACTGATTTATATACTTGGATAGTAAATATACAGTATACCTAACAGTAAAATAACATAACTTAATACTAACGTATTTGAGTGTAGGTTTTAAGTAGACCTGGTACGGGAAAAATCCTTACCAAGCTATGACAAACACATAACTTCATGTGGTAGAGGATTTTTAGTGAGACAATAGAAAGAAAATACCGTACCTAGCATTAATATAATCTTATTTGCCAGTAGAAGAAGACTTCACATGTCCGACATTTTCGAGCGTAGGTTTTAGACGGACCTGGTACGGGAAAAAACCTTACCAAGCTATTAAAAACTCGTAACTGAATGTAGTAGGGGATTTTCAATGAAAAAGGTCTTTCCGTGCAGTAGGATTTTCGGGTTGAGAGATTAACATCCCACGAGCTTTCTAAGGTTCTAGAGAATGTAAAACGGGTCTCACAAGATAAGAAATGCTTGTATCCTAATTACTCTAAATATCAGAAATCTCTTTCATTTGGAAATATAATTAACTATAAAAAGGGCGTAAGGCAAGGAGGAGATATAGACGTACAGAACTAAGACAATTACTATCAGCATCGTGTGCTTGGTAAAATACAACAGAGGGACCATAAAAGTTAAAGGAAAAAATTATCAAGACCGTGAAAAATTTCTTTGAGAAAACAGAAGCTTAGTTAAAACAAGTACCAAATATTTATTAGCCCTTGGAATTTAAGAGAAGTTTACTTACATTTGAGGCAAACTTCATCATGCTGTACTTCTAGGAGATCTAGGTACATACGTTTGCGGTGACACGCTGCCCAAAGTGCTTAACATCCATGCAGTAAGCTGGGGCCATGTGGGTCACACGTGCATACAACAAAGTCTTTGGTCACTGTGAAAATGATAGCAAGAAACCACGTTTATGCTTCTTTTGGCACTAGATGAAAGAAAAACGGTTCTTATCTGGTGGGACTACACCAGATAACGTTGGGAGGAAGGAAAGTGTAAGCCGTTAAAAATATAAATGAAATGCATCCAGGGCTGGGGTGGGTCACATGAAGGCTTACTGTCATATTCTACAGTACCTCTTTGACCATAGACAGTTTAATGAGAATCTCTACCAAAGGGCACTAAAATCAACACCTAGTTGTCAATACTGTCCTAAAGGGCACAAAATAGCAGAGCACACTTCCCTGGTGAGAGTAGGTAAATTCATTGGCAGCAGCTAGGAAGATATCTATAGAAGGATGTTACACCTTTAAACATTCTTACTATTATGTTTAGTGGTACCAACACTTAGAAGGCTATAAATAGATTAACTTAGACAGATTTCAGGAAAAACAGAAAAAGAAAAATACAATAGTTTTCTGAATAATTGTCTGATCCTACGTTTTTCTTAGTACTTTAACTCATCAACGTTTGTCTTAGCAACAAGCTTTGTACAGTTAAGGAAGGATGACCTCAAACTTGACAAAAAAGGAGCTGCAGAGAAAAGTGTTAAAGCAACAATAAAAAGAGATCTGCTTCAAGACAAATTAGGAAAAGAGCAGAACTTTTCTTAGACGTGAAACAGTTAGTCACCAGCCAAGGTGAGGTGGTTACTTTTGCATGGAAAGCGGTGCTTGAGGTATAAGACCAGAACAATGTCGTTAAAAAAAAAGAAATAGAGAGTTGTATTAAAAGGTCATAGAAAATTACAATCAAGATTCAAAGGTGCAACACTTAAGAACAGATATTTGAGAACAAAGTAACACTCGAAAATAATTGCACACGGAAGATAGAGCACGTAGAAAAATCAAAGTTTAATTTGTTTCCTACCATGTTAAGAACAGGCATTTCACGAATAAATGCTTTTAATGCCTGAGATATAGTCATCTTTTGCTAGAATGTGGAAAAGTTGATGGACTTTAACTTTATTTTTCGGTATGCCAGCTGTAATCATTACAATAAAGATTAAAAGACTCCAGTACGGTGTTCTCTTTGCAATGCAGAGAATATGAACCCTAAAGATAATTGTAAAGCATGCTTCATATTCAAAGAGCATTGTAAGATGCCAATAACACCTCTAAGTAGGGCATAGGTAGATAGACAAGACTTCTTAGAGGTATAAGAGCTTATACGAACGCACGCTTGCGTTAAGTATGTTCACTTATCAGCTACGGAAATTAGTAAGTACATAGGGCTGCTTGCAAAAGATTGCAGAATACAAAGAAAGGCTCGATATGTTTGCCATTTCTTAGAAATGTCGAGCCCTTTTCGACATCCAAGTGAGTTGGCATCTCTAGTAACTAGATACATGATTCCTCACTAATGCTGTAGATGTAATGATATTTCTATTTGCCTTACCCTGGAGAAATGTATTCATTGTATCGTTGTGTCGTATAAGACAATGAAATGTTAATTTAAATTTGATACGCGCATTACTTTTGCCTGTCACTACAGTTTAGTTTAAGGCATTTATGCATTAATTTTCTATTATTCTTGAGTTCATTGATCACTCTCTAAAGTTTCCTTTTCGACGTAGTTAAAAAGAGCTTTACTATGGTTATATTTGCCCATCCTTACTTCATTTATAGTGTGGTCTACTAGAACTCAATATCAGTTACAATTATATAGTACTTCTTTATTTTTAGCATTGTTTTATCACTGTAAGACTTTTAATATAAGGTAAGGAAAGTCACAGAGCAAATATGTGATAATTAGTTGCAACTGTGCAAATGGAGGGATAGTATGATTATTTAACAACAGTGGTACTAATGCTTGCCATGTCATGGCCGAGCAACAGGAAAATCTAGCAAAGATTTATGAACGAAAGTATCACGGCTGATCATGGCACTTAGGCATACAATTAACTTGAATAAATTACAAGCAAGCATGGCAAGCATTGTGTGCTTTAAAATTTCAAGCAATGTGACATTGGATTTTTAGATAATAATAAGGAGTCTCACTTGAGAGTTACGTGTATACAAATCCTTGACGTTGTAATCGTTCATGCAGAGTCAAAGCTTATTGCAATACTAGGCTAAGCATGGTCATGTATTCTTGGTCAGTAACAAATAAGTCAATGCTTGTTTATAGCACAGATGGTTGAATATACGACACTGTGGAACAAGTGGCTGAGCAACAGGCTACCTAGGTAGGCATAGTCATTTTTTCACATTAGGAAGCACATACGGATCAACAATGATCCACATTTCAAGCTAATAAAAAAAAAAAATTCTGCACAAAAAAAGCGGGAAAATAAAATAAGAAAGTAACAAACTTTCTTACTTTAAGTGCTGACAATGAATTGGCGCTAACACTGGGAGTCCATCGAATTGATTCATGTTCATACCATGCAGCTGTATGGCAATGAGCACCTTACAAAATGCAAGTTGATGTGAAACCTACGGTCAAGAGAACAGGCTGTAGGATAAGGGAGTTTAATTGTCGCATAGAAAATTTTTATGTAAGGTAGAAAAAAGCAATGCAAGTGAATTCGGGCAGTGACAGCCAGAGCTGGTACACATGCTCTCCTTACGCAAAATTCATCAACAAAAATGTCTTAAGTGTCATTATCAACAATTTGAAATTTTGGTAAGCCCAGGAAGTATTCAAAGCAACTTTGAAAACTCCGTCATGTTTGACAAAAACAGCTTAAAACAAGATTGACAAGTATGGTGTCAAGTAATTTTGACACTAAAGTCAAAAAAGCCTGACTCAATATGACAAAGTCAAAGAAAGTACTGACAAAAACAGATCTGAAATATCTTATTTTGTCATCGTTTTTTCTATCACTTATCATTAAAAATAAAAGGAAGGAAGAAGTAAAAAAAAACTGCTTAAGAAAATATGTTGAACTAGCGGCCCCCCTACATGAGACTCACTAAATGGAACACCGTAGTGTGTTGACATGTAATGTAAAACGTTTTAAGTTCAAAATTTAACATCTATTTCTCTGACCCTTCTAAGAACAAAAATATTTTTTATTAATATATATTAATTTGGAATCCATACAGTTTATTCGATCACGTAAGAAGCTGTGAAAAGTGAAAAAAATATAGTTATACTTAAAAGTACCATGCATTCCTTATGTCATGAAACAATCGTTGGCCCTACAAGAGGGTTGACTTGCAGTTTTTTGCGTAGAATCTATAAAAATGGTTATTTTTTTAAGCTGTATAGATTTATAACTCACAAATAAATGTAATTAAAAAAGAATTTTTTCTCTTATCTCACATCCACAGCAAAAACGTTCTAGAGCTTAATCTTAACATTTTTTATCGCCACAAAAATACAAATGCACATTTAACCTATTTAAAAATCGGAAAAATTCAAAAGATTCTTATAAGGGTTATAGTAAGAAGCTGATCTTTCACTTAATAAATTCTTTATTTACGGATTTTAATGCTGCTTCAACCTCGATTAATGTTTAGCGTCATTTTCTTGACGCCTAAAATTGTATTCATTAGATTCATTTGAAGTTTTTTATCCATATTGACTTCTTGCAACTTTTGGCATGGTTAAGACTTTTGTGAGCCCCGAAGGCTATTCTTTTAACTTTATTATATTGTAACGTATTTGTTAGCGAAGTAATTTGACGTTTATTGACTCTGAAAAGGACCAATAAACTTCTTTAGAAAACTCTTTCTTGACAAAAGTTTCTAGCAAATTTAATTGCCTTCATACTTTTGAGTGATTTTCACTGGCTCGTTATTGTAGCATCACACTGATCAGGAGGAAAACTACAACGTTTAAAGCTTTGCAGATAGTTGAAGAGCTTTTTTTCAATGTCTCCTGGTAAAACCTCAAAGACTTTGGTGTCTATAGCACCTTCTTTTTTATAGACTCAGTTGTTTTGGTAATCTTAGGTGGAGGAATTAACTTGTGATGCTTGCCCGTTGGAAACTGTCCCGTTTGCTCAATTTTATTTTTTTCTTAATAGCTATAAGCTTCCTTTTCACAGACCTTCGAGAGGATCAATAATTCCTGGTTGAATACTTAGAGTTAAAAGGATAATATAGGGTCATCGGTCACCAAGGTTCTCATCAGCCTTGTGACGAACAACTCCTCTCGTGATGTCTGCCAGTGAATGTCGGACTGAGTTTAATAGTAGCCGGCCTTACATTGTCTTTTAGTCATCGAATCGTTTTAGGAACTGGTAGTCAAAATGTATTTGTAAGCAAGGTACTTCAACCCGTTAGGTGGCCTTTAAAAAAAACAGATGAAATGAATGGTTAAGTAAGGAACGTAAATACTTATAATATCTCGATAAATGTTCAGCATTATTCTTTTTACGCCTAAAACTGTATTTATTAGATGCATTTGAAATTTTCACAATATTAGCATGTAAAAATATTTAATACAGAAACTAGTGCACATACCCACTAGCAGGCACTAGGAGTTTGCATAACGAAATTAATAATTTTGTGTATTGTATAGCGGAGGTAAATTTATGGTATAAACGAAAATAATGAGTACCATAATATGTAATTAACTTATGCTCTAATCGTTGAATTTATAAAATAGTTTGAAAACTTGTATTTTAGAATACAACTAAGAGTTATTTTTTGTTAAAAAGTGGTAATGACACCTATTTATTGTACTGCTTTGAGCATGATCAGCTCATAAAAAGCTTGCTAGAACCTTAGGAAATTTCAGGTCAAGGCATCGGCTTATTTTTACTACAGAAATACATTAAAGTTAAGTTTAGGTTAAACTTACTTTGGATCAGATTCTTTTTCATTGTGCATAAAAAAAATCAACAGAATAAATTTAACTCACTATATAACAACAAAAACAATATGTGGTTAGCTCGATAAAAAAGCCATCATTGGTATTAATTTTTCTTCACTTAAACACGTTTGAAGCGTGAGTGCAGAAGAGTGGTGAACAGTTCAAAAAGCTTCTATGTTAAACGCAAGCGCACTGGCCAGAGCTTGCTACTACTTGATAATCCAGTAAACTAAAAACTTAGATAAGGTGTGTGTCCGTTAATTTTACTCGTTGCACTCTCACATACTGACGCGAAAGTTTCAACGTTACTTACCTGTCTCTCACACAAATGTATGATTTCCTACATTCATCTGGGTCGGTAAATCCAAGCCTGAGACAGGTGCCAAGAAAACTTTTGTTGTACTTACACAAAAAAAATTAAATAATTAATACAAGTATAAAGTATTAATTGTCTCAAAGATTTTTCAAACAAAGACCGCTGTCTTCTTACAATTCCAATAGAAACATTGAATGTTAACAGTATTAAAAAACAAATAAACAATAAAATACTCGTGAATTTATAGGAATAAAAAGGGAAAAACAAGTCAAAAAACAGCATATGCTGACTACTGGCTTAATGGCCTTAGAATCTCTTCCGAAGAAATTAAAAGTACTATTTTTACAATTGGTCTAATGTAAATAACTTGAGCAATACAAATTCTTTTTATTCGTATACGATTATGTGCATCCTTAAGCATTTAAGCTATTCTACGTATAGGCCGATGACCAGGAGAATAGTTTTCCTGTTTTATTAAAACTAAGTCGTTGGCTTGAATCAGTTTTTTTATCTTACAAACCATATCTGGTAACCTAGTCATGAGCTTACGTAGTCAGCAAACAAGCGTTTTAAAAAGCTCTGCAAAGGAAGATGAGTGAGCTCCTTCCAGCACCAAAGGAAGGTAAGCTCTGTCTCTTTTATTGGAGGCTCTTGAACCAAATAAGCTGATTTTGCATTGATAAAGTATGCAGAAGTAAAAGAAAGCTAATCTTAAGGATCATACAATAGATTTAGCAGGGGTCTTGAGTTAAGAAATTCTCTGATACAACAAAGAGAATTAGAACACTATACAAAAGTCAAAACTTTTTACCTATGTCTCATTTAACGTAAAATTTGGTGGACTTTACAGCAACTTTCCACAAGCACTTAAAATGTGGTAAAGATGGTTATTCTCAGTTTCCTTTAGTGCCTAATTTGAGGAATTAATAGGCTGATTTCCTTAAGGATAATCTTTAAGAAAGAGCTTCCTTGAGCTCTCAAGCCGCGCCTACAGAATAAATGCCTTGGTCACTATAAATGTCATTACTATAACCTTGGCAACTGAAAAATCAATGGAAAATTGCGATAAAGGCTTGAGTAAAACAAAATTCTACTATTCTGAGATGGACGGCCTATGTGACTTTACATACAACTACGGCAATGTACCTCTTTTGGGTACAACGATCTCAGATCTTGGTTGGTTGAATTAAGAATGGACTAGCATAATCAACGCCAGTCTTTGTAAAGGAGGGTGTAGAAGTTTGTTGAGGTTCAATTAAGTCACTAATTGGCTGTTTCTGAGTCTCACCAGTATATTTTTTACATTTAAAGCATTTATGAAGCAGTGATCTAGTTACCCGTACACCTCGTACTATCTAGTACATCTAACAAATGGAAAACAACGCAGCCCGCACTCCACTGTGCAAGTCTAATAGATAATGATGACGAATTATAAAGTCAGTGAGATGACTCTTAGGAGGTAAAAATAGTGGATGCCTTACACATTTCTTGACTGAAGCATTGATTAACCTACCACCTGGTATTAGTGGTCCATTGATAAAGGTGAATCGTCATTTAATTGAAGATCTGTTTGATTTTATGAGATCCAATTCAGTTTTGATTTTATTTAAGAGACTTAGAAACAAGCTGTATAGTCAGATGTGTACTGAATTTTTAAATCAGTTTCAACCAAAAGGCAGCAAACATTGTCTAATTCAGACACCAAGAGACTGGTAGTATCCCATTATTATAGAGCTTGAAATAAGTTGACGAAAGGGAAGTTGTTGGTTATCCATACAGGAGCTTTTGAGTCGCTCAGTTCAGAATTCAAAATGCAGTTAAGGCACATCAACCAACAGATAGACGATTTAAGGGGAACGCAGAAATACTGGCTCGTTAAATCATTTCTCTTCTTTCAGTGATAAGAATAGGGAGATACATTTCGAGGCTAGGTCAACGGGGCTTCTTTTATACATATTCGCAAACTGTCTTTACTGGTTTCCTTGTCATTAAATAATATTTAGTCCTAATCGTGGTAATCCAAAGCATGACTATTTATTCATAATTAAATTACATAATTTTATATTTCACTGTTCTTCTGACAGCCTCTTCAGGATTAATATTCTACAATCATACAGAATAAAGAATAAAGCTTCGTCAAAATATAAAAAAAGTAAGATAAACAAAATGTATATAAAATTTATTAATACAATATACCATGCAGGTGCCAAGACAACACGCATTATGGACACCTATGGTGCTTATTTACTTCATACACGTATTGCAACTCTTTGTTAGTTTTAATAACAGTCAATTTCTTAAAAATTAGGTTATAAATATAAAAATCTTATTAGAAAAGTCATACTCAGACTGCAATGACAAGTAAAACATAAAAGCCCATTAAGATCAATACACATACTTATTATACGTTACATAGAGAACAATGAGCCTTGAAGGCGGTACCACCAAGGATGTAGAAAGTTGTGCAGGAACGTATAAAACCTAATTATAACTAATATTAAACCTTCTAGTGTGCTGTATATAAAAGTTTTCTGTTGTGACCTATGATCAATTGTTTTTAATAATTTTCAAACAATAGATAACTGGTAAATTAAAATTGTTAGTGAAAACTGTGAAAGAAGCTTGTTATTGAGTAGGAAAATAAGTTATAAGCAATAATTATCATTAGTAATTAAAAAAATTTTGAAGATAAATATAACCTTTTGTCTATACGAACTGTGTGTTGTATTTGTGTCCAAAATGATGTAAAATTAATCCTATACCGTTTATCTACGTATATGTAAAGAATTTTTCACATTATTAAAAATGCTATATTTATACACTGAGTAACGGTTACGATTGATTCTTAAACGTTTTAAACAAAGTATATAACAGAAATTGTTGAACTTTGTTATTTTAAAATTAAATTATTTAAAAAGATCGTATTTACAAATAAGACCATTGATTTTAACAAAGTGTTAATTATTGAAAGATTTTGCAGAATTAATTTTACTAACCAACTTACTTGCCAAAAGAGTATTATTGCGATGTTACTGTTAATTACTTTTACAATCCGTTTGATGAAAAACTAGAAATTTAAATGTATAGAAAAAGCGTTGACCGCACAAATCGAATTGAGTTTTAATTAAATTACAAAAGGTAATTGGAGAAGACGTAGTGATGCAATAATGAGATTAAAGAATTAAATGTAAATTAAAAAAAAAATAAGTTAGCGTTAGAAAAAAATTACTATTAAAAAAAAAAATTTATCTCGATTCATTCGAGTATTATATTCTTTTAGAAGGTAATTATTTGTTGATAATTGATGAAGTAGATGTAAAAACATTCGTTAACTGCAATTTATCGATTAGGTAATTTGTAAAATAGCAATACATAAATGTATATTTAAGCGCTGCTCTCGCGTTTACGGACAGTTTACTTTTATCATTGTTTTATGTAAATAATCGTCAACAAATTTTACTTTTCTCCGACTCACACGCGCACTTTCGTAACCGCCATAATTATGGGTATGCATCGATGCGATATATAGATGTATCATAAATAATAGAAAAAATTATTAGTAAAAAAAATTTATGACGATGTTGTGATGCGTTTCGTGCGTCGGTNTTGACATTACTATTATTTAATATTATAAGAATCATTTCAGAAAATTAGCGCTTGTATCTAATAGGCTCTCGATCAAGAATTGCTGTTCTCTCGAATTTGAAGTACTGCGGGCAATATATAGAATATTAGTCGAGGGCTGACCGTTCGTCCTTGATTTTTATGCAACGTTCGTGTTCACGCAAACGTACACGTAGGTGTGTCTTACTTTGGCCCATGTAGCACATCCCGCAACCACATGTTATCTTACAGACTGTGCCCCACTCATGTCTAACCTATTTATAAAGTCCTTTCTCAATCTGATAATATGAGTTAAGATACCCAAGCCCATATATACCAGCTGTATATTATGTTTGAACAGGGCCTTACGGAGAGATATTTTTATAGGTCGAAAATAATAATATTATATAAGAATAGTAAATAAAAATAGGTCAAGGTTTCTTTTAGTAACAACGTGGTGCTGGTATGATTTGAGCATCAATATTATAATGTCAGAACATTAATTGTTTATAAAGGTGGTAGAGACCACACGAGATTTCATAGGGATCAACTGGGATCAGGGATTTAAAGTTTGTATATTCCTACATAAATTGGCTATACGACTACAAAGCACATCATGGAACCTGAAGTGTGACTCTATCTTAAAGAACATAGTTTTAGCCTTTTTAAAAGATTTAGCTTGAAGGTCATGTATAATCTTCAGAGATCTTTTAAAAAAAAATTTGACCATGAATTGCCCTGACGGATTTTAAAAGCAAATTCCATTCTTTAGCGAATGCCTTAGAAACCGATGACACTGAGAAAAACAGATTTACAAGTGCCCTAAAAAAACTTGTTGTCCTGATAAAGTGACCACCTTTACTGTAGTGGTTTCTTAGCAATCTTACTGTATTTGTTTGACGAGAATATTCAAGCCAATAAACATACGTTGTGATATCCTGTCACAAAATTATCCCGTACGTCACTTACTTACTCCGTACACACAGGATTTCTCCTCCAGGAGATCCACCACAGGTGTCTGGCTTGGAAATGCAGAACACACCTAGATAAAAATTAAAAAAAGTAAAAGAAAGTATTAAAAACTAACAATCACTATCACTACTATAAATTTCACAGTGCATCGGTACTATTTTTTGACCTTCTTACACACTTTCACTTGTACCAATGTTTGCATTATTACACAGTGCAGTCAGAATCAGTTTGCCTGTTCATGTATATTTTCCGATCATCCTTGTTATGGAACTTTGCCTTAGCTTGACTGTCAGACGACCGCACGTACCTTACATACACAAGCACACCTCGACACAAACCATGTCATGCACAACTCGTAATGGTCCTTGCGCGCGTCACTAATCCAAAAAATCTTGCTCACACTTACGCTTTCCTAGTATTCACCTAACCTCTACGTACACTTGTACGCTCGTTCACTGGGATTAACTGGATACATCTATCCCTATACCTGACTCTAGTGTCCGATCCACTGTCCACCTTTCTTTACAACATCCTTATGATCACAATGCGCTACCCAGAGCTTGTCCTAGTTTCAGCGGTGGCTTAGTTACACAGCTAGCTTCCAATAATTCTTTTTATGGTAGCTATTGTCTCGTCTAGTTAGCTACTCCTTCTTCTTATTTTTATCTCTTTCGTTAAACTTTTTTAAGATTCAGTAGCTGCTAATGACTTCCCCAAAAATAAAGGTATGTAGTGAGATAATAGCGTTAGCTACCATGTCACAAGTTTTTTTTTAAGGCTAGAAATTTCCTTGAATGTGTGAGCCGTCAAAAGTGACTAAATCGAGTTTTACCACGCAAGCAGAGGAGGATCGAAGCTCACAGCGCTTTCATCCTTAACAACACATTGAAATCACGCTAAAATTCTTTACATCACACACACAGTCGTTACGCATATTTCTTATTTCGCTCTAGATTCGTGTCCTCTCTTCCTCTTGAAAACCAACTTCTTAGTCTGTCTTACTCACCTTCAGCATTGTTCACATCATAACGTCTAATTTATATTCAAGATAAACAACACATCCACTAGTTGGCACCCATCATTAGACAGAAAAGGGGTGGGAAATACAGTGAAATTACCACTTCTAGGGAAATTTTTTAAGGTAAATTCGGGTAATTTGAGATACGAAAAATGTTTAAGGTAACTTGGGACAGCATCAAAAACAGTGTTAAGCAAATTATTATTTAAAACGAAAAATTTCTCTTTATTCTACTAGAATCTTTGTAAGTAAAACAACAAAAAAAGGATGAGTTAAAGTAATAAATTATAAAAAATTAATTATTATTATGTGGTGAGCAAATCATATGTGTCCCACCTTACAAGAAAGGTTAAATGACTTTAGCTTTAGCGGGACAGAATTCAGTACGTACTATTTTTTGAATAATTTCACAAGCATGAACGTTTTCTCGTACTTTCTAATGTTACTGGAATAACAGATATCACAAACATTAAAGTTTGGTAGAACTGTCAATCCAAGTTGTCTATAATATGAAGAATTGTAATCATAACCTCAAATTTCTCGAGCACGATTTTTGTCCATACGGTGGCAGAGAAATTATCGACTTTTAACATAAAAGTTATTTAAAAAATTGAGTCTTACAGTTTTTGACTACCTATTACTAAATTTGTATTCAGAACGTGACAATACAAATTCTAAATAAGGATACACTATTTAAATTTCACACAACTTTTATCAGTTGGTAGGCTAAATTAGTTCCCAATTCTTATTGGTTGATTCATAAATAGCTAATTTATTTAAAAATAATCACTGTAATAGCAATACGGAATGGATTACATGTAATTGAATTAGAAATTGGGCGTTTGTCCAGAATTAGTTCAATCGTTGTCCTGAATTACCTTAATATGAATTAAGTGTGTCTCGTTACATCTGAAATATACATAAGTCGAAAAATTTAATTTTTAAATACTTATAAGGAAGCAAATCGATAACTTATTTTCTAATGGATAGAAAAAATGTGCACTAACGGTTGAAAACAATTTTACTTACTATTGTGATATAGTCTTGGAAAAACCGAAAATGATAATCTCACACCATCAAAAGTGTCCCAATACATCTCAACTTACCTTAGGCCTCGTGCAGTCTGATACTTGCTTGTGTACAGAACAGTCTTGAGTTGTTCCTGAGAAATCATGTGTGTAGCGTGTCTTGAATAGTTTTTGGTCTTTTGAGTTTTTGAGAAGTTTTTGTTGCACTGCGACACGATGACGTGGTTTTGCACAAGTTTGTTTTTTTGTTTATACGAATCTTTAGATAAAAGCCACATTCCACGTCAACACTCACGTGCTGTGAGCACTCACGGCGAACGTTCATACTTATGGAACCGTGATGCAAAGCTAAATAGGAAAACAGTGTAAACGGGCACTTACACTCACATGCTTACACATTTTTACGTCCACATCTGCACATCAGTTCAAAGAAGATTGTTATTTTCGTTGTATTAAATTTTGTCTTGGTCTTTTTTTTTAAAAGGTTTTTGTGTAAAAGCTTCTACTTTTAAGCCACAAATAATATCTTTATCAGTGGCTTATGAATAACGTTTTTTTATTTGGTGTAATTTTCAACTTATCCTGTCCTCTATCAGTTAACGTTAATGGTATTAAGATTGAGTTCTTTTTGTTTTGCAGTAAGAAAGTGTTTTATCTCAGATGTTGGATCATTGCCTTTAAATAAAGAGTTTAGGTTTTCCTTTGCATGATTGTTTTACCTTTCTTGCGTTTATTTTGTATTTGCTTCGTTGTTTCCCTATTTACTATCTTACTAATAAATTAAACGCCTTTGTCACTTAGGTGTCAGAAGACCACTGTGCCAAAATTCATGGTGACCCCAAAGAAATTTTTTGATACGTTTTGTTCTGTTGCTGTTACGTTTAACTTCGAATTCTTAGTTGTTTCGTTTCATTTAAGTTGAGAGGTTTCAGCACACTATTCACTTATTATCAAATTTTGAAGGAGAGTTAACAGCTACGAAGACAACCATCAAGACAGTTGGAAGTAATAGTTTTTGGCATCGGCACCAACAAAGGAGATCTTTCTTTCAGCTGCTATGTGCACTATTAACAAAGCTAAGGGACCACGTTCTTATTATGCTCTTTCTTTTCCTCTTATATTCTGAAATTCTACTCTTTTTTCTTATTTTTTCCACTTACCTAAGCTTTTTTCTCTGTCATTTTGCTTGCCTTAGAAATTTCACGACAACTTTTTGCTCATATTTAATCTTCCATTCTGTTTACCTGTCAATATTTATTTAAATTTTTATTCTTTCTCTTGTTCGTTCCTTCTCTCTTTTGTTTGCTTATTCGTAAAACTTTCTCTCTCTGTTTTACTAAGCTATTATCTTTCTTCCTGAAGCAAAGCTTCTTATATAGGGTCCTCGCTAAACGAAAGTATGGGAAAGCATCACACTTTTTTTTGCCCCCTTAGTTTCTGTTCATCCCCTAAAAAATGCAAGCTCTCTCAACAGTAAGTAGTATAGTAAAGTGTGTAATACGTGTGCATGTAGTGGTGCGCGCACGATCTCTCTTTTTCATTCTCTCTCTTTCTCTTTTTTTGTTAACTATACATGTGTAAAGGGGCAGTTGGTATACGTACTGGTATTTATACAGTGAGAACAGACCTGATTGCAAATTAAATTCAGTGGCAGGTCAAGCCATGAATAGGATGCGCTGGAGCCAACAGTGGCTTAAGCTGAGCTCTGAAATAGAGCGCTGGTCGAGACGAGCCTTAGATCTGGTCTGGCCAAACTGGGCTCCACCAGTGCCAGGCCATGGCCAAATTTCGTCGGCACTATACTCAGTCAATGAATTATATACTTTATGGTTAATGTTATTAAACAGTAAGACTTACAATTATTTTGTTAACTGTTAGTTTATGTTCCATTCTTTTCTTATAGAATAATATTTAGTTGATTATAATATAATTTATAATAATAAAATGCTACAGTTTATGTAATTGCAGATAAAAAATTTGTGTTTTGCAGTGATTGTAAGTAAAGTTAATGATTATTAGTAGAACTACCTTTATAAAGTTGTATAAACGAACATTTAGGAATTGAACACAAAAATACTACAAATTATGACAAATAAATTCAATGTCCAGATTGAGTTCATCGCCCTTTACCATCTAACTTTGTTGCTTCGCCTATATAAGCACTGGCTCATTGTGAAATTTACTGTTAGTTAATAGTTCAACAGGTGACGAGTAAGGTAATATACTATCGAATTCTGGCGTATCTACAGTAATAACTTATATCTTGAATTTATTGTATTTTTGTGTGTGAGTCTTACCAAATCGCTTATTGTGTTTTTAATTCTTAATTTTATAGCCTGGTAAGGCTGACCCATATGGTCAGTGAAACGTTGCACAATAATTAACGAACATACGAAAATGTAAGTCAACTTTGAATGTATTTCTTTATTTCTCGCATCTCACCCCAACGAATTACGGATCACCTTAAATTTTTAAGCTTATCAGAGTGCACTTACCAAAGTTAAGCAATTTAAATACATCTATACTCATTGTATACAATATATTACATACATACACACATACAACATATGATAAGCAGACAAAATCTGGACGTAGCTTGGCATTGGTCAAACTAACTTCGGGCCATGCCAGAGCCAAGTCACGCCTTGACCACAGTACCGTTTTAGGCTCACTCGCGGCCAATTTTGGTGGATTGACTTAAGCAAAAAGGCTTGGCGTAGTCACTTAGTTTATTATTCAATCGGAAAGTGATATTCTAGCGCAGTGGACTAGGCATCTAATTTACACAGGGAGGTCCCAGATTAAAATTTCAGGTATTGTACCAGATTTCTTAGGATAACTTATATCATTATTTTTTAATTGTTAGAAGATAAAAACACGATATTTATATAAAATATTCAAAAAAATTATTGTCCATAAGGTGAAATTACTGCACAGGCGCAAAAGTGTCGTAAGACACAAGGAACTTTCCGATTGGGAAGAAAATCAAGCTGCCAAGCTTAATCGCTGAGTCTAATGCAGACAGCCAATATTGACCTAAGCTTAGCAGTAAAATGGCGTGCTGATCAGGGCGTGACATAGCTTGACTTGGCTTGACTGCTTTCAAGTCTTTATCAAAATTCGTTTGCATATTTACAAGATATGTATAGATATTCAGCCTGAAAGTCCGAAAATAATGTCTGCGCATGCTTTCCAAGAGATATGCTGAGTATACGTGTATGTATTATATAAATAAGTAATTCTTTAACAAACTGAGCACTTTTCTGACCATTATATTTTAATTTTGGCTAAAAATTATTTCATGAGTTCTATGTCGAAAAAGGTATACCTTATTAAGGATTTTTTTTTTTATAGATAGAGAGGGTTGAAAGTTTAAGAGTTTTGTGACTTTTGCCTTGGAGACTTATTTTGAAACACTTATAACTTTGGTTCGTTTCAAACAAGAGTTAATTATTAAATTAATTTTAAAGATAATAAAGTCAATTTAAAAAAAAAAAAAAAAAATTATAGATAATTTAATGTTGTTATTGACAATTTAAATGTTTTAATCGATTTTTAACCATGAACTCCAGAATAAAATAATTATCAAATACGACAATTGTATTCTACGTCTAACTTTCAATAAATAACATGTTTTTAATTAATGCAGAAATTATTGTTACGAGGAGAGATACATTTATTTATGTAGCGTGGCACGTAGTATCAGCAGATGGGCACCTGTGCCCATGTCTCCTTTTAACTATGTACCATTTTTCTCAGTAAAATTAATAGTTATCAAACTATTAGTCCGTTTTGTCGTGCCATTACTTGCTTCTTCTTTTGAATTTAGCAGATTTTAGTCACGAATATGGTAAAATAAAGCAAGGTACGCCCATGCGCATGTTTTTATGACCAAACCAATCAGAGAATGAGCCTGTATGACGTCATAATCAGCACTAAATTTAAATTGTATATGTAGAAATGAGCAGCAAGCAACAAAGTGTTTTCGTCATTAATTGAAAAAGTGAGTGTTGATGGTCACTGTTACTTAAAAATATGAAGCATAACATTGGACTTGTAAAAACTATTGACTTGTTCAAAAATTTTTTTAAGCTATAAGTTATAAGTTTATAAAAAAAAACGTTAGTAAATGGACTGTATGATTTGAATTTTAGTTACCGCCAGATAAGTAGCAAGGGAGAGTGGGAAAATAAGGAAGTTTCTTACAATGACCCAGTTATCTCTCACTTTATTGAAACACTGAACTTCAAGTTGAACGAGAACTAATTTATTTAATATTAATTAATTCCTCTTTACACTTGAAAAAAAAAAAAATTTGAAAAAAGCGCTTAGAATTTATAAAAAGTTATTAAAGGGAAACTAAAGCGACTCATAGCGATGCGTATAGCTTAGCGAGCAGACGTGAACTGGCTCTTGGATCGCAAGAACCTAGAAGTCTTACATGTGCGCGCGCACATACATTCATCCAAGCTCACACATATCATCTTATTGTCTCTTACTCGCGAGCAGTAGTCAGCAGACTACTTTACATAAGCTAACGATCGCGAATGTACTTGAATATCCAACATTCTCCCCGACTTCGCTAAACCGAAAGGGGAGCAACAAAAAAAGTTGAAAATCTCTGATTTCAACTAACAGAAATTGATGAAACAATAATTATAAATTCTAACGATTACAATAAAGCTCAAAGGAATATAAAGTAAAATTAACAGCCATTGATCGCTAGCTTCATAATTCATCAAATTGAACACAAATTCACCAAATTCTCAAAAATAATGGCTTACGTACTTCGATTAGAGAACGCCTTCTCTTTTACAAATCATTTATTATTTGCATGCAAGAGAATAAGTTTAGTCACTGGTCGCTCGAGAGTCGCGAGGGCTAAGCGAGGTTTAACAACGCGGATCAAACTATCTCTGCCAAATACCTCCGCACGTAAAACAGCAAGAAACGATCAAACGAACAGATTGCCTACCTTGAAGCACTCAAAACTTCTGTTTCGATATAGTGAGAGTGAGTTGTGTACCTTCATGAAGCGTGAGAAGATAAAATTCACGTATTATGAGGTTAACAAAGTTATTACCTGGTTGAAAGATGATGGGATGCTTGCTAAGGTTTGTGAGACACGATCGACTTAATCTACCCCCTACTCAAAGTAATGAATCAATTAATACGGGTTTAAGTGGAAGGGGAGGACTATTTCAAGTTAGAGTGACGACAGTATCGCTTTCTCGGTTTGTTAAGTCCAGAGTATTTTTAAGGTTCTCATATTCTGTATTAAAATGCAACATTTGATGATATTGAATGAGAATAAACTCAGCACTTTCCAACTCATTAGAACTTAAAACGAGGCTTTCGGTCTTAAGAAGACTACTAGTTCGCAATCGAGAAAGGCGAGGATTAAATACTGTTGTGTTCTTTAATGATCGTCGATAAAGCATGAGACGATAAACTTTAAAACGAAACTCTTAAGTGAACTTAGGAGGATAAAAGTTTCAACGTGGAATAGAGATAGACTTTATCTCATTAATTTCTCTAAGCCAATGAACCCAGCGTCTTAAAATGTCACAAGGAATCTCTGCGTCCCAGTCTATCTGCACTAGCCAAAGGTCTTGCATGATAATTTTAGCATAAATAATTGTAGGAGCAAGCCAACCAAGTGGATTAAACAATTTTGCAGTAGTTGATAGTATGAAGCGTTTGGTCCAGGCCTGAATAATCAAAGGAGCATTGATCTTGTAACGAAAAACATTTTCTCTAGGGTACCAAAAAAATTCTAAAACAGATACCGATGCTTCAAAGTCAGAGAATTAATGAGGATTATAGCTAAGCAGATATGGTGTCAAGCCATATAATACATTAGGCTCATTAGACGCCCATTACTAAAGAGGAAACTCGCCAGTGTTAGTGGCTACGATAAGCTCAGTTACCTTTTTTGTCGCGGAGACCACGTCATGTGCTCTCGAAAGAATGTCATCCATGTAAACTTCCTCGTTCAACACTACAAAAGTCAACGGAAATTTAGAAGTGCAGTCACTATCTAACTGCTGAATAGTTCGGCAAGCCAGGTACAGAGAGCAAGCGGGACCATACGTGATAGTATTAAGTTGGAAGCTTTTTAATTGAGCTTTAAAATCAGATCTCTAAACAATGAGTTAAAAGCAACGATCGATCTCATGGACAAGCACCTGCCTAAACATCTTTTCAACATCGGTTACGAAGGCGAATTGGCAACAACGCCATCTCAATGTTAAGTCAAATGAACTGGGAAGAAGGTTGGGATCGACATGATGGGAGGTCATTAAGACAGATACCTTCACTAGTCTGGGAGGAACCATTGAAGACAGTTCTAAGTTTGGTTGTCGAGCTAGATGTCTTGAGAACTCCGTGGTGAGGGAGATACCAACCAGTTGCAGAGGGACTAGCTACCACGTGACTCAACTCTTCATACTCTTACATAAGCTTAATGTAAGCGTCTTTAAGAAAAGAATTTTTGGCAAATCGATTTTCTAACAAATTCTAAGTCGATACGGCTTGATGATGAGAATCGATCTGGGGTTAAAGATAAACAGTAAGGTCCTCCTTAAACAATAAACCTACAACATAACGTCCATCTTATAATCTACTAGCTGTTTTTTAATAGAATCGTTCGCAGCTTTCTTCTTTGGATGAAAGAGTAGACTTCCTCCATCCCCCAAATTCTTCGTACTAACTAATTGAGCTTAACATCCGATGTAACATATTGCGAGCTAACAGTCACATTAGCAGAATGTTTCGCTACAGAGCCAGATACAAGCCATCCCAGAGAAGTAGCGATGGCGATGAAATCGTCAACTTGACTCTTACGAACTCTGCTTTTTTAAATAATTGCATGAATGTCAGCTCCTAAAAGTAGGTCCATTTTATCCGACCTTGTGAATTCAAGATCAGCTAAGTCTAAGCCAATGAAATCGCGGAAATTGCAATCGACCTTAATCAATGGTGGTTGGAAGGAAGAAACCTTATTGAGGACTAAAGCATCTACCTTGAACTCAATCGTAGAGTCTAATCAAGATGGCATATGAAGTGGAACTTACTTTTTGGAGAATCAACGGAAACTCTACCAGTCCCATTGAGCTTCAAGTTACTTTTTTCCTTTTTAAGGTTTAATAAGTCACACAACGAACTAGAGATTATCGAAACCTGCAAAGCTTGGTCGATCAGAGCTCTAGCTAGCAGTCTAACACCAGTAGGTCCAATGACGTAAGCTCTAGCACTAGCTAGCAAAACTCCAAGACCTTTAGAGCGAAGAGTGTGAGTTTGATGAGTGGACTCTCCATCATCGATACTCTCACAATCCTTAACATCAGCACAATTATTAGAAGAATCCGACGAGTAAATCTCTGGTTTAAAGAGATCACTGTGTAATAATGAGTGATGCTTCTTGCTACAGATAATGCAGGATCGATCAGACTTACAATCTTTAGCCAAGTGGTGACCAAAACAATTTAAACATAAACGAGATTTGAACATCAGATCTCTCTTTTTATTCCACGGCTTGGGCTTAAAAGAAGGGCACTGATAAAGAGGATGATTACTTTGACAATCAGGACATAATGACAATTTTGATTCAATAACGTGAGAAGATTCCTTTAAGCTATCCCCTTTAGAGACGCACACCTGAGCCTTAACATTGAATGACTCTAATGTGATGATTTCTGACTTAATAAGATCTCTAACTTGGTTTAGAGTTACTGTGGCAGTAGAATTACCTAAGGATCGTTGCCAATTTCGTTTCATGTTATCATCAAGTCTGTCAACTATCCAAGCGATGTAAAAATCAGCGGAGCCTAAGTCTTTACCTAACGTAACGAACGAATCGATTGAGCTAACGATATCTTTTTGTATGCGCTCCAATTCAGCACAAGAATCAAGTTTCATAGGCTTACAAAAGAGGATTATTGAAGTATAAGAGTGAACAAGACGACGCTGACTATCAAAAGTGTTAATGAGAGTATTCCAAGTATTCTGACATTGTTGTTCACTGACAGCAAAACCTTGAATTAAACTAAGTGCATTCTAGACAGACACGCTTTCAAGTGGTGAAATTTAATGATCGCTGGAACATCTTTTTGTCGATGAACTAAAGCCCTAAACAGATTACGAAAGTGTTTTCATTCAGAGTTATTTCTAGAAAACTGAGGCAATTCAATTTTTGGAAGGAAAAAATTTGCTCCAGCAGCCGGAATAGAAGCTAGAGAAGCTGGGGGAAAGGAAAGTTAAGATCCGGTGGAAGTGATCTAATGAATTCTAAGAAATCTCCCTTTACGTTCAAATAAGCATTGATAGTGAGATCATACAAGTCTGAAATAAAATACTTGTTGGTTTCGTCTAATTCTTCTAATTTGAGAATTCTCAAATGAGCTAACTTTAAATTGGAAAGATGAAATTCCACTGTTTCCAAAAACAAACGAGCTTTTTCTTTTATCATATTAGCTTTACCGAGCTTCTTGAAAGTATCAAAAGAATTAACGATCCTCTTGTGGCGTTTAAACTGCTCATTGTAGAGAGCTTCCATGTTTTCTGAGTATACTTTAACTAATTGGTCTCAACTAAAATTGTTAAGAGCTCGACTCAGGAGCAAGAGATAGATAAGAGAGAATTAAATTAAGATTTAAACTAGGCTACACAACTATAGGGAAATAAATCACATAAACGATAAACTACAAGAAATATAAATATCTATCCTGTTTCAACACATATGAGGCGGCGATAAATATTTCCTGACAGAGATGATCGGTTTCACTTAGTAAACCATCTGCAACTCAATCTAAAAGCAAACGAAGTAATTTACAACAGTGCTAGATTATTTTAATTCATGATGCAATGATAGCAACAGTACGCAAACTAAAATGATACATTCAACCATCATACCTGGACGTCCTCTAACTTAGTAGGCGACTTAAAATTTATCCAGTGTGATAACAAGCAAACTCAAGTGTCCGTCAACAGACATGACCCCTTGAGGTGGCGACAATCGAAGACACAGCTTGCGATGGCTTGGTACAAAGGCGGCTATTGCAACTATAGATGCAATGATTGCAGTAACTATTGACGTAAGCGATGACAGTTGTTGCGTACTAAAATTTACAAATCGAACGTATATTAGTAAATAATAATTATCTAATAGTTGAAACACAGTCTCCGCTGGTGAGTTCACGTCTGCAAGCTTAGTGCAAACCAATTTAAAGACAAAGGTCACGCAACGCTACACTCTAAAACAACATTTACTGATACTGTCTTATAGAGCGGTGCGAGTAAGAGAGAGGTAATGAGTTCTTAAGATACACTATGTGCCAGTATATCTTTTTCAAATCACTTCTTACGTGTACTTTTTACTAAGACGCAAAGACCAAAACTAAAACGAATACCTATACGTATGCTTAACACAAAGCAAGCGAACGAAGGCAAAACAACAACACGAGGCATCCAGCACGCACCGATCTACTATAACAAAGCTAGAAAGAAAGAGACGAGTTGCAGAGGTCAAAGCTAGCCGAAGTACGTGCTCCGAAGCCAACTTAAAAAGGCTACCGCATGACGCACAACTAAGTAAAATGATGATAAAAGCCGTTTAACTAAGGCGACTTGCCCGACTTCACCACTAAAAATTCGGCTCGAAGGACTAATGTCAAAGATAGAGACATTTGTAAATGGACTGTATGATTTAAATTTTAATAACCGCTGGATAAGTAGCAAGGGAGAGAGGGAAAATAAGGAAGTTTGTCATAATGACCCAGTCGTTTCTCACTTTATTGAAACACTGAACTTCAATTTTGACAAGAACTAATTTATTGAATATTAATTAACTCTTTTTTACACTTCAAAAAAAAAAAAAAAAAAATTAATAAATAAATAAAAAGTGCTTAGAATTTATAAAAAGTTATTAAAGTGAAACGTAACCGACTCATAGCGATGTGTATAGCTTAGCGAGGACACGTGAACTGGCTTTCGGATCGCAAGAACCTAGAAGTCTTACATGCGCTCGCGCACATACATTTATACAAGTTTATTTATCTTATCATCTTATTCTCTCTTACTCGCTAGCAGCAGTCAGCAGACTACTTTACATAAGCTTTTGATCGTGAATGTAGTTAAATATCCAACAAAGTTACAAAAAAAAAATGTATTAACTCTTAAAAAAAAATTTAAAAACTTATTGAAAACACTAATTTATCTGATTTTATGTTAAGATATAAAAAATTTTGCTTACATTAATTTAAATTTTATTATTGCACATCAGCTTACAATTACAAGTTAACTGCATTTTCTTACTTTGTATTATACATTTACTTTATGTTTGTTCAGTCTAGTCAGTTTATGTAGAGGTTTTTATCATAATACCTTATTTAACTTGCTGTTATTTACATGATTCTATATTTAGCACAAAATACATAATTAAATTTGGTACCCGATTATGACGTCATACAGGCTCCTGCACAAGCTCGGTCAAAAGCAGTCTGGCTAGTGAACCTACCTTATTTTATTGTACCATGGTCATGAATTAACTACAGATGGCAACAGGTTCTTAATATATGTTTGTCACCATGGCTGGCACGCTCGCCTGCAACTTTTAGTATATATAGTACATTGTTAGAGTTATAACCATTTTCTTTCTGAAAGCATTGGAAGTTTTATTTGAAAGCTGTTACTAAAATTGGTTTATAAATTTTTTTTTTAATTTGTACTTTTTTTTATCTCTGTTTGGTACTTGACAGAAATTATTGTAAAATTAATTGGGATTGGTTGTCTCATCTGGGCTCACGTGTCTTAATTTCTGATAACGAAACTATCTTTAAAGTTTAGATTTTAGAAAAGTGACGAGTCATCTAAACTGCTTTGGCTGACATACATGGGCACGCACGCACGTGGAGAAAGTTAAATGCTAGCATGATGCATAAAACAGCATGCACGAACATTCGCACCGACAGATTCCTCAAACGTATGAATTTGAGAGGTAACATAAGTAAAACATCCTGATTGCAAAAACTTACTGTAGATCAACTACGTCTACTTAGTGTAAAAATTACTGCTGAGTCTTTACAATAGCGAATCTACGATTCCTGTCATCTGCGCATCTCAAAAAGTGTTAAAAAAATGAAGACACAGCTGAAGTAAAAGTGGTATTTACTTTATGACACGAGATCTATGGAGAATACTTATTATTAAGTCAATATTTGATGCTCATCATCATGTTTTTATCTTTGCAGCAGGAAGATGAGCTAGAGTCATCTAACAAAGTTCCTGATATACAATTGAGTAGTAATGGAACTTCGGGATCTCTAGGTGAAAACCAAAAAAGTTATCCCATGAAAGTGTTGATTGTTTGAATAAAAAATTGCGTTTCTTGGTATCATCGCCGATTAAAAAGTGCAAAATTAAACAAAAACATTATTCTAAGAAGAAAGTAAAAATATTACTGAGACAATGAAAAAAAAACATTTTTTATGCAAGCATCAACAAGTGAGATGATCCTGACGATGTTAAAGATGATGTCGCAATTGGACAAACCTTTAACACGAACAAAGTTTTAACACGAGTACAGACCGATGTCATAAAGTAAAAATTTCGACTACTTTTGGATACTGGTCTTATCAGAAAATGTAGGCAAACTTTTCCACAGCTACTCGCAATAAATTAACTGTTGCAAGAAATGTTGCTAAAAATAAAGCAATATTAAGCAACCATATCCCCGAAAGCCTTCAACCCTTACAGGTTAATGTTATTAGGAGTATAATAAACTTCTATCAAAGTGCGAAGGGCCCAGAGAAGGACGTAGTGCCCTATAATATACATTAAAAAAAAAAAATTTCTATTGATTGGATGATCACTTACAAATCGTGCCTGGTAAAAAAGATTTTGTCTCCATGATAGTGGATAATCACAAAATACTGATTTAAAAACGGGCAATACTCAAAAATTTAAATAAATTGTATAAACTATTTTTTTTAAATATCCGACAGTGACGTAAAGTTTTTTAAAGTTGGCTTGTATTTGACTAAAAAATTGTGCACTAGCAGGAGCCAGTGTAACTTATTCAGCATATGTGTGTCCGATACATAAAAAAATTAAAATTATGATAGATTAAGCAAATTAAAAATGTATTACATTTAACTCTAAAGATCAAAAACTAATTATCATGATAAAAGATTAATAACTAATTATCATGATTGTTTAGATCGTTTGACGTGTAATATTAAGTCTATTTGTTATTTTTTGTAAGTATGCGATTAGTGCCCTGGTGTAGATAATATTATTAAATAATTAGAGCAAAATTTTAATAACAAATTCATTGTAAATGTGCAATACAAACAATGGGTGACAGTACACAAAACTTCACAACAAATTCTGATATCTTGTGTACATCAATTTTTACAACTTTAAGGCAATGGGATTTAAAATTTGCTGATTCAGTCTTTTTTGGTCAAAAAACAAATGAAGTTATTTGACTTCATAAAAAAAAACTAATAAAAAATGAATGTTATGGGTAATTTTATGAAAAACTATGCATTTATTTTACAAAATGTCTTACAAGATGTGCTCTGAAATAATAAGCAAGAATCTGTACACCCATTCACAATTTGCAATAAAAACTGAGAAAATGATTTAAAAGTCAAAAGTCTTGTTTGCATTTTTAAATGCTTGCATCATAAGACGGTTTCTAATTGGATTCTATTCGAGCACCCGACGAATTATTCACTTGGGCAACAGAAGCTTTGCAAAGCATAACATATTATTATTCAACTAATAATGAGTGTAATAAGAAAGAATAAATATTGTTAGAACGACTTCAAAAAACTTGAACAGTAAAAGGCACCTTACAATTTCATTGCATTATATTGATCTCTCTTCAGAGACTAGAAGCAAAAACATTTTTATTAAATGGTTACCATTCAGGGTGTAATTTTATTAATTAACAATTATTAAAATAATTGTTATTTCTTAAACTTGACTGTTTTATCTAAATTTAATTTTTAAATGTCGCGTGCAGCTCCGATTTTAAAACTTTGCACCTGATAGTACCACCTACAGCCCGCTAGGTAGCAACTACTAGTTTCTACTGAACATTGCAAGTAAAAAGATGGTTTATCGTTTATTAGAAGGGCTACGCAACTTCTTGCAAGGATCCACCTGGATCACTCGATCCATACCTCTGCTAGCTTTTTGCTCACCAAGACCTACGCTACGGCAGTGGTTAGAGCACCAATTAATTTGAATAAAATACCTATGTTTAATAGCACATAAAAACTCCGTGTATGGACTCTTACTCAAACCACTCTCGCCATCATTATCCACACTACGAGCTACTGTTGTCCAACTACTGGTAGAATTGGATAAACAATCGAAGCTCTTTTGCGCAAGTAATCGCATCTCATAAATACGGATTCGTCTCGACCACTGTGAGTCACTGCTCAACCATTCATCAGCGACACTAGCTCCAGCAGTGGCATCGAAATCTATCAAAAGCAACACCTTTCCACGCATAGAGTCTCTAGCACAGGGTGCTTACTGCTGCTCGATCTTGACCACTAATTGATATCCTCAAAGACGACTCCAGCCATCGTTAACTCTCCCACTGTGTTCAAAGCCGTCTACCCCCCAACAGGCCGCTTACAACAAAATGATAAAATAACAATTGTAAAAATCTTTAAAAAGACATTAAGTTAATTATAAGTCATGGTTAAAACAAAAGTTGAAGATGTTTTTTTATTTACTAACATGTTGTTACTTTTACAACTATTAATGTTGTTAAAAAAAACGATGAAGGGTTAGCAGGAGGGGTGTGTAGAGGTGCCTACGCACTTATATGACTTGCTTGGCTTTATAAATTTATGAATCTGTCTCCTAGTAAAATTAATTTAACTATTAATTCAAAACATGTTATTTGTAGAAATTGGACGTCAAATACGATGGTTGTATAAAATAATCGTTTGATTCGGGGACTATAGTTGAAATTTGATTTTAACATTTAAATTGTTAATAACAAAATAAAATTTTTTATAAATTCTGTTATGAATAATTTTTCTTAGAATAAAAAAACTTACTCTAGCTTAAAAAGAACTGCAGTTATGAGTGTTTGAAAATGAGTCTCCAAGGCCAAAATCACAAGACTAAAAATTTTTAGCCTCCTTTCACAGAAAAAAAAAAAAATAAACAAAGATGAAAAAATGTTCTAATTGGTATTTTTTTTTCCTACATAGTAACTTTAAGTTAATTTTCATTCAAATAAAAAATGTGTTGGCCAGATTTTACCTCAATCTGTCTGGTTCGTAATCGAGTTACCCACATATACAAAAGAAATCTGGTGGTAACTTGGAAGTACTTTAGCCTCGTTATGCTTAGTTGCACCCTGAAGACCGTGCAGTTTCAGTGTCAAGCTTCGACCAATATTAGGATCTTGGTAGCCAAGCTAGGGCTTAACCACTTCCTGATTTTAGTTTCCAGTCAGGTCTAAAATGGGTTCAATAAAAATGTTTATGCTAAAATATTAAAAAAATATATATTTAACTATGTAACACATAAGCAAACGGCGCAAAAATTTGGAAGTTAAACTAAAGAATAAATACTCTTGGTCAAGTAGAGCATTCAAGAAATTATGGGAAGTCTGCAGGACTAGCATTAAATCACATAAGAGTAAGGGTGAGGTATTACGTTATCACATCTGACCTCTTTCTCACTCTGTTGAGCTTTAAGCAAGTTTGGCCGACTTCTAGACATCATCTTAGCTCACCCTGAGCCAGTTAAATAAGTATTTAAGTATTTTAAGTGGGACTGAAAAAGCTCGCGCGATAAATGTGAATAAATATGGAAAAAAATATTTAAAAACTTTTAAAATAATGGTTTTTTTTGTTATCATGTACCTTGACTCCACCACCATTGTAGAAAGTATCCTGCTTTTAAATGCCAAAAAACATGCAATTACACTGCTACTCAGTGCAACAAACAGAAACATTTTTCTGTATAAAAGACCAAAGCCACGTATTTAAGATGTATTGTGAGTATCATCTAGAATTTTTCGCATCCTTTCTCGCAAGTACAACTGTTTTGACTACTGCTGCGCTGCAATCTCTCTACTTTCAAAACTTTATTAAAGCTTCACTTCTTCTCTGGGTCTCGCAACCAACTTTTTTCTGCATTGCACTCTACCTTAATCCGTACACATTTTGTTTTTACTGCTTTGGCTCTGTCTTGCTTATTTTTGATTTGAGTCCGTCCTATTTTATAGCCCCATTCTCTATCAGAGCGATTTATTTTGTGTATTAATTTATTTCATCTTACTACTATATAAAGCAAAGTCGCTAAAACCGTTGTAATCGCTAACCGCGAAAACTACAGAACCAATTTTGCAAAAATTTTGCACACTGATTCATGATACTTTTCAGATGGTTTTAGTAAGGTTTTTATCTTAAAAAATTTAAAAAAAATAGCAATAAATGAGCTCAAAGTTTAGCGAAAATACGCCAGTTTTTCACTTTAGTTCAGTAAAATCGGCTAGGTTGCGTCGACATAAGATCGAGAATACCTGAAACAGAATTTAATGAGTGTGGTTATAAAAAGCCAGAGCGTCTCAATCGTGATGCAGTCGTGCTTCGGCAGTTCAACGAGCTGCGTTGATAATGTTAATGATAATCTTGCAGCTGGATATCCCGGTTACGGACGACACTCTTCTGTAAGGGGGAAGGGACCTTCCATTCACCCTGAATCTCGACGAGTGCGAAAAAAAAATTCATTCCAACCGATGACGTCTCTGGCATAATACCAGGAGACATATCTAGCCAGAGCACAATCTGCACACGATACTTCAAAGTTGTGTGGCAGTCCCACCATCCCGCCTGCTACAGTCAGAGAGTTTTTGTCTACAAATGTAAGCCAGGGGAAACAGCTCTGAGGGGCACGGGCAGCCACAACGGCTACCTTCTTAGTCGTCGCGTCCCCAACGCGCTTACCCAGATACCCACATGTTCCCATCTAACGATGAGCGGTTGGTTATCCACGGAACGACCCGAAGACGAGATATTCTTTGGTCAGCGGCGTACCTCCCTCCATCACAGTCTCCATACATAGAGACTCCCAGGGTGAGAATCAAGCTACCCGTAGCCAGCTCTTCATCATCAGGAAGTTTAATTAAGAAAAGCCTGGAAGTCTCACCACTGGCACTTTTTAGGGCCTTTATAAGTATTTACATTTCCTACTTAACCATCAATTTCATCGGTTTTTTTTAGGGGCCACCTAAGTGTAAACTACCTTGCCAACAAATACATTTTTACATACACAAAGACGGGCACTATTAAACCAAGTCAGCTATTCACTAGCAGACGTCACCTGTGAAGTTGTTCTTCATAAGGCTGGAAAACCCAGTGACCGACGACCCTATATTACCCTCTTGACTCTAAGCATTCAACCAGGAATCACTGATCCTCTGCAAGGTCTGCGCTGGGCGAACCTAATAGCTATGAAGGAAAAAAAAAACTTGAGCCAACAGGACAGCCTTCACTGGACAAGTATCACTTACCAATCTCCCCATCTAAGATCACCAAAACAACTGAATCTGCAAATAAAAAAAGTGCTTTAGACCACAACGTCTTCGACGTTATACCGGGAGAAGTTGAAAAAGAGCACTATAAGTAGCCCCAAAGCTTCGGACTTTGTTATTTTTCTCCCGATCAGTCTGGGTTTTCAACAGGAGGCCAGAGAAGATCACCCTGAGGTATCTAGGCAGTCACAATTGCTGTTTACTGCAGTCAAGAAAAAGTTTACTTAAGAAGCTCACCGGTCATTTTTAGGACCATCGGACGTTGAACTACCTTGCCAACAAATATATTAGAACTTAACAAAGTTGACAGAAAACAGCCTTTAGGGGTCACAAAAATTATAAGCATGCCAATAGTCACAAGAGGGTGAATTGGAAGAAAAACTTTAAGTGTATCTAATAAATACAATTTTACTTAGGCGTCAAGAAACTGACGCAGAAAATTTATCGAGATTGGAACAGCAGCGTCAAAATCGACAAATAAAGAATCCATTACGTGAGAGATCAGCTTTTCATTGTACCCTCACAGCAATCTCTGAAATCTTTAAAGATCC